>CM053582.1:527850992-527868617 GCA_028627135.1 Pseudochirops cupreus | reverse complement strand
CAGGGTGCTGACTTTTCCCCCTGAACTAGGTAAATGATATGCTTGATTAAAGTAAGATTGTTAACCCATTTTGAATTGCTTTCCTTTAGAAAAGCAGATCTAAGAACCTGTGTTAGTAGCCGCCCTAGGTATGCTAGGGTGCTTGCTGTTACAGCGATATTAGAGGAAAGAGAAGGGGCATAAAAAGAGATATTGTGAAGGTAGAAACAATAGAACTTTTTAAGTGATTGGATGTGGAGGGTGAGAAAGAGTGAGAAATCAAGAATGACTTTTGAGCCCAGGGACTGGGAGGACAGTAGTACCCTGGACAGTAATAGGGAAGTTATGAAGGCAAAAAGGAAATCCAAGATAGTCAGATCATGAAGTTCCTCAGACAAGAGTCTATCCTTCTAAGTTTCAACCAGTCCATCAATTTAGAGATTCCACGTAGTCACTAGAAATCAATGGGGGATTCTGTGTCCTTTCAACAAGGAACCAAAGTGTCATATTCTTACAAACTATGGGAGGTGCTCATGACAAAGGCTCATGACCTGTAATCTCAACAAATTGATATTGGGATTTATCAGTTCTTACAATGTACCTCTCTCTAAAATGGGATGGGAAGAATATAGATTAGATTATTTGTAGTGGTTAGTTCAAATGAAATCCTATTCCCTCTTGTACTATGCACTGGTCAGACAGTAACTGGAGTACTATGCACAAGTCTAGTTTCTACCTTATTGAATATGTGATCCCTGTCTTCAAATATTTGAGATGCTATTATAAAGAAAAGTGTATAAATTTCCTCTGCTTGGTCTCAAGGAGAGAACTGGCACTAATGAGAGAAAAAATTGTCTTAACTATTTTAGTTCCATAGAAAAAGGAAATGCTTAGCAATTGGAATTGTTCAAGAGTAAAATGGATTGTGTCTGGGAAAAATTCATTTCCTCTTCACTGAAGGTAATCAAGTAGAAGTAAGATGATCGTTTGTTGGAAATGTAGAGATGATTATTGCTTCAAGTGGGGAATGTAACCAGATTATCCTTTAGGCCCTTCCAAACTCTGTGATTCAATGAGATAATGATTCTGAAGGTCCCTTTCATGTCCAAGATTCTGAATTGGTCAGGGATGTGTTAGAGCCTGCTCAAACTGTTTCATGAGCTGATAGTTAAATTTTAGTGTGAACATTTACACCTCAGAAATGATCAATTAGGGCTTGATGAACTGTTTTGCTAATTATTTAGATTTATGAAGGCAATGGAGAAAATGTTAGATTAAATTTAAAAGTGTGTCATGAGCACTTTTCATGGAAAGCTGGTTGTGAAACATTTATTACTATATTCCTGGATGAGGTAAAGTATAAAATCCCCTCCAACTGTACCATTCCACAATCACACACACAACATCAACGACATTTTGAGAGGTTGTGAGTTATACTGGAAAAACTGTCCAAATTGAAGTCAGGATAGACCTACTTTCATATTTTCCTATTTGTGTGGCTATGGGGAAGTTACCTATACTCTCTGAATCCTAGCTTTCTCAATTATGAAATAAATATGTTACTATTTGTAGTACATGCCTTATAGGGAATTGAGAACTAAGCATTTGATATGTAAATAAAGTTATTTCTGTTTATTCAGTATGACTTTCATAGCCTGGAATAGCATGTTATATAGAAAGGTAATTCTTACAATTAGCCCTCACATAAATGAGAATATAGATTATCTCTTCTTACATAAAATTCTGTGATTTGATAAGTCCTAGAAAGCAAAAGATTGAGCACATAATAGGTACCTAATAAATGTTTACTGATTGATCAATTAATTAATGGTTTATAGATGTAACTCAGGAGCACCTCAGTTCAAATTCAGCCTCAGATACTTAACACTTGCTGTGTGACCTTGGGCAAGTCACCTAACCCCAATTGCCTTGCCTTCCTCCCCCCTCCCAAAAAATGTCAAGAAGGTATGGGATTTCATTCATGCTAACCACTACAAATAATCTAATCTCTACTCCTCCCATCCCATTTTAGAGGGAGGTGCAACATAAGAATTGAACAACTTGATAAATTCCAATATCAATTTGTTGAGATTACAGGTCATGAGCCTTTGTTTAGATATAGTTGCCTCTCCAGTCAGACCCTCATCAATACCAGCCAGCTTACTGGGAGTCACTATACCTTATTCCTCCCTTATTTACTTTAAAAAATAAATATATACCATTTGCCTAATGACTTGGTCAGTGGGATTGAAATATATGTGATAGAGTTGTAAAAATCCCATGAGGTTCAGGTTTTGATAAAATGTGATGCTAGGCCTAGCTTCCCAGAAGCATTGATTATAGCTCTAAAATGGGATTATGTAACTAACTTGCAGTCATAGGAATTTTCCTAATATTTGGGAAGGAGAGATGGAATGTTACAGGACAAATTAGACTATCTATGAGGTAAGAGAAAGCTAAAGGTGCTGAGGGCTTTGTAAACATCTTATAGTTCTTTTCTGGCTAGCATTCAATTCAGAAATAACCTGAAAAGAACAGAGTTTCAAGCTGACATTCAGCACAATGGAGAAAATCAAGGAGCAAAGCAGGAATCAATGAAAGAAGGTCCAGTTAGGACAGTGGAGGAGTAATTTACTTGGATGGTATAATTTGATGCCATCTCATAAAATAGCGCAAAGCTGTGTAAGATACAAAAACAGAATATAGCTTCCTTTAAGTCCCAACTAAAATCCCACCTCCTACAGGAAGCTTTCTCCAACCCCTCTTCATTCCAGTGCCTTCCCTTCGCTAATTATTTCCTATTTATCCTGTATATAGCTTGCCTTGTATACATTTGTTTGCATGTTGGGACAAGGACTGTCTTTTGCCTCTTTTTATATCCTCAAGGCTTAGCATAGTGCCTGGCTTTAAGAGATGCTTACTGAATGTTTATTGAAATGAACTTAATGGTTAATTATTTGAATTAATTAAACTTAAGATAATTAAGGCAACTGAACCAAAAAAGGAAAGAAAAAAGAAGAAAAGAAGGGGAAAGGCACCAGAGAGAAGGTTGCTCTCCATCCTATTTCTAGACATGAAAAACTCGTAGGTGCCATTCTAGACCAAAGTATCATTATCCACATTTTCCTTTCATGTTTAATCTTCAATTACTCTTTTTGAAAGCTCCATACAAACTGAATTTCTTGAGACTCTACCCTTTGCTCTCCCCCCAAAATGGGCTTGATCAGATGAAGGAGGGGGAAATCATTTAGTGAAGTGAAAGGAGCAGGACTGAGGAAATAAAATCAAATTCAATGATTTGGAAGGGTTGTCGTGGACTGTGTTTTAAAAAACAAAACAAAACAAAAACAACAACTGATCACAGACTCTTATAAGAAATAGCCAACTAATAGGAAGAGCCCAGTTAAAGTTCTGTAGCATTAAGTTACATAAAACCTGATCTGAATAATTTTCTGGCTTCCTCTGGCAAAATTCAGATAGACAAGTGAAAACAGAATAGGCAAATATAATGGTTACATACAGAGGCTGACTGGCTTATCCTAATTCATGCAGCTAGGGATCCTGAGACAAGATTTGAACTCAGGTCTTTTTGATGCCAATTCCAGTATTTTATCCAACATGCTACAAAGGTATAAATATTAAACTCGTTATTTGTACCTTGTTAAACTAGTTAATTATAGGATCTAGTTTGTGAAGGAAGGGAATCAAGGTCTTAATGGTGCATTGGCAGGAAGAGAAGGACAGAGGAACTAGAAATCTTAATCAGTATAAAGAGCATGTATAGGAGTGAAACAAGAGGAGAGGAGGAAGACAGAAGATCACAGCTAACAAAGAGAATTTCTGTATGTAAGAATATAGATGGAGGATGGATAATTTTGGTTGTTTGCCTGTGGGTGCCTACATCAGAGTGAATCGAGATCCCAATATAGCAGAGGACAATGGTGAACTGGAAAGTTAGAGGGTTTCAACGTGATTACTGGAGCCATCAACAATAAGAGCTGAGATTTGGTTGGAGAAGAATACTGAGCCAAGTACTGAAGGTAACTCATCAAGGAGGGGAAAGTGGTCTAGAGACTGGTAAATTATAGTAACCAGGCTCTGGCTAGAGTGGAGTGGAATGAAGGGAGCTTCAAAGGAAGAAAGGGTGCTCAATGATGGTGGTAGAAGAAGAATCAGGAAGTGGTAGTAGGGGCAGCAAGGAATATTCAGATTCTTCCTCTTGGCTTTGTCTTTTAGGAGAGGACAGTGCTATAAAAAAGGCAAAGGATGAAGTGTCTTCAAAAGAAAGCCTGGTTTAGGTGAGTTCTGGAGAAGGGAGGTGAGAGAAAAAAGGTTCTCTAGGATTAAGAGGAGTTTGTTAACAATAGAAGGAGAAGGTTCTGAGGGCATGATGACAATGGATTGGGAGGTAGAGACTAGAGAGAAGTAAGGCTCGAGGGATAGGGCTTGGTGAGGGGAAAGAAAGAAGGAAGGAAACAAGTATTCATTAAGTGTCTGCAATGTACCAGGCACTGGGCTCAATGCTTTATAAATATTACCTCATTTTATCCTCACCTGGAAGGTAGGTGTGATTTTATCATCCCTATTTTACAGTTGGGGAAACTGAGGCAGAAAGAGGTTAAATGATCTGCCCAGGGTCACTGAGCTAATAAGTGTCTGAGGACAGAGGTGAACTCAGTTCTTCCTGACTCTGATCCCCAGTGCTCTGTTCACTTTGTCACTTAGCTGCCTCAGAGTCACAGGAAACATAACAGGAGAATGGAGTTTTCTCCTAGCAGAAAACAGTTCTGAATCAGGGATTAGAGAAGCAAGAGGTGGGAATTTACTGACTACAGAGGGAGAAAGCACTAAATTGGAAGAAGATATATAAGCCGAATGGACCTTAAATTAGAATATTAGTGTGAGGAGCACCTACTAATGGTGTCTCCCAGGTGGGACCTTCCCTCACTGGCAGATACTCCTCATGCAAAGTGGGAGAGGAAAGGCCAAGGTGTAGGGTGGTTGGGAAGGTACTGAGGTAAAAGAGGCTTTGGCTGTTTTGTTTCCAGGTAGAGCCCTGGAAGACCAAGAGAAGGGACTGGCACCCTTTCATGAGTGCCATTCCTAATATCGTCTTTCCTGAATAGAAAGAAGGAAGATTTCCCTTCCGAAGTTCCCTTTTTAAAATAGAAATTCTCTAAGGAACAATCAAACTTTAAGCTATTGTCTACTTATGCCTTCACTGACAGCAGAGGCAAAGAACAGAACAAGAGATCGATACGGTGAGGGAACAAAAGTCTAACTTTTCAGCTTCCACGATTTTACTTAGGGCTAATTCTGACTGTACCTGAGCATGCAAGACCTAGGTTGACATAGTTTAACACAGGTTTTCTATGCTTGGTTGAGATTTAGTCTTTGAAAGATATTCTCTCATTTGCGGAGATCACACAGAAACATTCCTTTTGGAATTCTGGGTCTGGCTGATTCTATAAATTCTTCCAATAAAATTAAGCTGCCCATTCAGCAATTCTTTTCCCTTCAAATCGGTGCTTACAATATCCTGCCTCTTTCATCTCTGTCATCCACCATCACTACACTAAACACAAATTTCTTTCTACCATTAACCCCCTCCAACTATCATCCTTATCCTTATCTTGGTTAACCATCCCCTCTCCCCAAGCTCATTTCTTTTCTGCCTATGCTCCCCACCCCACTGTCCCCTTCCAATGCGTCTTTAAAAACCTTTGTTCTAATATAATGGGAACTACAAATCCTTCTCTCCCAGCTGAAGCAATTCCAGGGGAGTATGTCACTCTCCTGTTCCCACTCATTCAAACAGTAGATGCTTCAGGAAACAGCCCCAGGTAGTTTAGAATAACTCACCAAGCTGCCCCAGAAAAAACTAAGGAATGGATGACTGTGAGACAATTGAGGAAGAAGGATATTCTCCTGAGCCATTACAATGTGTTTGCATGTTGGGGCAAGGCCTGTCTTTTGCCTTTTTTTGTATCCTCAGCTCTTTGCACAGGGCCTGGCATATCGTAGGTGCTTACTAAATGTTTATTGAATTGAATGGAAGAGTAGATAATTAAGGCAAATGAACAAAAAAAGGAAGGGGAAAAGGAGAAGAGAAGGGGAAAGGATTATCAGAATGGCACTGGAGAGAAGGTAATTCTCCACTCTATTTCCAGATATGAAAAACTTCAAGGTGCCATTCTAGATCAAACTATCTCTGTCTTCTTGGGAGCCATGAAATGGGCAGCAGGAAACCCATCTAGGTATTGGGCAACCAATGACTTCTTCACTCTGATCATGATATTCATAACACAGTCCTGATAGTAGGTATGAGGGGTGAAGAGTTTCTGACTCCTGGGAATGCTTTTTCTGTGAGATACAAGTTTGCAAGTACCACAACATTAAGGGAAAGCTCTGATAGGATATAAAATCCTGAAGACAGGAACCATTTATTCAATGCTTTATAAATGCTTGTTGGATTGAATGCAAGTGGAGTATTCTGGCCTAGCGCCTCTATGAACTCCAAATGTACTCTGCCAGAATAAGGACATGTGGGCTCTCTTTCTCTACAGGGTTTTGATGTAGAGAGCTGCTTTCCTCTAAGAGAGGGTGATCAACCACCTATTGCTAATTGAGAACTGAAGAGTCACACACGTACAGGATGAGCAGCTGAAGATGAAAGGTACCATATGCAGTGCCATCTACTGGGAACTGATGAATACTGCAGCAAGAGTGAAGTGTGGGCAGAAAGATGAAACTGGAGTTATAACCTGCCCGCTGGGCAGGTTGAACAAATGGCCCTTGGTGAAGCTCTCTTGGTGAGGCTGGTGCTTAGGAATCTTTTCCTGAGATGTCCATTCTGCTCACAATTCCAGAGCAACAGGAGTACCTACTTGTAATGGCAATGTAATATTCACAGCACCAATGCTGACTAGTTCTCAATCACAAAATATAATAGACTCTCCATATAGAAGACAGAAGTAAAACATTTATTCAGACACCAGAAACCCAAATCCCAGCACCAGAAAGTCAAATTCATCATAGCAACAAAGAAGTTAATACACCATAGCATAGCAGGGAGCCCCACCATCCTTTAGCTTTCCCACAAACACACACAAGCCTGGCTTTCTCCTCGGGTATGTCCTCTTCTCCCTCCAGCTCTAAATGCTCTAACTCTCAGCTTCCTGTGGACTCTGCTCCACCTTTCAGCAAGTTCCTCCTACCACAGGCTCCATGTGATTACATTTGGCCTATTAGGGTGCAGGGAAAATCTTCAAATTACCATTACACTACTCTATGTATGTTTTCTCCCTTGGCAAATTTACCTACTCCCACTAAGCTCTATTGGGATCATTCACAAATCTTTATCTTGCCCTCTCTCTTAAGGACCAGACTCACATTTGCAATTGGTTCTACTAACACTTTAAGATTAATGTGCATTATTCTTAAAGTGCTTTTGTGTTTTGTCTTCCTCCATAAGATTGGAAGTTCCTTGAGGACAGGGACTGTCTTTCATTTTCTCATTTATATCTTCAGCACTTAGCACAGTGCTTGACTCATAATAGCAGCTTAATAAATGTTTATTGACTTATGTGTCCCAAACTGTAATGAACTTCCCATTCAAATATTCCTCAGGATTTATCTATTTCTGTTAAAAGTACTACTACTCTCTTCCTAGTCATACAATCTTGAAATATATGAGTCATCTTTGACCTCTCTTTCCTTTGCCCTCCACAACCAATCAGTTGCTGTATTTTTATGTTTCTACTTCTTTCATATGTTTCCTTGGAAATTTCCATTCCTAAAGTTACCACCTAAATTCAAGAACTGCTAACTCTTGCTTGGACTTATTTCTACCACTGCCTAACATGTCTCCTTATCAATAAGCTTTCCTCCTGCAAATCACCATCCACATCACCACCATCAGGATAATATATCTAAAGTTACAGCCCCAATCACATCATTTCCTTATTTAAAAATCTTCAACAGTTCCCCTACAGATTAAATCTGAGCATATCCTGGCATTTAAGGTTCTCAAATAAACTTTTACAAACTTTATGTCCAACTCTTCTTCTTTTACATACTTTAACTCCTACCAAAATGGACTACTGCCTGTTATCCATGCATAATTGTGGTTTCCAGCCTTCATGTATTTATTCACATTGTTCTTACTGCCTAAAAATGTCCTTTTCTTTTTCTCTGTTTATCCAATTCTTGACCATCCTTCATAAGAGATGAAAATTCATCCATATATTTTTCTATTATGGAATGTGGAACTAGTAGTCTTGACTATTGGATGTCTTTTTGATGTCTATGTGTCTTTCTCTCCCAGCAGAGAATCAGACACTATTTTAACCACTGAGAGAAAAGAACAAAAGATGTATGTCAAGTTGGGGGACAGAGAAGTGCCTCAAATGTATTGTTCTTTAAGAGAAATTAAATTAACTCCCCTCTCCATTACTACATGTGTTGTATTACAGAGCTTTGAATATAAGTTTCTTCCTTTCTCTGACTGATATATTGCCAACCCTGTAGCTATATTCCATTATAATCACCTTCATTAGAGCAAAACCACTTCATTATTTTCAACACCAGAATCTCTAACTGATGCTGTAATGAAAGTAAAATATCCTCTGAGCACATGGGATCCTAGGAAGGACAAAGGGACTGAGGGCGGTGCTGAAGGAGGGGAGGATATATAGGGTTCCCAATGATTTATGAGACATGTTATATCCACAAGAAAAGAGACTAAGGAAGAATATCTGTCTGTATTCTGCTGTGTAAGGCCATAGCAAGAAAATTGACTACAATAGCCTTCTTCTAGCATTCTTATAAACATCAGGCCTAGCTGGGGTAAGTGGCAAATTCCTACTCACCTACTGTCAAGTTTTGGGTCAGAATTCACCTTATCTTCTAGTCCTTCCTTTTAGCTCTAGATGCCAAGGATGCCTATGAACTGAAGCAGTTTGCAAAAGCCTTAAGGAGTGTTTTGTGGAAACTTGTCACAGCTATTATGTGACAAGGGAAATCTGTTCATACTGTTGGACAACTAGTTATTTGTAAAATCAACAATGATTCTGGCTTCAAGAGGTGCTCAGTCATGCAGTTTTGAAACTGGAATCAGATTGAGTTGAGCAGTCAGAGAAGGAGGGGCTACTCATTTCTAACTTCCTTGTGTTGGCAAATATAGGGTTGGCCTTATGTTCAGGCAGACCAGGTGGCTCTAAGTGAGGACTACATGGAAGGCCACTCTCACCTCCATCAGGCTGGTGCTCTGCCATTAGAGATGCAGATCGTTTGGATTAAAGATTAGTCCTCCATTAAAATGCAACTCCTTCCCACTCAAGTGATAATGCATCAGTCCATGATGAGATTAATCCTTTAGTATGAATTAGGTGCTCAGATTCTCTCCAATATGACAAATGAAAAGAAATGTTGATACTATACAGAGAAGGATCTTAAAGTTATTAAGTTTGGGGGGAGGGGGTGAGAAAAGGAGAAACCATAGGAAAGGAAAGAGGATAGTTTTTCCTAAGGGATTGAATTAGCCCTGCTGAGCCTTAGATTCCAGATGGGTTTGAATGATACTCAGACCACAATAATAGTATTAATTATACTTTCACTGAGATCATTAAGGTATACAGGAGCATTGTGAGTTAAAGATACAAGATAAAATGTTGGACCTAATACTAGCTGCAGGAGCTGTCAGACATGACTACCTGTGCTCCCTCTGTCCCTCACAGAGACTTGCCCTGAATCCTGATAAGCAGCCTGTTCAAACAGTAAAGATCTTACCATATCTCAAAACACGATAATGACTCTCATTCAACAAATGACTTTTATCCCCAGATGTTGCGAGCAAGTCAGCCTGGCGTCACTGGAGTGACTGTCAAAGTAAGATATGACTTGTGGCTACATGTCTTGACTTTCCCCACAGTTAATTTTCTACTTTGCCATTGTCCTATGGGTATTTCCTTATTCTGATTCTCTTTAAAGAACCAGGACTTGGTGGGGGGTTGCATCAGGGTCTAGCCAAGGCCTATTCTGTCCAAATTCAGTCCAGATAAAAGGCCACAAGGCCAGAATCTCCAGGAATATATGTTCCCTACTTGTCTTCATTGAGAATTAGCCTCTTTTTGCACATTCACAAGTGCCTGACTGAGTTACTTAATTAGACTCAGCCTCTGGAAGGATGTAGGAGGAGAACAGCACTGTGAAAGTGAAGTTCATATAACTAAACAGAACCATGAGTTTTTTAATTAAAAAAAAAAGATGAAATAAAAAACAACTGATTTGTTGATGAGAAAAATAAGGGATTTCAAGTCTTCTTATGACGCTTCCTCTTTGCTCTGTACTATGGACTCTCTTTGTTTTTTCATATACTTGCTAGATGCATGAATCATAAATTTATATAATAATAGTAGAGTTGGAAGCGACCCACACCTGAACAGAAAGCCCTTCTCCATCTTCCCTAATAACTGGGACATTTGACTGTCTCTAGTACTATTATTCAAAGATCATTTCCAGAGGTTTAGCAATCACATCACCAAGTTTTGGCGGGGTAGAGTCCCCTAAAATATAGTTTATCAAGGCCTAAGGATTTGAACTCATTGAGTGTAATTATGTGTTCTCTTACCACTTCACTTAAATTAAAATTCCTTATTAGTCATTTTTGCTCTCTACTTCTCAGGCTAAAGATCATTCTTCTAAGCAGGAAAAAATATATAATTATAGGCAACATAATATAGTGGAAAGTGGGTAGGATTTGTGGCCAGAGGTCCTGGTTGAATCCTGGCCCTGCCACTTGCTACTTGTGTTATAGCAGATAAGTCACAACCTTTCTACAGTTACGTTTTGTCATTGTAAAATAAAGGATTGGATTAGGTGACTCCTAAGGTCTCAAAATCTATGTTCCAAAATAAGAGTCAAGGGTTCGTTCATCTGTCTCAGGCTTCCCATCTGTCTTGAAGCAATGATCCTCTCTCTTCTTTGATCTCTCTCCCTCTCTCTCTCTCTCCCTCTCTCTCTCTCTCTATCTCTCTCTCTCTCTCTCTCTCTTTCTCTCTCTCTGCATGAGTGAAAAAACTGTTTTTGTTGTCTTTAGCGTTCATTTCAAGCCTCAGTTCCTTTCTGACATTCTTACACAAGCATGCCAGTCTATTGCATTCATCTTCAGCGTCCTGTCCTTGTTTCTATTCACAGTACATGTATTTTAAAGTTTGTTTTTTTTTAAACTAGTGTCTGAATTTTCTACATGTCCACATTGGCCTCATCAGGTACTTTTCCTGTTTCTTCCTATTCATGATTTTTTTTTAATGTCGGAATAAACAAGTTAAAACTCAATGCAACAGTTATTTGAAATAGCTGCTGTCTTTCTGGTCCCACAGTTCAACTATCCTGCCTGCCCGATTATGGCAACAACAACAGATCCTTCAATAGCCAGTCTCCCCTTCCCAGAGACATTCTTTTTCCACCAATGGGTAGGCAGGAGATGAGCAAACTTGCCCTTCCCTGGAGACAATTGAATAGTGTAATGATAGTGGGAATCTGAAGATCTTCCCTGCCCCTTGGCCCCTTGACAGGCTTAAGTGATTCTGAGAACCTTCTCTGATTTGAAAATATATTCTGCCCCCAATAGGCTGAATGTGGTGACATGGAGCCTGTGGCGGGAAGCTTGTTTTTCAGGAATGCCCACTCCTTGTTACTTTGTTATTGGGCAGTAGATCAAGAGGGTTGAGACATTCTCTGACCCAGGTGAAGGCTATATACCCTCTGATGTGAGGTTTTGCTTTGGGGCTCACTTTGGGAAGAATTATGTGATTTGGCCAGATGAGACTCTGGGCAGCCACTAAGCTTTGAAAACCCAGATGTTGGTGCTTCCCTCTCTGGTAACTAAATAGGTATGGATGTAATAGTCTGACAGCTGGAAGCCCTGTCTGCTAAATTGTATTATTTTCTATTGTAACTTCTGTTTGTATTCTCTAAAGTTCAGGGTGCTGACTTTTTCCCCTGAACTAGGGAAATGATATATGTTTGGTTGATTAAAGTAAGATTGTTAACCCATTTTGAGTTGCTTTCCTTTAAAAAAGCAGATCTAAAAACCTGTGCTAGCAGGTATCTTGGGTATGCTGGGGCACTTGCTGCTACAAATACCCGTATGGATCATCAAGTTATTATGGAATGGAATTCAAGTTCCTTATCTATAAAATGAGGTGATTGGAGCAGATAATCTCTTACATTTCTTCCAGCTCTAAGTACTGTGCTCCTCTAACCCTGCAATTCTCTATTTCTTGTGTTCTCTCTCCTGATCAATCTGGCTCCTGTCTTTTCTCCTCTCCTTCTTAAACATAAAGATTGTGCCCTAAAAAAGTCTATATCCCTCTCAAGAACTAAAACAGCATCTATCCCATATCAAGCCTTCAATAAATGCATACTTGAATGAACTTTGAAATATCAGAAATAGGGAAACTTCTTAGAATGTAGAAAATTATATTCTTGGCAGGACCCCTTTAAAGGAGAGTCATTCTATAAGTAGCATGAAATACTACGTAGTTTGTCTTTGGTGCCTCTGCCTTCCCTCTTACCTTCTCCCCTTTAACCCTATTGTTTCTTCTCTTCCAGACACTTAATGCTTTTAGAATCTTCCAAGGGAAAAGGCTGTGAGATCACTAACACCGTAATCTGAATTAATCTAATGTGTTACCCTTCCTAGTCATTCAATATTTTAAAGGGGGACACACAAGGAAATGTGCTCAAAGAAATGAATGTCTAATTGTAGAATAATAGGTCAGTTGGGGGCAGGGGGTATTCTGGGTACCTCTAAAAATCATTTCACTTGAATAGCTAGTGTTCCCATGTATGTCTAGCCTTGAGTAGGAAATAATCCTAGAATCCCAAATAACTGAAGGGGGTGGGGGTAGTCTTTAGGAAAATCAGTCCTTAGCTTACCTATCTTTGAGACCCGTCATATTAATCCCTTACCGTACCTTCTGACATTTTTGGTGCTATACTTATCTTGTTTTTCTCCACCAGAAATATTATAAATGCTTGTCTCTTAAGCTTTATGGTACCGCTGTAGGTGACTGTGACTCATTCCGACCATTTTGGAAAACAACTTAGAGTCATACTTAAGAAAAAAAGGCACCAAAATGTCCACCACTTTTAACCCAGAGACTGCACTACCTGACCCATATCTCAAAGAGGGTGAGGACAAAAAGGTTGCATATATACCAAAGTATTTATAGAAGTTCTTTGTTGTTGAAAGACCAGAGGTAGGGAGGAATGGCTAAACAAACCATGGAATAGGAGCATTATTGTGCCATAAGAAGTGATAAATATGAAGTATTCAACGAAAAATGAAATGACTGATATAAACTGATGGAGAGTGAACTAAACACAAATGGGGAAAACATCCATAAAGACGATAGCAATATTGGGGCAAAGAAAAACAGAAATGCAATGCAATGTAATTATAATAACCAGGCTTGACCCTGAAGAAAAGATGAGAAAATGCATCACTCTCCCTTCTTTGCAGAGGTGGAGGGGGGTGGGGAAGGATGGGGAGGAACCACGAGTGTGAAATATTGTGTGTACTGTCAGACTTGGTCGATGTGCTTATTTTTTATTGAATTGCTTCTCTCTCTCTCTCTCTCTCTCTCTCTCTCTCTCTCTCTCTCTCTCTCTGTCTCTCTGTCTCTCTCCCTCTCCCTCTCTGTCTCTGTCTCTGTCTCTGTCTCTCTGTCTCTGTCTCTCTCTGTCTCTCTCTGTCTCTGTCTCTGTCTGTCTCTCTCTCTTTCTCTCTCTCTGTCAGCTTTTTCTCTGTTTCTTTCTGTCTCTGTATCTCTTTTTCTGTGTGTCTCTCTCTTTTTCTCTCCCCCTATTTTTTGCTAAAGGAAATAGCTCAATGGGGAGAAGAGAGAGCAAAGATATATTCAGAACCAAAGGTGGTATAAACATAAAAGATACCAATAAAATTATTTTTTTAAATAAGTATGTCCTCATTCTTCTGCCAAATCTCTTCAAGTTTGTCGATTTTAAGATAATCAAAATAGAATTCTTGAAAACCTAAAAATTGCTGAATAAAAAATTATTTTTCTCAAGAGAAATAGTGGTATTAAATAAGAACTAGAAAGAAAATGGACTTTAAGAGACATTTCTAGCTTAGTATAAGCATAGAAAGATAATGTGGTACAGTGGATGGAGAGCACACTTGGAAGCCAGAAAGACCTGGGTTCAAATTGTATCTCTGATACACACTTGGCTTTGTGACCTGGGGCAAATTAGTTAACCTCTCAGTGCTGTAGGCCCCTTGCTTATACTAGAAGTTGCAAGAAGCTGTCAATCTGCATTGGTAGCTGGTTCCTTATTTGGGATTTTCCTATACCAATGAAATCCCAAGTCCAGACACCATCCGTCATGCAAACATATATATTAAAATGACTTCTATAAATTGAACATATAATTCTTATGAGCAAACACTGAGATATAGGCGACATAATTATTCATATAGTTTACAATTAGATTGCATCTTCTAGGTCTATGTGGTCTTACTTTGACATCTGGTAATGGTAAGAAATATACCTTCTCCTGCATGTCCCCATTACTATTGAGCGGGCTATCCTGACCACCAGCCAAAGTACTTAAAAAGTTGTTAGTCTTCTCTCTCTGAAAGATTGTAAAACCCTAAAAGACTATGACCTTTAATATGCTCCCACAAAATGTAGCACAGGACTGGGATCATGAAATGCTCATATAAAGAAAATGAAACAATCAGTAGGACACAAGCTGCACAAAGAAACAAGAAGAGGGCCAATGGGTAGGTCAACAGGACACCTCCTCTTTCTTATCATAGATCACTGTTTTGAGGAATTTTTCTCAGCAATGGAGAGGCAATATGGCATAAGGAATAAAGAGCCAGCACTGAAATCCAGGAAGACCTAGTGTCAAATCCCACTTCTGGCACCAGAATGACCCTGGGAAAGTCACAGTCTCTCTGTATCCTCAGGAAATTATCTAAGACTATAATTTGAAGAGTAGTTAGTGATTGGTAGAAAGGTTTCTTCTCAGAGAGTATGCTATACCTATGAAATAACATTCAAACAGAAAAAAAAATTTGAGCAGAACATTCAACCTTTGAGAATTTCAATGTCTTCATCAAAGAAAAGAAGAAAAAAAAGGCCAACTTCCTTAGATTTAGAGTTTCCTTTTTTCAGATTTGGGGGTATTTACCATAGGTGTCTGAAAGTGTTTCTATAGCATGGAGGTGAGATTTCTGAGCTCCTCCTCTACAATGACACATGCAGAGAGCACTATCTCTGACCAAGGCTTCTTATCAAAAAGAACAGTCACTCAAGAGTAGATGCATTAAGGAGGCTGTTTGGCTCTATCTGCCAGATCGGCTCCTCTGACTCCCTCTCTAGACAGTACTGTAGTTGAAGGTGGCCATTTTTCACTCCTACCTTTCCACTTATCACCAGTAGTAAGGCTTTGACCAGTGGCCTCTCACCTTTCTGCATGGAATCGCTCAAGTATCCCTACTGAAGCCTTTTTCTTCCAGAAGCTCCAGGAAGGAAGGCAAATACACATTTTCTAGCTAGACCTTAACAGCTTGCAAAGGGCTTTCATGGGGTCGTGCTAAGAGACTAATAAACCCAGAGCACTTGAATGGATTAGATCCCTTGACATTTTTAATTAATTATTAATAGTAAATATCATTTATATAGCACTTTAAGTTTTGAAAAGCACTTTATATATGTTATCTCATTTGATTCTCGTGATCATATTTTGAGGTAGATGCTATTATTATCCACAATTTTACAGATGAGGAAACTGAGGCTGCTAAGTAGAATAGTAGATAAGAGGCTGGTCTTGGTTTTAAGAAGAATTGCCTTAGATAGTTACTAGCTATGTGGCCCATGACAAGTCATTAACTTCTTGTCATCATCAACAAAGTGTATAAACCTTAAAGCATCCACAACTATGCTGGCTACTATTGTTGTTGTTGATGATGTTAGTGATGGTGACAGTGATGATGGTGATGATGGTGATGATGATCATTGATGGTGAGGAGAAGGAGGAGGAGGAGAAGAGTTTAAGTGATTTGCCTAGGGTGATACAGCTATTATCTGAGACAACTCAGGTCTTTCTGAAATCAAGTTCAACATTCTAAGTAGTAAACTAATTAGTAGCCTCTTGTGCCATTGAGTCTTCAGTTTAATTCAACAAGTCCTTTGAAACCATCTGTGATTGTGTTCTTACCTACCTTTACATTCTTATTTCCTGTCCCTCTCTTACCAGTCTAAGCAACCTGCTAGCCATTCCCTGTACCTACTGGTGAAATCCTATATCCTGATTCCATGTCTTTTCACAAGTGCTTAATGCCCCATGCTTGGAATGCCCCTCCCACCCCCTCAACTCTTTCCACACTCCCTGGACCTGACACTCCATCTTATAGAATCCTGAGATTCTATTAATATATATCTCAGATTGTACTTTCTATACTAATGTCCCTATCCTCTGTGGTGGGTAATGAATAATAACTGAAAAAACAATTCAAGCTACATGATTTATTAGCAAAATAGGCATAGTAAATGGGTCAATGGATTCCCCAGTCAGTCCAAGGACCCTGAATACAGAGACAGATTTTTATGTATTAAAAGCAATTAATCAAATAAGACTAATTAAGTAAAAGGAAAAAAATCAACAAGATACAAGTCAGGACACAAAATTAGGTAATCTGCTTTCTAATTGGAGGAAAGATTGTAGGCTTTCTAAATTGGGAGGGGAAAAGAGTAAATTTTGGTTGAGTTGGGAGGGGGCAAGTAGATTTCAAGGTCTTTCTTTTCCCAATATTGAGAGATGCTGATTAATTGCATCCACCTGCATTTATGAAACAATAAATGGCTTATACCATCAAGTTTCCCATGGGTGATTTGCAGAAAAACAACAAGATGGAGGACAATACATGTGACAGCAGAAGATGGAGTCAGTGTTCATGAGAGAGAATCAAGTTGGTTCTCTCAATTCCCACACCAAACCAACTCCATTTTATCACCTCCCCATTATTAGGACTCTCTCTCTCAGAATTGTTTTGTATTACTTTGTACCTATTTTACTTATTTATACACATTTTGTATCCCTCCACAAGGATGTAAGCTCCCTGAGGGCAGGAACTCTTTTGCTTTGATATTTATATCCTTGATACCTACCATTGTCATGTGGCACTTCTTGCCTAGAAAGCTCTTAAATATGTAAAGTCCTATTAAAGTCTTGTTATTCATTTCTGTGTAGAAAATATTGAAAGTTTGGGGGTGTCTGTGATAAAAACAATCTCTAAGAGTTCTTTAACCTCTAAATCTATAAGATTCTGAAAAGACAGTCTGCCAACAAGGAACTTACCAGTCTAGGGTAGAGAAAAAGTAGATATATGCATCAAATGGTATATAATGGTACACAATGGTGTAACAGCAAGCACCCTAGCATACCTAGGGCGGCTACTAGCACAGGTTCTTAGATCTGCTTTTCTAAAGGAAAGCAACTCAAAATGGGTTAACAATCTTACTTTAATTAATCAAATACCATTTACCTAGTTCAGGGGAAAAAGTCAGCGCCCTGAACTTCAGAGAATACAAACAGAAGTTACAAACAAACAGA
>CM053582.1:527821050-527850492 GCA_028627135.1 Pseudochirops cupreus | reverse complement strand
ACAAGCCTGGCGCCACAGGCTCCACGTGACCACATTCAGCCTATTAGGGAACAGAGTATACTTTCAAATATCCAAGGGTCCTCAGTCACGTAGACACTTTAGCAAAGGGCCTAGGGGCAGGGAAGATCTTGAGATTCCCATAACAAATGGTAACAAGTCATATATGAACAAGTACTAGGTTGGAGGACACAGATTATATGATGAGATTGGGGAAGGAGGAAGGGAGAGAGAGGGAGAGAGAAAGAGAGAGATTTCCTTAGAGCAATGAGAAAAAAAGAGGGGAGAGGAAGAAAAGAGACAGAAACAGAGACAGAGATAGATATAGCCCTTCACTGCCATTTACCCTCCTCAGAGACCTTCTATTTTTATTATTGATCCTTTTATAATGTGACCTTGGCATAAATCTTTTATACTGCCTGATCTTGAATTTCCTCATCTGTAAAATGGGAGAATATTTGCACTCTTTTCACAGTGTTGTGGGAAATGATAATAATAGCTTATACTTATAGATGACTTTGAAGTTTACACAGTGCATTTACAGATATCTCATTTGATCTTCATAATAATCTTACAAGGTAGATGCTATTATTATACCTATTTTACAGATGAGGAAACTGAGGCTGAAAGAGGTTAAGTGACCACCCCAGGATCATACAAGGCAAGATTTGTACTCAAGTCTTCCTCATCCTAAGCGCAATGTTCTATCCAGAACACCAGCTAACTGACTCTTAAGGGAAAGGCATTGTAAACCATAACACACTATAAATATGAAACATTAACCTTTTGTTGTTTCCAGTTCAAGGCGGCAATGACTTTATGGATGACTATCTGGATGGACTTCAAGGGAGTGTGTGTGTCCCAAGAATTGGACTCTGGCAAACTGAAAAATAAAACTGCCTACATTGGTATCTAAGTGGGATTTTGAGAGGGAGCAATGACCAATCAGACATGGATGTACTGAATTAGGTCCTGAAAATATAGGATTGTAACAAATCCATGAAAATGAACAATTGAGCAGATCCTGGAGAGTGTCATTTATGAACCTGGGTGATCCCCAGTATATTATCTCACTCAAAGAACATTACAATATGCTTATAATGAAATTTGGAATGTTTAATGAACGGCATTGAGTCGCTTGTTTATTCCACATTTAGATCAGATTATAGATACCTCAGAGGTTCAAGCTGGACTAAATCATATCCTCTCATGCCATTACTACTTCCAAGCTAACCTAGAAATGGGGGATTCCCATTGTGGATGGTGATTATGTCATCTAGGGGACAGAGCACTGGACTCATGGTCAAAAAGATTTGGGTTCAGACCCCACCTTTGGAACTTACAGTGTGACCATGGGTAAATGACTCAAGCTTGCTAAGCCTCATTTTTCTGAACTGTAGCATAAGGATAATAATATCTATATTACCTCCCTCAGTGGGTTGTTGTAAAGATCCAATGAGACTATGTTGGTAAAGGCCTTTGTAAAACCTGAAAGTGCTAGCGCTTTTTAGTAGTGGTTACAGAATTTTTGTTCTGTGGGCCTAGAGATACATCTTGAGAGGAGGAGACCTGGGGACAGTTTAACTCATGGAGGGCTATAGTTCAAATGCCATCTCAGAAATTTTGACTTGTCTGTTGAGTTCTTTTGGGTGCTAAGGGGTACGGGTAGCAGTAGGTCTAACATCTTCCACCCCCAGCATCTCTGAGGAGATCAGCAGCCCTCCTTCAGACCTCCAAGGTTCTCATGAATACTGGATGATGGAACCTGCCAGGCAATAATATAGACTTATATATAGGTATGACTCCAGTGTTAGAATGTGTCCAACATCCTCTTCTCTCCAAGCTGAGATTTTTCCAATATGAAGATGCATTCAGCAGTTGGGTCTCCTGTCCCATGGAATTTGAGAAGTACAGGATTATTTTGAGCCTTAAGGCTTTAGACACATACATACATACACACACACGCGCACACACACACACACACACACACACACACACACACACACACACACACTGTGCAAACCTCTTCCCACTTCTCAGCTAAGTGCTCTGGCACTTACCAGAGTCTGCTTTAATTTGAATTTTTTCTCTATTATTCTCTTTGAACCCAGAATCTGACTGGACTGTTCCCTCCCTGGCTGATGTCAGAGGCAATTGGCCCAAAAAGATCTGCCTGGAAGAAAAAGGTCTTCAGTGATTTAGAGATGGAGTCTTTTCATCTCTAGTTGTACTGTACAAGGGTTGGGGTGGGGTGGGGAAGAACCTTTGAAATGTCCATTGGAAGAAAGTCATCTGAGCAGCCAGGTGGATGAAACCCTCATAGGATGCCCTAGGGAAGGTTACAGACATGACATTGCTTGGAGTTTCTGTGGTTGCCTGGTTTCTGGGTGTCTCTGATAACCAAGCCAGCCTGTGATGAGGATAACACTAATAGGTAACATTTACATATGGTTTAAGGTTTGCAAAGTGTTTTACAAATACTTTCTCATTTGATCCACAACAAATCTAGGAGGTAGGTGCTATTATTATTCCAATTTTACAGATAAGGAAACTGAGGCAAATAGAGTTAAGTGACTTGTCCATGGTCAAATGTGTCTGAGACTGGATTTGAACTCAGATCTTCCTGACTTCAGGTTCAGATCCTATGATCCTTCTGGGATCCCACATTCTATTTATCTCTCCATTTGGAATGCAAGGTGATCCTGATGTCCACAGGCATTCCATGTGCTCCTGAGCACCAGAATGTGGGAGAATGTGTTAACATTGACCATATGAACAAAAGAATATATTGTCCCTGCTCTAAATCAGTAAGGGAGAAAAGAAAGAAGAAAATTTTTTCTTTTCTGAGTTCTCCAAATTAGTGACTAGGAAGGAAATACTTCTGGATCACCACCCACAGGCACATGATAACAACCTACATTTAAAGTTCCCAATATGCTTTGCATTCATTAGCACATCTGAGCCTCCCAAGAACCCATGGGTTAAGTATTTGAGGACTTATCCCCATTATAGAGATGAAAAGAAGAATATAGCTCCAAGAGGGACTTGCCCATGGTCACACAGTTAACAGATATCAGATGGAGGATTTGAACAGAAGTCTCCTCTAACTTCAAGAAGAGAAAAGAAATATCCTTTCCACTATAGCATGCTGCCTCCTCCTTACCTGGAGAACACCCTCCCCTCCCCCTATCCCCACCCAATTCCCCCATCTGCCCATTCAGAAAACCAGGGAACAAGGGCAAGGTAGGAGCCCTTGGAGAAATTTAAATTCTCAACTTTAAGAATCAGAGGCCAGATACCTATTAACAGGTAGAATTTCCCCACCTGCACCTTGGTGAACAGAAGAATTAAGAATGGTAAGAAAAGAGAGAGCGTAAATATCTGTTCTGTATTTATCTGGTATGTACTCAGATATGAATCTGTACCTTTTGTCTCCTCTGCCCCATTTCAAATAAAAGCTTCTTGAGGACAGGGACTCTTATTTTTTTTTTGGTAGAGATTTCTAAATTTATCATATCATATCACATCATATCACAACACATCATATCATATCACATCATATCATATCATTATCACAGCATTTATCGTATGACCTGGTACACAGTAGGTACTTAATAAATGCTTGTTGATGGAGAGATTACTGATGGTCCAGGGCAGAAGTGTCAACAGTCCTGAGTTCAGCCAAACTGTATTAAAATATAATATTTAACAAAATAAAAAATCCAATGATGTTAATACATGGTTTGCTAAGACAAGAAGCTCCCCACATAGGGATCCTTACATATAATTTAGTAGCCCCTATTTCTATTTGAGGTACAGTGGTTAGAACTCTGGCTCTGGAGTCAGGAGATTGCTGTTGTACAGTTTCAGTAGTGTCGACTCTCTTGTGAAGCTAGATTGGAACTCAGGTTCCTCACTCTAGAGCCAATGCTTTATCCACCTAGCTGCCCTGGAGTTAGGAGGACCTGAGTTCAAATTGACCTCAGATACTTACTAGCTATGTGATCCTGAGAGAGTCATTTAACACTGTCTGCCTCAGTTTCCTCATCTGTAAAATAAGCTGGCGAAGGAAATGGCAAACCACTTATAATGATAAGGGAATTTGAAGATCTTCCCTGCCCTTTAATGGGCCTAGAGAATTTGAAGATCTTCTCTACCCCTAAATGGGCCTGACTTGGTGCCCAAGGAGAGATGCTTACTTAGGGGAGACTTGTTTTTCAGGAAGGCCCACTTCTTTTGTTACTTTGCAATTAGGCAGTAGGTCATGAAGGTTGTGATGTTCTCTGACCCTGAAGAAGGATATCTATCTATCATCTATCTGTCTGTCTGTCTATCTATCTATCTATCTATCTATCTATCTATCTATCTGTCACCTGGCTTTGAAAACTATGTATATATATATATACATATATATATATATGCATATACATATACATATATATATATGTATGTATGTATGAAATGTTTGATTAAATAAGATTGTCAACCCATTTTGAGTTGCTTTCCTTTAGAGGAGCAGATCAAAGAACCTGTGCTAGCAGGCATCCTGGGTATGCTAGGGTGCTTGCTGTTACACCACTCCAGTGTCTTTGTTGAGAAAACCCCAAATGGGACCACAAAGAATCAGATGTGACTAATGGACTAAACGAAAACAACAAATTTCTATTTGAATTTGATGCCATTGGTCTAGGGTACAGGAGAGGGAAATAAGTCATTGTCCTTCCTTACCCAGCAGCCAGTCAGCAAGTCTGGGTTCTGGTCCTACTTCATTGACAATCTATGCTTCCTTGAGGAAGTTACATTATTTTCTGTAACAAGAGAGTGATAAGGCCCGCCTACCCCACCTCCATCCCAGAGCTGATGGGAAGATTGGATGAGGTCATAGATCAGAGGCCTTGAAAACTCCAAGGAACTTTGGAAATGAAAGGGGGCATGGTAGACTTCCCCTTCTCAGTCTGCCATACTGACTCTCCCCTGCTTCCCCACAAGTCAAAGGGGTCTGTGACTTTAATACAAAGTAGTCAGGATGGAAGATGGGCTTCTCATATAATGTGCCATCCCAGATCCTCCTGTCCCTTCCCATGCCTTTGTCTAGGCTGTCAGAGAGGAATGTAGATTTTCACATACTTGATCCAGACTAAAAAGCCCTTCATCCCTCATTCACTGTAGCCCATTCTTCCCTGTGTATCAGGGCAATAGGTCCTGACAAGCTGACCCCCTCCTTCTTGTTGTCTCTGCCCTAGTTCTCCCCCTAACCCTTTGAGCTCTTATACCTCTGGACCATCTTGCAAACCAAGGTTATGAGAAAACTAGAAGATCCCAGGGCAAGAAGGAGGAGCCATTTTTTATACCGGCCTTCTTAACTTTGCACATATATGCTACATCATTTCCATCTCTCGTCTCCTTCAATACTCAAGTCCCATCTTTTGTCTTTCCCCTTCCCCCAGATACTAATGCCCTTCCCCCATCATCTTGTATTTATTTTGACTATACTTCTAGGTGTACAGTATGTCATCTACCCAAAAAGAACATGGAGTCCTGCAAGTCAGAGACTATTTGGTATTTGTCTTTGGATCCTCAGTCCCTAACCCAGTGCCTGGCACAGAGAAGTGCTTAAGAAATGCCAGTCTTATTGGTAAAAGGAGATACGAATACCACCTACTTCGGAATGTTGTTCAGAAGACCAAGTGAAATAACATTTGTAAAGTACTTTATAAGGTTAAAGTGGCATATAAAGGCTACCATCATTATCATCACCACCACCGCCACCACCACCACCACCACCGTCATCATCTATAGGAATGGGTGTGATGTGCTTTGAATGCCAAGAAGACCAGAGTTTCTGTCCCCTTCACGTCCATTCCATTGACTTAGTCCCTTAGAGAGCCCTTCCCAAACCCAGGGAAGGCTCACTCTGAGCTCTCCCTCAGGGATACGTGAAGTAGAGGAGACTGGGTAGCTAATAAGCAGAGGAGAACTACTACCAGAAAATTAAGCTTTCCTAGAAGGCCTCATTCAGAAAACAAAAACAAAGCCAGTCCCCCTTCATTTTATCCCAAGCCATCCCCTTTCTCCCCCTACTAGCCCTGAATAAACTTGTCTCTGTCTTCCTTGCCTTCACCTTTCCTGATCTGGGCTGGACTAAGGCAAGATTATGAATCTTTCTACCTATATTCCAGGGTACCTTGGAGACAAGCTTTGTTCCCCGTTGTTCAGCTCCTGTTCCATGGCAACAACCAACAAGCTGGTTCTCTCTTTGAGACAGAGAAGGCAGCTTTGCATGCTGTTTGTTTGCAATGATTAAAGTTGCTTTGCTTCCTCAGGTGTATCATAAGCCCAGAGCAAAGGAATAAAAAGCAAACAGGGAGGAAGGACAAGGTTTCCTAATTCATGCCCCCACAGTCTATTTCATCTATGCAGATGCAGGGCAAGGGATATCCTGCAACACAATATTCCTCCCCATGGCAAATTAGGCCATCTATCTGTGTGCTGAGCACAGTGTCTGACACATAGTGAGTACTTAAATGTTCACTCTGCCTCTATATCCATTTATCCATACATTCATTCATCCATCCATCCATCCATCCATCCATCCATCTATCCATCTATCCATCTACATGTCTATCTATCCATCCATCTATCTGTCTGTCTGTCCGTCCGTCCATTCATTCATCTGTCTATTTATGTATATGTATCTATCTGTCTATAATCTATCTATCTATATGTTTGTCTATCTATTCATCTATCTATCCCTCTATCTACACGTCTGTCTATCCATCCATCTATCTATCTATCTATCCATCCATTTATCCATCTCTCTATCTATCTATGTATCCATCCATCCATCCATCTATCTTTCTGTCTACATATCTATCTGTCCATCTAGTTAGCTAGAGTGCCTGGCCAGGAGTCAGGAAGATTTATCTTCCTGAGCTGAAATCTGAACTCAGACATTTACTAGATGTGTGACCCTGGGCAAGTCACTTAACCCTGTTTGCCTCAGTTTCCTAATCTGTAAAATGAGCTGGAGAAGGAAATGATAAACCACTCCAATATCTTTGCCAAGAAGGCCCCAAATGGGGAAGGGGGGAGGGTGCGGCTAGGTGGTATAGTGAATAGAGAACCAGCCCTGGAGTCAGGAGTACCTGAGTTGGGCCTCAGACACTTAACACTTACTAGCTGTGTGACCTTGGGCAAGTCATTTAAACCCAACTGCCCTGCTTTTCCTCCTCCAAAAAGGAAAAAAAAAGGCATTAAAAACCCTCAAATGGGGTCATGAAGAGTCAGATATGTCTAAAACAATTGAACAACAATTTATCTGCCTCTCCCTGACTCGTCCACTTGAAGCTGCCTCCACATTTCTGGGCAAGGAGATGTTAGAAACCTGCCCCTGCCCTGGATGCTGTTGAGGAAGACTACCAGTGTAGAAGGCAGCCAAAAGGTGTTTTATTCCTTTCCATGCTAACATTTTCCTCTACCTCTCCAGATCACATCCATCTTTGAAAGGCAACTGAGTCACAGTCTCTCTATGAAGACTTCCCCAGACATTCTAACTGATCTCTGTCTTTGTCTGCTCTGAACTACAGCTTATGGTTTATTGATAAATTCTTCTTTGACTGCGTACTACTGTTGTTTTATGCTCCCTCCCATCTCCATCTCTAGGGGAGCCTCTCTTCATGCCTAGATGCTCCTTCTTGGTGGGGGTTATCTAGATAAAGGGCAGAAGAATCTGACTGAAGGACTAATTAAAGAAATGACATCATTTCTTAAAATGGAAAGGATCCTGAGATACGGATTTGATTCTTTTCATGGTTCCAATAATCCAGATAAGTCAAAAGTCTTTACAGGACACCTATAAAGAGCCCAGCCTCATGTGAGGCACTGGGGGGAGGATACAAGAAGATGAGGAACAAAAATAGCCAACATTTATGTAGGATTTTAAGACTTTCATAGAACTTGGCATGTATTATCTCATTTGATTCTCAAAGCACTGAAAATTAAATACCAAGGCTGTTATTGGCTCTCCCATTTTGCTGATGAGTAAACTGAGGTTTAGAGAGGTTTGGTGATTTGCCCAAGGTCACTGGAGAAATAGAAATATCTCTCTAGAGCTGGAAGGGTCCTCAGAGGCCGTCTAGTGAAACTCATCACATATTACAGATGAGAAAAATGAAGCCAAGGAAAGTTTGGTGATTGAGTCAAGTGTCAGAAACAGAATTAGAACCCAGCTCTCTGCTGACCCCAGATCTGGTGCTCTTTTCATTACATAGTAGAATTTCACAGATGTAAGCTATAATTGCTGACACTTTGTAGCTTCCAATTAGGCTGAGAGAGGGACTTAAAGAATGAGATCAGAGGATGCAGAGTCTAGTGAGAGAGAGTATAGTAGCATGGAAAACCATTTGTTCTACTTGGGTTCAAATCCTGCTTCTGCCAATGTGACATTGGGCGAATCACTTCACTTCCTTAGGAGTCATTTTTCTCCTCCAAGCTTTGTCTTAGACAGCCACTGAGGCCCTTTCCCATTCCAGTTCTAGCCTTCCATTATCTTAATGTGGGGGTGGGGTGGAACCGTCAGGGAAGAATCCATGGAGGAAGGGGTTTAGGGGGATGGCTGGGCATTAGAAAGGATGGGAGAGAGGAAATTCCATGTGTGGGGAGACAAATAGTCCATAGAGGTTTACGTGTTTATATCATGGCCATGGGACAATAAGGAGACCAGTCTGTTTGGAGCAAAAGGTTTGTATGGTTTAGAAAAAAGAGATAAATTTGGACATGCAGAAAGGGGAGGGGGGGAGGGTCACCATGTACAGAGTATTGAATGCTGGGGCAAGGACCTGGGAATGAATATTACAGATATGAGGGATGGTGACAGTGTCCGATTTCCCAAATGGATTTTGTGCAATGAGGAAACCCTTCCAGCACCAGAGTTTAAAATATTCCTGTTCAAATCAGGCCAAAGAAATTCTTTTTGGGGGTGGGGGTGGGGATGGTATAAAAATCTTGTACTTTCTATAAAAGGCTTTAATCCACTGGTTAATTAAATTGCTTTTTCGACCTAAAGACAGAGCCATATCACCTCAACCCTTCCCTCCCAAAACATCCATAACTCTCCAAAACCAATTATTCTATCTTCTAATTCTGGTGTCCTTTTTCAGATAAAGATTTGCATTTGGCCCCCTAGGTTAATAATAAATTTAGGGAAGACTGGATAATTCTCCTGTTGCTATTGCCTCCTCCTACACCAGTTAAAATATTTTAAGAAACAGGCCCTGGTAATTAGTAGATAAAAGAAGCGAGTTACAGCCTGAAGACAGCTTTAGCTGCCTTCAGGAGGTTAAAATGGATATTTGTGAATTTTGAGTGAGTGGTTACTTGATTAAAGGGGGCTAAAAGCCCAGCTTCCCACAGGTCAGGGATTTCCAGCACCTGTCAGTGCTGGCACTTTCTGCCTAGGGTTTTCTATTGGACTCTGTTGAGAGGAGATGAAAACAGAGAAAATCCATTAGAGTAAATCTTGGGACCATATGGAAAATCTTGGGAATACATAGTAATTCTCTCTCTTCCTTTAGAAAAAAAAAATTAAGTCCATGGGGTTTATTTTTTCTTCTACAAAAGTAAGTTTCCCTGCAGTTTCTAGTTGAGGAATGATCAAGCTTCTTATAAAATGGAGGAAATCCACAGAGTTCTATGAAAGTCTGCCTACAAAGCAATATGTGGAATTGGCCTAAAAGATTAAAATGGTCCTCATCGAGAGCTAGAGGGCAAAAAAAAGGTTCCCCTTTAGGGATCCGGGATTAGGTCTTTGGGGATCAGTTTTGTTCAAGTGCCAGTATATGTCTCAAGTTAAGGCTGCTTAATTCCACAGTCTAAGATAGGACATCCATCTACGGTGGATACAAAGAACACCAGATGGGAAGTCACTGGACCTGGGCTCAGACTCTTGTTCTGCCACTCACTATTTGTAGGACCTTGTGTAAATCACTTAATCTTAGTTGGTCTCAGTTCATTCATCTGTATAATGAGGGGGGTGGTCAAGGGCACCTCTATGATTCCTTCCAGTTCTAAATCCATGAACTTAGGAAATAGAACCTTGATATGATTGGAGGAAACATCACAATTTTAAAACTATCAATAATGGGGAACAAGTGGCTTTTGAATACTCAGGTTCCTTGTGGGCATCTCCTCTCCCACTGATGCTATAGTGGGGTGAATGACTCTTGAGTGTGTGGCAGAACTCTTCTAGTTGCTTGTTTTGCTCTATTATTTCATTAACTGCCTTTGCTATGAACTACTTGTGTCTATAGGTTGATTAATTTTGTTTGCTCCTTGAGGGCAGGGACTGTTTTACCTTTTACCTTTCATTTTTTTACCCTGGGGCCTAACATAGTGACTGGTGCAAAATAGATATATAATAAATGTTTTTCAATGAATTGATTGAACACTTAAGTAGGGTAAGATGGGAGCGGGGGTGTCTCATGAACTATTTTGAAAGGATGCAGACCCAGCATACTTTGTACCTTATCTTTTCTGGGGGAAGGGAGCATGTCTGATGGGGTGGGGGGGCACCCCAGTTGCTATATGTGAATGCCTTTCCCTCCCTCCTAGCTTAGACCCCTTAAAAGCCCACACCATTACCAAAGATGCTACTGGACAATCTAACTCCTCCCTGCTGCAGGTACATCAACACTGCTGCACATCTGCCATACAGCTGTTGAAACAACTGTACAGAGAAGATGGTCTACCTTCTTGTCTTGACATCTTTCCCTACAAATGCATAGATACTATTCCCAAAGTCTTAAGTGATATGTTTATTCAAGAAGACAGTGCCTTGTCTTTTTCTCCCCATATTTATATTTGGCCTGACAAAGTTGGGCACACCATTGTATAAGCAGGATTGTGGTGAGCACATATATTTCACCATTTTCCATAAGGCACACCCTCTTTACAGATTATGAATGCTCATGTTGATCTAGTCCAGATAATGAGCTATATGGAACTCATTAGAAAGTGGACATCATAAGCTTTAGAAGAATAGAAGCAAAAAATCAAATATCAGTTGATTAGGGACTCCAGAACAATCATCATCCCCTGGTAATAGTGTTAGCAGGTGGGAAGATGCTGCTCAAATTGTCTCAATGAGGTGGAAGTAAAGAGGGAGTGATTCCAGGCATGTGGGGCAGCCAACACAAAGGCATGGGAGATGGATGGACAGCTAGAAGAGACCTTGGAAGGAATCTAGCCAAAGCCCTCATTCTATTGATGAGGAAACTGAGTCTCAAACAGGTATAAGATACATAGTAAGCTGCTGAGCTGGGGCCCAAACCCAGGTCTTCTGACTTGTAACTTGGGGCTTCTTCTTCTATAACATACAATATCTTTCAGCCAAAGATCTGTCAGTAATCACGCAGAGAAGAAATATGGATTTTGAAGGGAGAAAACCAGGAGAAGTGACAATTAGCTAAGTATGACTCCAAGAAACAAAAGAATTTAGCAATAGGCCTAGACTGGAATCTTCGGAGTTAACAGTAGTAGGGAAATGCCTTAAATGCTCGCAAAATATTGTGAGCAGCTGACTTTTTCAATCTTCTTTTTCTCCTCCTCCTTCTTATCTGTCATCTGATTTGCAAATTAATATTAGCTGGTGCTAATGTTGTCTGGGTCTTCCCTTCCCGTGCAACTTCTTATTCTCCAAAATATTCTTAAATCTCATCCCCTCTACTTCAAATTTATCCGTTCTGTGACCTATACCCTTTGTGCCTTGCTCTTTGCTTTCTAAAGTGGAAGATAATTTATTTAATAAACTAATGGTAGGCCCAAGGCCATGGTCTTATTATTGGGGAAAAAGGGAAGAAGCAATGAAGGTAAGTGTTTGATACTATTCACCATGTAGTCTGTCTGTCTGTCTCTCTGTCTCTCTCTGTCTCTCAATCTCTTTCCCCTCCTTTCTCTCTCTCTCTCAAACCTGGAATCTCAGACTCTGAAGGAAGGGACAAAGCCAAGACTCAGAAACCTGAAAGTCAGAGGAGGGAGGCCAAGAATAGGAAGGACCAAGACAATGTGACCATTATCGAATGGAATTAAAGTGTCTGCATTATTGTCAAACCACCTTTAAGGTAGAATCAGGAAAGACTAGAAACAGGAAGCTGGTGGGACGAGGGGCCATCCAAGGATGTAGACTTTAGACAATAAGAAAAAATGAGTGTCAGAAAGGACCCTCTACTAGTTAGCTATATGTGTGGGCCCCAGTGGATGACTTATAGGATCTATAATTGGGAGGCACTTTAGAGGAAAGAGAAGCCCAGAGAGATTAAGTGATTTACTAAAGTTACTGAGTTAGCAACATCAGAGCTGGGTTTGAAATACAGATCTAATTTTAAATTCAGAGTCTCTTCTCTGCCATACTATTGTTCATATATTGGTCCTTCTAGGGAAGAGGATGGTTAGGGAATAGAGAAGAATTATTACAGGGGTCTAGTAGTGTTGAAATTCTTGTGAAATTCAGGAACTTCTGTATCCAGAGGCAATGGGGTAAAAGGAATAGATTGGGAATAGAAAAGGAAGAAAGGAACACAGAAAAATAGAGATGCATATCATTTAACCCATTTGAATCCACTGGGTAGAGATCCAGAATTGAAATAACATATAAGCAGCTGATGATAACAATAGCTAGGAGAGGGAGGGATTAGGCAGTGAAACAGAGGTAGAACTAAATGTTAGCTATGTTGGGGGGGGGGGGGAGGTGGCATGAGTTAAGGAGATTCAGCCCATAAAAGTGATTTTTCTCTGGACTCAAACAGATTTAGATTCATATTAAAGGTGACCTAACCATAAAGAGAAGGATCAAGCATTTTCTCACATTGTTTGGCTCACTGTGCTTCCACATCAGAATTCTGGAGAAAATCTCTTTGAAAAGTTTAGAAGCAATTCATACCAAGTGTCTTCCCTAAAAGATTTCTTTCTAGAAAAGGACCTATATGTACAAAAATATTTACAGCAGATTTTTTTCTTTGCAATGACAAAGAACTGGAAGCTAATGGGGTGCCCAGGAATGGAAGAATCAATTATGGTGTCTGAATATTATCGTACTATAAGAAATGATGAAAGAGATGATTTCAGAGAAAGCTGGGAAGACTTCTATCAATTGATGCAGAGTGAAGTGAGCAGAACAGGAGAACAATATACGATAACAACATTATAAAGATTTTAAAAATGGGGAGGGGGAAGGCAAGACAGAATGATGGAGAAATGGCAGGGGCTTCTCTAAGAACCCCCATAGTCTCTTCCAAACAACTTTAAAGTAATACTTCAAAATGAATTCTGTAGCATCAGAACCCACAAAAAGATTGAGTGAAACAATTTTCCAGCACAAGACAACTTAGAAGGTTAGAAGGAAAGGTCTGTCTCACTGGGGTGAGAATAGAGTACAGTTCAGTGCAGGCCATACCAGCCCAGGTCACATCCCAGCAAACCAGTGGTAGGCTGTGAGGGAGCAGAATTGACAGCAGTGACTTCCAGGACTATCAGCCCACAGACAGTAAGGAGGTCTGACAACTGGTCAGAAAGAGATTATGGTGGTCTTTTTGTTTGCACTGGTGAAAGACTTTGATACATTGCACATTTGGGAATCTGGGTTATAGGCCAGGGTCACAGTATCAGGGCAAGGAGAAATACTAGAATGCTAGATCTCATAGCCATAAGAGAGCAGGGATTTTGGTCACAGTTCCAGGGTGAAAAAGAATGCTTATGGTTACACACAGACCAGAGCACAGGCCAGGAAAGCTGTAACCACACCTCTCCTTACATCATAGAGGCTTGGAAGAACTAAAAATTTATAGACCCTCTCAGAACTAGCTCTGAAAACAATTGCACAAAATACCTGAAGCTTAGAACAGTGACCTCAGGAGTAGAGCCCAACTTTAACATAAAGTTAAAAGCCAAGAAATTGACTGGAAAATGTGCAAGCAACAACAGCAAAAAAATAACCTGACCATAGAAAGTTACTATGGTGACAGGAAAGATCAAGATGCAAACTTAGAAGATAATGAGAGCAAAGCAGTTATATGTGAAACCTCAAAGAAAAATGTGAATTAGTCTCAGGCCAAAAAAGAATTCCTAGAAGAGTTTAAAAATTATTTTTAAAAAATCAATTAAGAGAGGCAGAGGGGAAAAAATGGGAAGCAAAATTACATTGATGCAATAAAAATCATGAAAAAAAAAGAGTCAACAGCTTGGTAAAGGAAGCATAAAACAGTATTGATGAAAATAATACCTTGGAAAAGAGAATAGGCCAAATGGTAAAAGAGGTACAAAAATCCACTGAAGAAAAGAACTCCTTAAAAAGCAAAATTGGCCACATGGAAAAAGATGTATAAAAATTCACTGAAGAAAACAACTCCTTAAGCAGTAGAATTGACCATATGGTAAAGGAAATACAAAAACTCATTGAAGAAAATAATTCTTTAAAAATTAGAATTGGCAAGTGGAAACTAATGACTCCATGAGACACCAAGAAACAATAAAACAAAGTCAAAAGAATGAAAAAATAGAATAAAATGTGAACTATCTCATTGTAAAAACAACTAACCAGGAGAAAAAATTTTTTTTGCTTTTTGGAGGGCAATTGGGGTTAAGTGACTTGCCCAAGGTCACACAGCTGGTTTTTGTGTTAAGTGTCTGTAACGCCATGCACGAGCAGCTTCCCAAAAGAATGTTACTGTGAACAGCTTTTAAAGTTCTGATTACACAGTACAGTGAACACTCCATTTATTCCATAACAAATCAAGGCAAACATTTACAACAGGTCACAATATAATATTCACAATATCACATCTTATCACAGAAAATCACAATATAGTGTTCACAACAGCTTAACATTAAAAGGGTCACATAGTTTTCACCAAAGTGGTCACAGCATTTAGGACAAAGAACAAAAGAACAATCATCTGGTTTCCCTAAGGAGGTTTGCCTCCTTACTTAATTATTCAATCATTTCACAATGCAAGTCAGTCTTCCACTCAAGGGACAATCATAGGCTAACTTAATCAGTCACTTATCTAGCAATCAGTCACTAAGTATCATTAATCACTAAATACAATCATTAAAAAATACACAAACCCTCCACCCCTTGGTGTCTAGTAAACTTCAATTTCATCACAGCATTTGATATCAAAGGAGAGGCCTTTTCTTCATCTTGACTCGGGGTGATCTCTCAGATTCCCTGGATCCCCTTCAGTGGTCCCAGCTCCTACCTGGATCCACCAAACAGTCACCTGGATTCAGAAGCAGACAGCTTCCAGGTTCTTGTCCAGTCCTCTGGGCAGTTCTTGCTACAGACTGAAGTTCACAAGGTCCAGCACATCTCCAAACCTTTACAACTTCTGTTGCTGAGAATTCAAGACCAACCAAGCCACAAACAAAATCTTATCCTGGTCATGCTTCTTCAGTCCTCCAGCAGTTTGGCTGGCCCTAGAACCCAGAAGAAATCTCAGACTTCCAGGTGGCCTTCTGGGTAAGAGATCTCAGCCTTCCAGGTGGCCTTCTTGGAAGCAACTTCAGACTTCACCAGATTCTGGTCTCAAGAAAACTCCAACTCAGTTCTCAGTCCAGCAAGTAGCAGCCCAGCTTCCAGATGCTGGGAAAATTCTGCTTCCTCTACCAGGAGCCCACAAAGAGGAAAATTCTTGATTCTGACTGTCTCTCTCTGGGACCCTTCTTGTATACACACACACACATTGACTTCCTGTCTCAGCCAACCCCTTACTGTTATGTCAGCAACAGGAGACAGAGTTCACACCTTCTATTTCTTTCACAAAGGTACTTAGCTCTTAGTTACTAAGGGCTAAGTACATGCTTACTTGACATAACCAAAAAAGGGTCTTCAAATTTAAATTAATTACCATTACAATGTCTGAGGCCAGATTTGAACTCAGGTCCTCCTGACTCTAGGGCCAGTGTTCTATTCATTGCTTCACCTAGCCACCCAAGGAGAAATAATTTAAGAATTATTAGATTACTTGAAAGGATTGATTTTTAAAAAAAGAGCCTACACATCAAGTCTTTCAAGAAATTATCAAGGAAAACTGCCCTGACATCCTAGAACCAGAGAACAAAATAAAAATTGAAAGAATCCACCAATCATCTCCTGAAATGAAAATTTCTAGGAATATTATAGTCAGATTCCAGAATTCCCAGGTTAAAGAGAAAGTATTGCAAGCAATTAGAAAGAAACAATTCAAATATTGGGGAGTCAGAGTCAAGATAGCACAAAATTTAACAGCTTCTACATTAAAAGATGAGAGGGCTTGGAGTATGATATTCCAAAGGGCAAAGAAGCTAGGATTACAACCAAAAATAACCTAACCAGGAAGACTGAGTATATTCCTTCAGAGGAAAAAACTGATATTCAAAGAAATAGAGGACTTTCAAGTGCTTCTGATGAAAAGACCAAAGCTAAATCTAAAATTTGGCTTTCAAATACAAAAATCAAGAGAAGCATAAAAGGGTAAACAGGAAAGAGAATCCATAAAGAATTCAATAAGGTTAAACTGTTTACATTCCTTCATAGAAATATGACAATTTTTTTGTAATGTAATTCCTAAGAACTTTTTCATTATTAGGGCAGTTAGAAGGACACATAGGCAGAGGACACCAGCATGAGTTGAATATGATGGGATGATATCTAAAAAAATAAAATTAAGGAGTAAGAAGGAGGAAAGTACTGGGAGAAAGAAAAAGGGAGGGGTAGAATGGGGCAAATTATCTCACTTAAAAGAGGCATGAAAGAGCTTTTATACTGAAGGGAAAGATGGGTGTTGAGTGCTTGAATCTTACTGTCATTGGAATTCGCTGAAAGAGGGATTAACATAACATACTGAGTTTGGTAAAGAAATCTATCTTTCCCTACAGCAAAGTAGGAGAGAAAGAGGTTAAGAGAAGGGAGAGGCTGATGGAAGGGAGAGCAGATTGGGGGAGGTGGTAGTGAGGAGCAAAACACTTTAGAGGATTGATAAAGTGAAAGGAGAGAGAGAAAGTAAGATAAACAGAGTGGGGAGGGGAACTAGGATGGAGGGAAATATACAGTAATCATAACTATGAAAAAAATTTACAGTATGTTTCAAAAATATTGAGTCAAATTTATAGGAATACAAGCCATTCCTTAGTTGATAAATGGTCAAAGATATGAACAGGCAGTTTTCATGCAAAGTAATCAAAGCTATCTATAGTCACATGTAAAAGTGCTCTAAACCACTATTGATTAGAGAAACACAAATTAAAATAATTCTGAGTTGCTGCCCTACCAGGGAGCAACTTGGAACTATATCCAAAGGGCTACAAAAGCATGCATGCTCTTTGACCCAGCAATACTCTCATTAAGTCTATACCCCAAAGAGATTTTTTTTTTAAAGGAAAAAGACCTGTATGTACACAGATGTTTATAGCAGCTCTTTTAGTGGTGGCAAAGAATAGAAAATTGAGGGGATGCCCATCAATTGCGAAATGGCTGAACAAATTTTGACATATGATTGTGATAGAATGTTATTATACTATAAGAAATGATGAGCAGGATGCTTTCAAGAAAAACTTGGACTCATACGAATGGATGCAAAGTGAAATGAATAGAACCAGGAGACATTGTACAGTGTAACAACAATATTGTATGATCATCAACTGTGAATGATTTAGCTATTCTCAGCAATGCAATGAGCCAAGATAATTCCAAAGGACTTATGATGAAAAATGCTATCCATCTCCAGAGAATCTGAATGAGATCAAACATTTTTTATAAACTTGTTTTCTTGTTTTGTTTTGTTTTTTGGTCTATGTTTTCTTTCACAAGATGATTAACATGGAAATATATTTTACAGGGCTATACATGTATAACCTATATCAAATTGTTCGACTTCTTAGGAGAAAGAGAATTTGGAAATCAAAAATATTTAAATGAATGTTAAAAATTGTTTTCACATGTAATTGTGGAAAAATAAAATATTAAATTAAAAAAATAAAAGCTTAGGTATGGCTTATAAAAAGGGTCTTGCCTAAAAGGATTCCCTTCTACAAAAAGACCTGTATGTACAAAAGTATTTATAGTAGCTTTTTCTTTTTTCTTTTTTCTTTTTTAATGGCAAAGAACTGAAAGCAAAGGGGTATCCACCAGCTGAGGAATGACAAAATCAATTATGATGTCTTAACGTAGTAGGAAAATATTATACTGTAAAAAAATTATAGAAGAGATGACTTCAGATAAACCTGGAAAGGCTCATGTCAACTGATGCAGAGTGAAGTGGGCAGAATCAGGAGAATAATACATGATAACAACAATATTGTAAAAACAAACAGCATTGGAAGGCTCAAGAACCCAACTTCCAGGTCACATAATCAACAAAATAGAAAAATCAAAATACCCCTGAGATCTCACCTCAGACCTAGCACATTGTAGATTAGAATAATCAGTGTTGGAAGGATTTTAAGAAGATAAGGGTACTAATGCATTGTCGGTGGAGCTGTGAATCACAATAACCATTTTTGAAAACAATTTGGAATTATGCAAATAAAGTACATAAAATGTTCCATACCCTTTGACTCAGAAATTCCACTACTGGATTTATGCATCAAGGACACTATTGATAAGAAAGTTACCATATACATCAGAATATTTATAATAGCATCTTTGTCTTAGCATTTGGGAATGACTAAGTAAATGGTGTTCATGAATTTAAGGTCTATATTTTTAGAAACCATGGTTTATAGTTATTTTTATATAGTTCTTGTACGTTCCTTGTTTGATAGATTCCCAAATATTTTATACATTCTATAGTTACCTTTAATAAGTTTCTCTTTTTCTTCCTGTTTGATTTTATTGGCATTATAAAGAAATGCTGATCAATTTATTTTATAATCCACAGCTTTGCCGAAGTTATTAATTGTATCAATTAATTTTTAGTTGTCTTTCTAGGATTCCTTATCATCTGCAAAAAGTGATAGTTGGTTTTTTTCTTTCTTTAAAATAGTGTTTGTCACGTTGGCATGGCTCTAGGAGATGGAAGGAGAGGGAAATGGGAAAATTTTGGTGGTATATAATATCAAAAGATATAAATAAAATTTTATTTTAAAGTGAACATAAAAGATTTAAGAACTCAGACTAATGCAGTACCTTCACATGATTCCAGCATGCTGCTGATGAAATATGCTATCCATCTCCTGACAGAAAGATACCGTATTCAAGTTGCACAATAAGACATATTTTTGGACATGACCAGTGTAGGAATTTGCTTTGATTCACTATGAAATCTTTTTTTTCCAGTTCTTGCAGAAAGTGGAGGAAAGGAGCTGGTAAAGAGAGGGATGCAAATAATAGAGTTGCCAAAAAAAAAAGAAGAAGAAAAGATCGTTTAAATATTTTTAAATGCACAGAAGAGAACAGAAGGAAGGCCAGAAGGAATCACAGACAAGCACGACAGCTTTGAAAGTTACATGTTGAATTTATTATATACTTAAAAAGAAAAACAAACTGTACATAATAAAGATTTACAATTTCATATATAATCTTCTCTTCTATGTATATGGAAATGTTCACTCTAAGTTCAGAAAAAAATAAATGAGAAAAATACTTAAGATGCCTTCAAAAGAATTACTTTATGCAGAAAATAAAGTCAATTATAGGACAGTTATTTTCTTCCTCCCCCATGAAATAGATGTTTAAAACACAAAAGACACATTAAGCACCCATCAACAAAAACTTAAACTATAACCTGCCATCTATTACATTCTCTTGGGAAGTAAAGATAACTGATAGACTGTTGAATATATAATTTACATTCATCCTGGAACTGTACTGAGATCAACCAGTCATGCCTTGGGCCTTTTAAAGTTGTTTTCAGCTGTAGCATCCTCCAAGCAATGGGGATATTCTCTGATAAGTTGTGGAGCTTCAGGAATTATCTCCCAGTGGCAGCCAACACTAACTCAGGAACTCTTGACCTTTCAAACTCTATTTCTTCCAGTGAGAACAAAGAACAACAGTTCTTATGATTCATCTGCCCTGCCTTTGTGCCCCCCAAGCTCCTTTTCTGACACTGTTATTTTACCAACTAGTATAACCTTAGGAGCCTGGAATTTATCCATCTGCTAAATCCTTAGGATTTTTACTTTTCCATCAAATCTGCTACTGAAATTTCTTTTATGCACTGTCTCCTCCCAGTAGAACTGCTCTGGTTCTTTTTCCCCTTTCTATGACCAGCACTTAGTAAAATGCTTTGTCCATAGTAAGTATTTAATAATTTTTTTTTTCATTCAAGAGTTATACTCATGGGTCCTGAAATCAAGGTTGGACACAGACTGAGTGGGTTCTCATTGTTCTTACAATAAGTTCACAATGACAGGACACTGTCATAGGAGAGAGATAGAGAAGAAAGAATAGTCTGTCTCTTCTCTCCCTGTCCCATTTTGTCTCTATCCCTCACACACACAATATCTCCTCTGAACTTTTCAAGCACTTTCTGCCTACATAATAAGCTCTAGAATCAGACCTATAGTTCAACCTGGAAAAGGGAAAGAGAGGGAGGAGAAGTATATTAAATTAGTGAAAATGAAGTGGGATGAAAAAATAAATTAATTTATTTGATAAGCAAGTCATTGTGCAGCTTTGGTCCAGGCTGATTTTTTTTTCCCACTAGCAGCCCAGGCAGTGTATGGTGGTTAATGAATTCAATGAAAGTTCTATTTGATGACTAATTTCACCCCAGATAAACAGAACCGTATGTCCTACTCCCCATCCTTGTTAGCTCCAGCTGAAGAGGTCTTCAATTCAAATCTGATTACTGAATACAGTCTGAAAGCGGAAAAGCATATTATGGAAGAGAGACGGGGGCAAAGGTCCCTTACTATTGCTCTACAAAAGCCAGCCTTGCATCAGTTCATAAACAGTGAGTTTTTCACTACCAATTTAGCAGCCCTTTTCACATGAACCTGGCTCTTGATTTCCTTTCCTCCACCATCTACCAATGTAAAAAAAGGGGATACCTTCTCTTCCTTGAGTCTGTCTTCCCCAATACAATACTCTTCTTTCTATTTCCTATTTTAAATGCCTCCTTTTTAGGAGGGGATAAAGGTAGGGGGTGGGGAGAACACTGTACCGAAAAGAGCAGTGATTTCATTGTTAGGTTTGAATGTTCATTAACACTCTCTGAGCATTACCAGGTGCAAACTGTTATGCATCATTCTATCTGTATTATAGGAAATAAACCAAACTCCAGGAAGGTGATAACATACCAGGGATCACAAAGATGGTTAGTTATAGAAAAAAAGATTCTGATTATTTTCTATGAGTTGATGGAACCTTCTTATTCCTTGCAATGCTGCCCAACCCTCTTTGAAGTTATCATGGATACTGACTTGCTTTAAGAAAGAAGTCATCTTTGAATCTTGAAAGTCAAGGTTCTCACCCAGGTTGGTTACCAAGAAACATCACCACTGCTAATTGCTTAATAAATAAATTATTAAAATCAATGACTGAATCAATGAAGGAAAAAGCATTTATTAAGCACTTACTGTAAACCAGATACTCTCTTAAGTATAGGGATACAATATTAGTAAACAACACAGTTCCTGCCCTCAAAAAGCCTACATTCAAGTAGAAGACAACATATTAAAGGATGCTCGAAAGCATGGGCACAGGCAGTACAATTTAGAAATGACTGGAAAGAGGAAGCCCAGTTCTTAGGAAGGTAAGAGATGAGGTTCACGCTTAAGGTTCTGGTGGGAGAGAGATAAGGAGTACATAAAGGATCTGGTTCTGGGAAAGATGAGGTGAAGAGTCACTTATTAGGCTTTAAAGGAGGAGTAGTAATTTAAAAGGTTAAAAAAAAAAAGGAATAAGGGCACTCCAAGAAAAGGGAATGGCATGAGCAAAGGCAAAGAGGTAGGAAAGTACAAGGCATGTATGGGGTGAGGGAGGGGTGACACACGATAGTGCCTGATGGGAGAAGGAAAATCCTGGAGAAGACTAGAAAGCAAGTGTGATACAAAATTAAAGAAGGCCTAGAAATGTCAAAACATGATGTTCAACTTTCATGTAATCAAAACTAGTATTTATACAGCACTTGAAGGTTTTCAAAGCACTTTACAAATATTATTTCATTTTATCCTCACAACTCTGGGAAGCAGATGCTATTATTATCACCATGTTATGGACAAGGAAGCTGAGACAGGCAGGATTTAAATGACTTGCCCAGGATCACACTACTAATAATAGGAGGAGGAAGGGAATAAGTACTCATATAATACCTACTATGTGTCAAGCACTCTACTAAATACTTTTTAAAAATATTGTTTCACTTGATCTTCACACAATTCTGTGAGGCACTATTATTATATTACAATTGAGGAAACTGAGGCAAGTAAAAGTTAAGTGTCCCATAGCCCAGTGTCACATAGCCAATATGGATCTGAGGTCAGATATAACTCAGAACTTTCTGAGTCTAAACTCAGTGTTCTGCCTTCTGTGCTATCAGCAACCTCAATAAAATATATCTGAGGAAAGATTCGAACGAAGGTCTCCCTGACTTGCAGCAGACTATCACCTGCACCACTTAACCCAACAGAGAACCATTGTACCTAGGAGTTTTATCACCATGCCTAGCTCTCAAGGAAGTACTGGAGCCCAGAATCAATTGTTGAATTTTCACTGGAAATATTTACATTTCAGAAATCATCAAAAGCTACAAATCAAGACCTGATTTATTATTTTGTTGCTTGTCTAGGCTTAAGAAAGGGATGGAGAAAGTATTGATAATGCAGTTTAAATTTAAAATTGGATTGTTCATAATTTTTTTTTTCCTACAGAGTCCATTGTTAAACATTTGCCCGTATACTCCCAATAGGAAATTGGAAAGGATGGGGTGGGTTCTTTCCTTTGTTTAGTTATAGTTCACTGACAGATTCTGGTAAGAGGCAATGCTATCCCCTCTTTGCTCTTGCCCTTTGTTTGCTAGTTCTTATTTCACTTTCTTTAAGTTCCAACTATCCTTTCAAGGTTGTCTTCTCTCTTAAAGCGGTTCAGAATTATCTCAGGTAGGTAGGTATAGAGGGGAAAAGAGAACGTCTCTGTCTCAAGCTCGGTCAAGAGCAATATAGAAGAGAATCGTTGACCATTTCTAGATACTGATAGGAGATGGAGATCAGCAAGGGGATGATTTTAGCCAGGAATCCACAGAGCTCAGTGGGCACCGCCCCGTTTGTCTCCAGACTTTGTCTAAAGAAAAAGTATTGATTGCACGCCATTTCCCCATGAAAGGAACAGCGTCAAGAAAGAAGACTGTAACAAGCCAAGGCTCAAAACATCTCATGTATATTGTACTTGTTTTCTGCACTTTCGTAAAGCATCCTTGTTGTTGTTTGTTGTTCATCCTTCATTCTTGAAGAGTAACATGATGTAACAGAAAGAACATGCATTGAGGAAACTGAATATCTCAGCTCTGTAATCATCATTCTGTTACTAATAAATTTTGTGACTTTAGAGCTAGTCCCTAAAGCTTCTGAGGCCACCCTTTCTTCATCTGTAAAATAAGGGAGTTGGAAAAAATGGCTTCTAAAATCGCTTCTACTCTATTTTCTGAAACTAATTACTGGAGATATCTAGGTGAAACAGGGGATAGCACATTGGACTGGGAGTCAGGAATACTTGAGTTCAAATCCTGCTTTACTTACTGGCTGTGTGACCAGGGTACATGGCTTTCCTTTTGTTTGCCTCAGTTTCTGTATGTGTAAAATGGATATAATAACAACATCTACCTTCCAAAGTCGTTGTTGTAAAGATTAAATGAGATAATATTGGTAGAACACTTTGTAAACCAAGTCATTATGGTGGAAGGTAATTTTTTTGCTAATAAAATATAAAATCACAAAAGTTGAACAATTTCTCTGACTTTAGTTGTTTTTCTTCTGACATTAACATCTAAGCTATGTTAGGCATATTTTTAGGTAGAATGTCTTAGGAAGGTCTCAGGCAACAGTTGATGGAAGTCTTGAAGAGTGGGCAGAATTTGGACAGGCAAATGTGAAGGAATGGGAAATCTACATTAGGTATAGAAAAACAAGCATACACAAAGATACAAAGGCAAATTTGACCATGCATTGTTCAGGGGATAGTGAAGAGATCCTTCAAAAGTCATATTGGTAAATATAATTAGATTGTAGAAAGTTTTAATTACCAAGCTAAGGAGTTAGGAATTTAAATGGTAGTCAATGAGGAACTACTTGGGGTATTCGAGCCACAGTGGGAGAAATTTGAAGCCTTATTTTGAGAAGATTAATCTGGTCCCTGGGCTCAGGAGAGATGAGAGTGGGAGAGAGTAGAGGGAGGAAGGTTTGGGAGCAGCAAAGTCAGAAGGTAAGATTCTAAGTTAGATTCATGGAATGAGAGTTGGAGAGAAAATACACAAAAAACATTTCAAAGGAAAAAAAATAGCATTACCTGTGAGATTTCTGGAAGACTTTTCTATTGTAAGGGAAGGATACCCCAATACCAGAGGAAAATCACCAATTCTTTTGCAGTTGAAAGGGTTGGGAATGAAGCTGTTTCTTTACTCAGAGTCAACCAAAGCCAGTGACAACTGAAGCTGACCTCCTAATAGCTGCTAAAAGCCCAGAACTTTGCTGATAATCCAGAGATGCTGTCTTCTCAAATATCTATTTTAAAATTCATTTGCCTGCATCTAAACTGATGCAAACAAATTCCAACAAGTCCTTTAATCATCACCAGATTGCTTATTGTAATTAAATTATTTGCATGCAAATTGGCAACATTACCAGGTTTGTTACATTAGGTTTTTTTTAATTCAATTTTATTTTTCTTTATGAAGTGATTGGTGCTTGGGTCATTGGGGAAATAGGTTCATTCTGACAACACACCCAGGCTATTTTTCAACTGCTGACAAACTAATATTTTCCTCCTCATTGTATTTCCTTAGCCCCGGGCAAATCAGTGAAGGAAGAATCTGATGTAGCAGAATACATTCTGATGCTTTCCCTAGCTGGTTACCACAAGCCATATCTCCTGGTTTTACTAGAATTTAGCAAGTATTTTTACCAGCCATTTGAAAGGGGGCATATTATGTGAGAAGTATCGTGGAGGGGAAAGGCTTGTAATTGGAGGATGGCTGTTTAACTTCCAGCTATGCTTAATAGCTGTGTGATCCTGAGCAAATCAACAAAACCTCTGGTCTCTCTTCATCTGATGAGAGAACTGAAGGAGTCATGAGAACATGGTAGAGTGGCAGCAATGGAATCTATCACCTCCAAAACATCAATAGAAGGAAAAAAGGAGCAAACTTAGAAAAAATCAGCAAAAGGAAAATGTTAAGTCACTTAAATGAACAAAACAAAGACATGTGACATGATGCTTATACATATATATATGAAATGAATTAAAAGAAGCAGAAAAAATCTGCAAAGAAATCTGTTGAAATTATATCGTAAATAGCATCAGAAACAAAGCTAAAATTTTCTTAAGGTACTGTAATAATTAATAATAGATATCCTGAAATAATTGAAGGATAAAATGAATTAAACAAATACAACAGGAGACTTACACATACACAGAGCATCTTAGAAGCTACTTCCTAATCTTTTGCTACAACGAAAAGTGCTGCTATAAATAGCACATATGAATCATTTACCTTTGAAAACAAAAATTCAGGTGTGTTTGAGCAGTTCTTGGAAAGATAGTTTAATCTTATGGACTGGAAAAGGCTGGAACAGGGGTGGGGAACTTGAGGCCTCAAGGTAGCATGTGGCACTCTAGATCATCAAAGTGTGGCCCCTTGAATGAATCCAAACAAGTTTGGATTCAGGCAAAGGGTCACACTTGAAGACCTAGAGGGCCACATGTGGCCTCCAGGCCACAAGTTCTCCAGGACCAGCCTGGGGGATCCTGCTTGTGGGAGAGCAGTGATAAGAGTAATGGAAATGTACTGGGGAGATTTTGTTGTGTGTGTAGACATTCTACAATTGGTTCTAGTATTCTAACAACACGGTGGACAGCTGGCTCTGCCTGGTTGAAGTGGTAGAAATGGAATTGTAGATATTGTGATCTAGGGGTTCTGGGAACCCTAACATGCAAGGGCACAGGGGATGGGTCTCAAAAGAATTTGAGCACTCAAGTCTTCTAGTCCAAGTAGCAAGTTTATTTGTGACACCAAAACAAGCAGGCCAGACTCGAAGTGAGTCTGAGCATTTAATAAGGATAAGACATGTGAGAAATGACCATCTTATCAAGAATTCTACCTGCCCATGAGTGAATTTAGAAAAAAAAGATTTTTATTTCACATAATTTTAGGTGGGTGACTTGACTTCTAACCCCTTGTGGAAAGGGCCAGATACAAGCACACATTAAGATAGTTACAAAACTCCTTTTATAATTCATCCAGATTGGAATTTCCCATCCTGACTCACATTGGTCAGTATTCCAGGGTTCACTAAACCCCACTCCTTGATTACATCATCTCATTTCCACATTTCAACCCTCCCCCCATATACTTTATTCTTTATACTTTTAGTCTATTTGTCTGCATCAGATAGGATGAGAGAGGAATTTTCAATTGCTAAGGGAATTGACAAAAGTTGTGAGTTAGAACCCAGGATATCAAAGATAAAAGTCCCATTATCTAAGACAGTGGTTCTCAACCTTCCTAATGCCATGAATCTTTAATACTCATATGTGAGCATATTTGCATGTTGACGGACCCGCCTGGAGATGTATAGAGGAGTGGTGTCTCGGTTCCTAAGACCATCGGAAATATGTGTTTTCCGATGGTCTTAGGTGACCCCTGTAAAAGAGTCGTTTGACCCCCAAAGGGGTCACAACCCACAGGTTGAGAACCGCTGGTCTAAAACCTTATCTGGTTGGGTTAATGGACCTCATCCTCATTCTTTGTGAATGAGACCAGGCCTGGAAGTTCTTTTCATACAAAGAAAAAGACCTTCTCAGAACAAAGAAAAATAGTAGATATGCTGATTTTCAGGTGGCCAATATTCACCACTGCCCTCTACAAGCAGTTTTGTCTCTGACATTAGCCATCAGTATGAATGATAATTTTTGTGGAAACAAAATTCAATCATACCTTACAGATGGATATTTTTATAGGGAAAAAGACTGTGGAAAGATTTGAATAAGATTAAAGAGTGAGAAGTGTATCTTGATGTAACAGAGAATGAAGGGTTGGGTGGGGCCACAAAGGAAGGATTATACTGAGATGAGCCCAATGGGTTCAAGGGTTGGGTTCCTAAAATTTGTAGGAAAGTTCAAAGGTAGTGTCCAGATCCCATACCCCATGAGAGACACTTTCAAAAGGCCATTCTCCTTGGTCCTTCCTCACGGTGGATCTCTGTTCTTGATTATGACTCTTTTACTGACAGGTTCTAGTGAGAGACAATGTTGTTCCCTCTCTCTGTTCTCACTACACGCTCTGACACAGAGATATATAGACAACCTGGTCCTGGGCGTGAGAGATAGCAAAGGGTTAAGTTTCCACAGGCCCTGGAAAGAGGTAAGGAAACTTAAAGGAAACAACACTAACCTTCTTCTCATTGGTTGCCCCCCCCCAAAAAAAAATTTGGTGTGTAGATATGCACACGTAAGGGATTGAAGGATGTTTCTTTCTGATTGGGTAGAAGGGTCAAATGAATAATTATGATAATGAAGGATTGTCAACTATAACTCTCATCGGCTGTCTCCAAATTTGGTGCATAAAGAGGGATTGGAAAACACCATCCTCTGATATGATACTAATTCATGAATAATTATTGTAATGAAGGATCGAGATTGCTTTGTACCAATTAGCTTGAGATTGTGAGCCCATCTCACCAACCAATGGTGAGACTGGAAAGGGGAGTGGGCCGGGTTAGGATTAGGATAACAGAAGCCTGTGAGCTTCCACAATTTGCATTCCCTAGCTGATGCCCCTTGAGCAATGAGGGCTGTACCCTTTCTCATGAGAAAGAATGAAGACCTTTTCTGATCTCTGACTCAAACTCTAATTTTGAAGATCTGGCAGTGGTTTCTATCCCACACATGGGATGGTGAGTCCAGACTAAATACACCATACAAAAATACCACAATATTCAATAAAGAACTGAGTATGACTCAGGATTAGTACAAGATGGTGATGAGACAGTTTCAGATGAAATGGTTTCAAGGTACAAGTGGAAAATGTCAGTAATCAGTAGATGAAATAAAAAGTAAAAATAACTTTACTAGAGGGAAGAGTGGTAGAAAAAAATTAGAAGCAGAAAAATACACCCCCAAAGCCACTCAACTAAAAAAATGGAAGTAATGCAGAAAAAGGTTTTGGATCTGAAGGACAGAGAGGACTTAAAGAATTTGTGAATTTCCTGAAAATTGAAGAAGAAAAATATTTAACCACTGTAATTTCAGGAAATGCACAAGTCAATTTCTAAAAAACACTGAAAATAAAGAATAGATTGCACATAGACATAATTCACAGGATGTCAATAGGGGTGGAACCAAATTTCAGATCACCTAGACACATTATGTCAAACTTCAATTAAAGAGAGACAAGGAAATTATACCATAAATAGCAGAGAAGGAAGACAATTTTGAAACATCAATTTGATTGTTACATAATATTTTCTACAAAATGAAGGCATGAGAGAAATCAGATTGTAATATGCTGAAAAATGGGGTGGGAGAGTGGAGGGGAGATAGGACTTAAACCCAAAATCATTTTTCGAAAAAGCTAAGCATTCTTTTTGAAAACAAAATTCAGATGTGTTTGAGCAACTTTTGGAAAGATGATTCAATCTTAAAATAGGTTTCAACACATAAACCCCCAAAAGAATACAGAGTCTCTGAAACAGACTTGGGTAATCAAACTAAGTACTTTAATGAATAAATACAATTGTGATCATCTTCTTGCTATTCTAATGCAATTACCGTAAAGAGTTTAAAAACAATGCTAGTATTATTTTGGTTAACTGCTTAATGATAGAGTTAGGAAAGAGGATAAAAAGGAAGGAGAAAGCCAAAGAATGGGTTGATTATAGGTATTAAAAATGGAGAAGAAAGAGCAAGGAAATAAGGGTGGGATAGGTGAAAGAGAACAAATTTAAATGGAATCTCCTACCTTAAACAAGGGTTAAGTTTTTTCAACTCATATGGAGTCAATGGCATAAAATAACAATATTGTTCACTCTTATGTATTAGTGTATATAGGTGATATATGTATGTATATATGTGTGTGTATATATTTGTAATAATGTATTATTTGGAAAAATTATTACTGAAGTGTAAACTATACTCATCAGGAGCTAGTGTGTTGGTATTTTGGGGTCTTGAATACCCCTAAACCTTTGTTTTTAATTTTATTATAGTTTGCATCATTCATTTCCACAAGATTTTGAGTTACATATTTTCTCCCCGTCTTT
>CM053582.1:527744660-527820550 GCA_028627135.1 Pseudochirops cupreus | reverse complement strand
TAAATCTCTGTGGGGATCTGCTTCCAGAAGGGAAAGCTCTGTCCCAAATCGCTGGGGTCCTCCCGGCTGCCGTAGCTCTCAGGAAGATGCTGGGAGTCTTCCTAAATACTTCCAGCTGCCTGGATAATAAAGACTCCAAGACGGAGGCCCAAGACGGCGATCTGGATCCAGGCTGCTCAACGCGAGAGCACTGGCCTGAGATCTATCGCTAAGTCCCCCTGCTGTCTGCGGGCGGGAAGCTACAACGTGGAGGCGGGTGCAAAAACTCTGCCTTTCGCTTTTCCGCTCTGGAGGCCTTTCGCCGGACTGCTTATCTCCCCCTTTCACAATTCCCACTGGCAGCTGCTGCTAATCTGCTCACCTGAGAGGCTCCAGCCGCCCCCGGGGCATAGCCGTGGCTTCAGGGCAGGCTGGTTTTGGTTCGCAGTGCTGATATGGTTCCTTGTAGCTGAGCTGACTTTAGTGGGAAGTATCTTTGTGTGTGTTTTGGAGTTCTAGGATTGGTTTAGAGTCCTGTTTTATGGGTATTTTGGGGTGGCTATGTGAAAGCTGTGATATGTTGCTGCTGCTATGCCGCCATCTTGGCTCTGCCCCCCCAATAACCCTAAACCTTAAACCTCAACACAGACACCTGCTATCTGTGTGACCCTGGGCAAGTCACTTAAACATGTTTGTTTCAGTTCCTCAGCTGGAAAATGAGAAGGAATCGGCAAACCACTCTAGTATCTTTGCCAAGAAAAATCTGAATGGGGTCACAGAAAGTTGGATACAACTGAAATGACTGAAAGACAAAATCTGACTCATGGATAAAAATGGTCAGCAGCATAAGGCCAAGGGGAGAACCTTAACTTTCTGAGAGACTTGTCTCTTTGCTGTCATGGAGCTACGGATGACTATGCTTTGGCTTCAGCCATTTGCTTAGTTTGGAATATGCCTAACTATGCTATTTGCTAGCTTGTCTCTTTCCATATACGTAAGAATAGTATGAAAGACTCTGGCAAATGCTTTGTTAAAATCTATGTGTAATAAGGGAACTGGTCAATGAAAGCCCAGTCCTTAGAACAGTGGTTCTTGACCAACCTGTGGGTTGCGACCCCTTTGGGGGTAGAACGACCCTTTCACAGGGGTCATCTAAGATCATCAGAAAACACATATTTCTGATGGTCTTAGGAACTGAGACACCGCTCCTCTCTCTGTCTCCAGGCATATACTCCCACTTAGGAGTACTAAAGGGTTGCGGCGTTAGGAAGGTTGAGAACCACTGCCTTAGAATATGAGCAGTATTCCCTACAATCCATGTGGAGGCTGGAAGGTTCCTCTGTGAGAAGGGGGCTCTTATTCCAACTTCCCTTTCCAGGTTTGTTTTTTTTTAACATTGTTGCCCTTTGTATACTCTATATTCCAACCAAATTGGATTAAATTTTTTTTTCAAATTCAGTATACCATCTCCTACCTCCATACCTTCACACCACTCAGCTTGTAATGTACTCTCATCTTCCTTTCAGAAACATTATCTTGAGGGCTCAGTTGAAGTGTTTTCGCTTACTTGAATCCTTTCTTCAGCCTTCCAGCTAAAAGTGGAGGCATAGTCTTCTCCACCTTAAATTTTCCTCAAGCACTTTGTCTGGAGCCCCTTCATTCCTAACCTTGTATTATATCTATCTGTGCATATATTATCCAAGCAGAGTATAAACTTCAGGAGGACAGGAGTCCATGTGAGAATTTTTACCTTCTACACCCCCAGCAAATAGCGCAGTGCCTTGCTTAATAAATTTTGGATAATGGAATCCAAGAAAGGTCTTTCATCCTATCTTAACCATTTGGTTTGTGGAATGTCCTCTCTCCAACAAATAAGCCTTGTCTCTCTCCAGAAATCTTTTCCTAGAACTGATTTAAATCTGGGAGTTAGTCAATGGGTCCTGAGCCCATTAGACTTTTTTCTAATTAATTTGACAAATTTCTTTTAAAAAAAAAACATGTGGGTGATTATGGAGTCATTAATGCTTCCAGAAAGCAAATTGTTCTGATATAGAAAACGTTTGTTCATCTTATGTCACCCCCAGTCAGCTTCTGTTTCACATGTGACATTTTAGAAGCAATCACTCCAAGGAGCCCTTGAAAGACCAAGGAATGAATGATAGACATTTTTATCAACTTTAAATGGCATTTTTTTTAATGTTAAGAGACCATAACAGTCAGTAAGTATAAAGCTTTTATGTGTTTTATTGAGTGATATACTTTCTTTTATAACTAACATTACCAACTATCTCTAAGGTCTCTTCCAGTTAGTTTTTAAGAGTCTATGAAGGAGGAGTGTTAATGTACCTGGACTCACCCATAAAAGCAGACTTTGTGAGATTTTACACTAAGAATGACAGGGCAGCAATTTTTTATTTAGTACGATGTGTTTATGTTTAAATCAGCTTCTGGTACTGGGGTGGCTGGGAAAGGCAGTGGGAAAACCACTTTCAGAGAGGCTAGGTGTGACTGAAGTGTTCCAAGGGTTTTGAACTGATCTAACTATTCTAGAGAACAATTTACCACTATGAATAGAGGGTTATAAAGTTGTGCATGCCCTTTGACCCTATATCCCAAAGAGATCTAAAAGAGGGGAAAAGAACCTAGTGGCACAAGGGTATTTATAGCAGCTCTTTTTGTGGTGTCTAATGGCTTAAGGTGATGCCCGTCATTTGGGGAATGGATTACCAAATTGTGGTACATGATTGTGATGGAATACTGTTGTGCTATAAGAAATGATGAGCAGGTTACTTTCAGAAAAACCTGGAAAGACTTACTCGAACCAATGCAGAATGAAATGAGCAGAACTGGGAGAGTATTGCACACAGTAATAGCAACATTGTGGATGATGAGCAAGTATGAATGACTCAGTCAATCTTAGCAGTACAACAATCAAACACAAACCCAAAAGACTCATGCTAAAAAATGTGATCTATCTCCAGAGAAAGAACTGATGGAATCTGAACAGAGAAGAAAGCATATTGTCTTTCATCTTCTTTTTTTCTGTTTCTTTGTCTTTCTTTTTTGAGTTTTCTTTCACAAAATGACTTATGTGGAAATATGTTTTACATAATTGCACATGGATAACCTGTATCAGATTGCTTGCCACCTAAGAAAGGGGGGAGATAAGGGAGGGAGTGAATTTGGAACTCAAACTTTTTTTTAAAAAGATGTTAAAAATTATTTTTACATATAACTGGGGAAAATATTATTTAAAAAAAGATACAGTGCTCCAAGACTGGTCAAGTTTTTGCCTTTGAAAATTCAAATTTCCTCCTTTCCTGGAATATCTCTTCTCTCTCCCACTCAAGAAATCATGCTAGGTCTCTGCTCTTTGTGGTAGGTGTGGGAGAAACAAGTTGATTTCATATAAGAATCCACATTTCTTCAGTGCTTCATTAGACATGTTTGGCCCCAAAGAGGAGAACTTGGAGCAGTATAGTGAAGACATAAATTTAGGAAAGACCATCCTAACCACTAGAGCTGCCAAAAAGTGAAAGTGACATATTTAGGAGGTAATGTCCCCTTATTAGAGGTTGTAATGGTAATGGGAATTTGAAGATCTTCCCTGCCCCTTAATAGGCTTAGGTGAATTTGAGGACCTTTCCTGATTTGAAAGTAAGCTCTGTTCCTTAACAGGCTGCATGTGCTCACATGGAGCCTATGGTGAAAGGCTTGTTTTTCAGGAGGCACAACTTTTGTTACTTTGTAGTCAAGTGGGTCATAAAGGTTGTAATGTTCTCTGACCCTGGAGAAAGCTATATATACCTCTGAGGTGAGGTTTTGCTTTGGGAAGAGTTGTGTGATTTGGCCAGATGAGACTCTGGGCAGTTGTTGACCCTCCCCACCCTTACCCTCCAGCTTTGAAAACCCAGATGTTGGTGCTTCTCTCTCTGGTGACTAACTGGATGTGATGATCAGACAGCTAGAAGTTCTGTCTGTTGGTCTGCTGAATTGTTTTATTTTTTTCTGCCTGTATTTTTATCTACTTATAATTTCCGTTTGTATTTTCTCAGAAGTTCAGGGTACTGACTTTTTCCTCTGAACTAGGTAAATGATATATGTTTGATTAAAATAAAATTGTAAACCCTATTTGAGTTGCTTTCCTTTAGAAAAACAGATCAAAGAACCTGTGCTAGCAGCCATCCTGAGTATGCTAGGGTACTTGCTGCTACAGAGGTTTTCAAGCAAAAGTGGAAAGGATCAGTCTTTAGGTATGTTGTAAAAAGTATTTCTGTTCAGGTATGGGTTGGACAAACTGGCCTCCACAGTGCCTTCAAAATCTTAAATAGTAGTGCTTCCCTCATCCATAAAATTCTCAAGAGTCAGCTAGGTAGTAAAGTGGAGAGAGTGTTGGAATTGGAATGGGGAAGGCCCTGAATTCAAATCTTGCCTCAGAAAATACTTGATGTGTGATTTTGGACAAATCACTAAACATCTTTCAGCCTCCATTTCCTCATCTGTGAAATGGGTTATTAATAGCATCTACCTTACAGAGTTTTGGGGAGAATCAAATGTGATAGTAGGTAAAGCGCTTTAAAAACTTGAAAATGTTATAAATACTTGATTCTCATCATTTGTTCGATAAAGTTCTCTGCACACTCTGTTTCTGAATTCTTTCAGTGAGAAGGGATTTGCCATTTTAAGGGGCATCTCACCTGGATCTTCCTAAGGGCCCCCAGGGAAGCAGTGAACAGTGGAAGCTCATCCAGGTAGAAGCTCCTCCAGGTTAATGCCCTGACCCTGCCTGGGAAATCCTGTGATCCCCACAAGCTTGTTTCTCACAGAGACCAAGCCATTTTCTCTGAACTTAGGTTTTTTTAGCCCCTGTCATTAATGGACACTTCTGTCACAGTTGGAGCTATATCTATTAAAACACTTCCCTAACATTTATATCAAAATGTGCAGCATCAAGTCGAATGGAAACATTTGTGAAGTGCTTTTTAAAACAAAGTACTATACAATTGTTAACTATTAACATCATTAGTATCTTTAGAAAGGTATTGTGAAATAGTCCATACACTTCTATCACACACATTTAGTTCAGTCGCATTTCCCAGAATACAAATCTCACTATTTTGGGATTCATTCATTTGGGACTAATTTGTCCAAGGAATTAAACATATTCCTAGAGCTCAGTAGTTGGGAAAGTTGGGGAGGCTTCCTGGGGAATGAGAAGAAAGGTTTTATTTTTGTTTTTGTTTTGAAATATTCTCTTTAAAGCAATGATCTTTCCACCTTTGTGGGTCTGCATACATTCTCAGGTTCTGGATCAGCCAAGTATATATTTTCCAGAGGCCAATTCCTCCAGGAAGCAGGAGATGGCAAATTAACTTCGAATGTGCCTGAGCCAGGTGGGGAGGTGAATTTAAAAGCTGAATTGTGATGCAAATGAACCGCTCCTGGTGCTTTTGAAGCTGTCTCCTTAAGGGGAAGAAAAATTACATGGTATAATAGTTCATTTTTCAATTTTGACCCTGATTTGGCAGCTGCAAAGTCTGTGGTAGAGAATTCCCGCAAACTGGATCTGTGGTGTAACAAGTCAATGATTCACTTATTATTAGAAGAGTAGATTGATGAAATGAAATGAATTTTTGGCCCTTTCCTCCTGCTTTTGATGTTTTTTTTAAAGGGGTGGTAGAAGTGTCAAGTCATTATGGGGTAATTTTCAATCTATTGTGTTTCAGAACAATTAAGTTCAGTGAGACTTGATCTATATGTGTATATATAGGAATATTTATATAGAGATATAGAGTATGTGTCACACAATGCAATCGAGACTATCAAAAGAAGCAGTCTTGGTGTCTCTGTGTTCCATAAGATAGCTTTGCAGATAACTTTCCTGGGCTGCAGGGTAATCTCTCCTTTGAATAATGTGTTTTCTGGAGAATATGAGTTCTCAGCTCTTTAGGAAAGGATTTCTCATTACTAGTCATACAAATTATTGTCTTCAGGTCTTAATGGTGTCTGATGTAGACTGGGTCGTTCAGCCCCCTCCATCTCCCACTGTGGAGACACCTCGTTAATTCTGCCAGGCCCTTTCCCAGCATGCTGGAAATTGACATATTCTTATTGGTGGGAGTGACAAATAACTGAAGGAAATTAGAGTGGGCAGTCACTGCTTAAGTGTTTCCAGTCCTTGTTTATAATTTATGGAATGTAGCAGGGGCAATGGAGACAGGGAGTTTAGAAAGAAACCACATGAGAGATGACAAAGGAGTAGAATTTAAGGGTCCCTTGCCCTGGGATTCTGCTTTGGAATGGACTTCACCTAGGTCATCTAAGATTTAATAGGGTTAGCATAGCCAGACTGGCATACCCTTAGGAGAAATGATGTTTCACTCAAACTAAAGCTAGGGGGGGAAAAAAAAAGACTTTGAATCCCCTCATGACCTGACTTTTTGAATTCTTAGACTCTCACATCCTTGAGCATGTAAAAAAAACTGCTAAAGGTCACCTGTCTAGTACATCTAGTGTCCCCCCTGTTCCCAAGACCCATTTTGCTAAATACACCACCTCCCTTTCTTCCAAATTGCAGAGTTTCTTAACTATGTCTACTTATTGAAACCTGAAAAATTGTGTCCAACCTGGTAGCCTGGATTTGTTTATAGCTAGAAAAAGGAAGAAAAAAAGAGTAGATGGAGTGTGGGAAGAGATGAGCATTTTATATGACCTCAAGTGGACTCTCTATCTTCACAGCAGCCCTCCTGATGTGATTTGCAAAACTGACTATTTCCCCATCTGAGATACTTTTTTGCTGCCATTTTCTCTCTCTCTCTCTCTGTTTCACATTCAGAATCCAAGAGACCTAATTTTCATAAAGTCTAAACATTGTCAGTCCTGTACTTTCCAGATCTGACCCAAGAGCTATTTGGCTGTACTCAAACCCACCTGACAACCCTTGGCTGCTCATTAGCATGCCGGGCAAGCAGAGTGAGCCTCTATAACCTTGATAAATTAAAAATTGGCTTATCAATATTCAATCAACCCACCTCATTTGTCCAAATGCCAGACTTCCTTTCTGGCAGATTTGAGTTAACAGTCACTACATAAGTAAATGGAATTAAAATTACATATTCTTCCCTTAAACCGAAATTAAATCAGCCTGTCCCTAATGTCAACTTAAGTTCTATAGTTGGGTAATAGGGGGATAATATATAGTGGCAGATACTGCACAGTAAAGTGTTAGTTTTCATTAGCTGTCAGGGCTTCCCCATCAATGGAACAGCTAATTCAATGCTTCACTTGGAAATTGTGGGCATGGTAAGTTCAATCTGAATATGCCTATTGATATTAAAATTAAACACTGCTGAGCTGACTGCTTCCTTCCATAGTTTTATTTATGGATTTTCAAGACATCTGAATGAAATGACTGACAAATTTCATGTTTTGTGTGGCCATATGAGAATCTGGGGCTTTTCTGCTTTTTCCTCTCCAGCTGTCTGACCTCTGGTCCTTAACTAGCTAGACTTCTGCTCACGGAACTAGTCTTTGCCCTGGTTCTGCTCTGTGAGGATCTAAGACCAGTGAACCAAAGCTCTTTTAACCTATTGGAACAGGCATGGGCACACTGGACCAACAGGACTCAAACCATTTCATCCCACTCTGACCATGGACAATTTGTCTCAGCAGTGACCAATCTGCCTTCCCAGTTACCGTTTGGCTTCACAGTTTTGATCTAGGTAATTTTGGGCTCCAGTTTTCCCTTTCATCACTCCTGCTTAACTGTGTCATCTCCTCCCAGTATCATTCTAAGGCTGAGTTCAGAGTCTCATGTTTGTCTCAGCCCACATCTTTCAGTTACGAAATCTTCATTTCCTTGTTTTGTTTCTTTCCTGGTGCATGTATCCAGAAATCCCTGAAGGAGCTTGTAAATCTGGCTCCTGTGGCCATCTGAGTGCTTGCTAGTACTCACCTACCATGGACAGCATCCTACTCAGATAAATCTTTTATCCCACCCCCACCCATGTCTGCTGCTTTATCCTTATGTGCTCTCCTCTGAAAGGATGCCCTCTTCTCACAGCAGGGGTGCCTTCTTTCAGGGGACCAGCATTTGCAATTTCTGACTAATTTGTTTCCATTCTTCAGATCTCTAAATTAAGGTATCAATTATTTAGAATGTGTGTGGGTGTTCTTGCATTAAATTGTCCTCCATAATAACAGAATAGTAAGGGGGAAAGGTAGGAAATGAGCATTTATGAAGGACCTACTATGTGCCAAGCACTCTGCTAAGTGCTTTACCAGGTGGGTACTAATTTTATTCTCATTTTACCTTTGAGGAAACTGAGGTAGATTGATGTTGTGACTTGCCAAGATTCACACAGCTCATATGTGTTGGAAACTGACTTTGAACTCAAATCTTTCTGATTCCACACCCCTCCATCCACTAGCTGCCATCACTTGAAAAGACAATTTTTCAGAAATGTTTTTAACAAAAGGAGTGAACCTCTAGTAAAGTTTCACCCATGGTACTTTTTAGGGTTTGAGTAACCTAGAGGACAAGAATTTCTTTTTTCTCCATAGAATATCAGTTTGTTGAGGGCAGAGACTGCAGTGACACTTAGATTTTTATTATAGGATGAAGTCTCAAGTCAATAAATTGATTCTTGACTTGAAGAAATTTAAGCAGAACCAGATCTGTGAGATCCAGTTGTTCTGTTTAAGTCAAGGAGCCTCTCTTAAAACCAGACTATGATGATAGGGCCATGGCCAATTGTGTGTGTATGTGTGTGTGTGTGTGTGTGTGTGTGTGTGTGTCACAGCCCTTAACCTAGAATATGGCACACTAGCAGCATCTCCAGGTGCCATCTCAAACTGGATTTCCCATAGATATCTGAGACCTAACATATCCAAAACTGTACTTGATGAGATTTAAGGGGTTCAAGGACTCCGCAAAGACCAGAGTACTGGACAAGGTTGTCTGGAATGAATTCACAGACTCAAGCATTCTTCAAGTCAAGTTGGCAAAGATTTATTGTAACACTAATATGGCAGGCAGAACTCCCTAATGACCTTGAAACCTAACAGGAATTTATATAGGACAAGTAGTAGATTATCTGGCAGATATGCTAATTAGGTGATAATTTACAATCTTGGTCACAGGTCTCATTCACTACAGGAAACCAGGGGAAGGGCTTTCTCAGGAGTGTATTTTTGGTCTGTTATGTCTGTAGCAAGATAGCTTTGAGAGTTAATATCTATAGCTTGACCTCTGGATTGAAAATGATAACTTTGGGAATCAATACATGATAATTCTGTGGTTACAAGATAGTCCTGTTTTTACAAGAGAATTTCTTCAGGGGTCAGCTTGTTCCTGTAATGGGGAAAGATAGTTTGTTTTACTGGGGCCCACACATGAGTTATTGCTAGGCATAATGTCCTTGGGATGGGGAAAAAACTTAGGGATAGTATTTTGAGGCCAGAGAGAAATGTGATCTTGGAATTGGGGTCCAAGCACAAGCACCTAAGCACCCCATCAGACTCGTGACCTTTCTCCCCCAAACCTTCCTCCCTTTCCAACTTCTCCATTACTGTTGAGGGAACCACCATCTTCCCATTCAAAGATCTTTACAACCTAGATGCTTCTTAAATTTCCAATCTTCTCATATCATACTCTCTCCCAACATACTCAGCAACAAGTCACTCCACCTAGCATTGTCACTGGCTCTCCTCCATGCCTGGAATTCTCTCCTTCCTCATCTCTATCTCCTGGCTTTCCAGGCTGTTGTTTTTCCAAGTCCCAGATAATCTCTTTTATAAGAGGCCCTTCCTGATACCCTCTTCCTTCTAGTTCCTTCCCTAGCTCCAGTTTATACCATCTATCTCCTGTTTGTACATAATTGTTTTCGTTTTGTGTTCCCCATTAATTAAACTGTGAGCTACTTGAGAGAAAGAATTGCTTTTGTCTCTTTGTATCACTTGTACTTAACACAGTGCTGGACAGGGTTAAATAGGCACTTAATAAATGCTTCTGGATGGATTGTAAACTATTGGTTGAGTGAGAGAATGAATGAACAAAGATTGACTACTTTTGTCCCTCTTAAAAAAATGCTTTATTGGTGTTTTATTTTTTTACACTGTCCCAATCCCACCTTCCTTCAAAATAAAATGAACCAGAAAACAAACAAATCCAAACCCAGCCCTCATTATAACAAAGGAAAAAAGATTAAGACCCAATAACACAATCACCAGATTTCCGGGTAGGAAACATTCTGCATCAATATTCCATCACCCAGGATTATGAGAAAAATGAAGTGATTGATTGGCTTTGAAAGTTGTTTTCATTTACAGTCACATTTGTGTTATTTTACTTATTACATGGTTCTCTTTCCTCCCTCCCCTTCAAATAATATGAGAAATTCAGAGAAACAGAGAAAGAGATACTTGAACTAAACTCACTGATTTCAATAGAAACCCCGTAGAGTGAGCATTCATATTCTGGGGTTCTTTGACCACTGAAAGTTTCCATGAACTTGGTTAAGAAAAAAAATCAGATCTTCCCACCACCCCCCCACTAACCTTGGGTTTCCTTTGTAATCCTTTGTATTGTATGTCTTCAAAAGCAATCTTTTGGGGCAGCTAGGTGGTGCAGTGAATAGAGCCCAGCCCTGAAATCAGGAGGACCTGAGTTCAAATTCGGCCTCAGACACTTAACACTTACTAGTCATGTGACCTTGGGCAAGTCACTTAACCCCAATTGTCTGGCTTTCCCCTCTCCAAAAAAAAAAAAGCAATCTTTTGAGAAGGGGTCGACAGGCTTCCCCAGATTGCCAAAGGGTTCCATGACATGGAAGGGTTAAGAAGCCCTGCCTTGGAGGAAGAATTTGAAATTTTTTATTAGGACCTAGAGATCTTTCTCAGAACAGGTTGCCTTTAGCAGACTGCTTTCTAGGTAGAATTTTCATCCACTAATTAGTCTGCTTTACCTGCCTCACAGGCAGTGACACCTGCCTGGACTTGCAGAGATGCATGGCAGATTCCTCAGGGGCTTTTGGGGGATTGCACATCTCCATGCCTGTCCTGATCTCAAGCAGAGCATGATTACAGATAGCTCTATGCATGCCCAGTCCAATCTTCACATGCTATTTAATGTTTCCTGCTTCCACCAGCCATCTAATTTATTCTCACTCATTAGTATTTCAGGACTCTAGACTTTGGAATCTGTTAGTCATTCCCCAAATCACCTATTCTTTGTTGAGTTATTCATATGTATTCTTCAAATTCATGTTATCTAAAATGTAGGTCAGTGACATTAAACATTTTTTTCCCTCCATTCTTAATGGTCATACAGCAAGGAAGCAAGGGCAAAGAGGGAGGGAGAGAGGGGAGGATGGAGAGAGAGAGAGAGAGATGGGGAGAGAGAGACAGAGACACAGAGAGAGAAAGGGACAGACAGACACAGAGACAGACACAGACACCCAAAGAGACAGAGAGCCACAGAGAGAGATAGGAAGAGAGAGACAGAGAAACAGACAAAAAAAGACAAACACAGAGAGAGAAAAAAATAGAAAGGCAGGCAGACAGGGACAGAGACACAGACCAGGATAGAGATAGAGAAAGACCAACAGAAATAAATATAGAAGCAGAGAGTTAGATACTGAAGCAGACAGACCCAGAAAGACACACAGAGACAATGAGTGAGAGACAGATGAAGAAAAATAGACCATTGTTTCTGTCTGCTCCATGCTATGTAGAAAGGAGAAAGGAGGAGAGAAAAAAGAAGAAGAAAAGGAAAGACTGCTTCAACACAAGTCTGTATACTATAGTAAAAAGAAGAAGAGGACTAGACAGAGAGACAGTATACTTGGGTTCTATTACCAGTTCTCTTCACACAACTAACTGCATGACCTTGGACTCTTCACTTTTTGGAGTCTCCAATTCGTCATCTTTAAAATGAGTGGGACTAAATTGCTTCTAAGCCAGTAACCCCTCCATAACTGACATTCCATGGTTCCCTAAACATTTTATAATAATAATAGCATTTAATAGTCCTTTAAAGTATACAAAGCACTCTACAAAAATCTCTTTTTTCCTCTTAGCCACCCTAGGAAATAAATACTATATTAAACACCATCTTAGAGATAAGGAAACTGACTAGCTCATTTTAGCTACCAAGTTTCTGGGGCTGGATTTGAACTTGATCTTCCTACTTCCAGGTCCACGACTCTATTCACCACCAGGAGGCAAGGCATACATTTACTTTTGTTCCCAAAATCAGAGAATCATAGAATATTCAAGCTAGATGGGCCCTTAGAGATCATCTAATCTGATCCTTCTGCTCCTCCATTGCATTTTAAAGATGATGAAATTGAAAATCAGAGTCTTGAAGTGACTTCTCCAGAGTCATTCCGTGAGTTAATAGTATAATAGATGCTAGGATTCAAATCTTCTTGCTCAGAATCATAGGACATTAGAACTGGAAATACTCTTAGGGATCTGTTTCACAGAAAACACACAGGAGGCACTGGAATTTTCAGACTCCAGTCTCTAACAGGCTCACTCTTGATCTGGTCAAACAGGCAGACACCTTCAGAGGGGTTAATAATCTTGCTTTATTCTAGTCTAGTCTTCTCAGAAAGGTTGCTGATAATGGGAGAACCAGCTCCTATAGCATTCCCTAATCACCCTTCTCACAGAGGCAGGCAAGAAGGGGGAGGAGGGCAACTACCCCTACACCTTGATGGGGTTAGTCGAGAGAGGCACAGCTTGTATACCCTTCTAAAACCCCTTGAGCCTTGATTGGGGTTGGTCAAGGCACACACAGGTTGCCCTATGGGTTCCCCAAGGCAAAATATAAATTTCCCAGAATATATACAATTTCTCAAAGCCAGAAGGTGCCATAACCCACATGACTTGTCACAGCACTCGATGGTCTCAGAGCCAAAAGTTGTGAAAGGCTTCATGACTCAGCACAGGATGGGTTATAGCTGTGAACTGGGGTAGAGTTGGAAGGAATAAGACATCCCTGACTGATAAGGCAAAATACCTGTGTTCTAAAGGACACAGGATTGATTCCATATGTTCCTAGAAGGTGACCAACACATAAAGGAAGAAAAATGGGCGTTATCTTTAGACCTGGGAACAAGAGATTGTTATGGCTATGGATCGGGGAAAGTGAAATCTAAGAAATATTTATGCTAAAATCCACCTTACTTACAGGATCATCCAATCCAAATTCCTTATTTTTAATAGATGAAGAAACTGAGAGGTTATTACACTCAGTATTCTTCCTGATGCATATCTAATGAAAGGCAAAATGGTACGTGTATATGTGTGACTAAAAGCAGGCTCTTGATTGATATTGGGAAGAAAAGGATCAGCTTTAGTTAAAATGACAATATTCCTATCTTTTTTACTTTATAATCAATCATAGGAGCTTTTCTAATTGTTTCACATTCTCTTACTCAAACCACCAACTGTGAGATTAAATCTGAAGGTCTTCTTGGGAGTTACTGCAGGGCCCAATGTGAAAGGTCATAAACACCTCCTGGCCACCAGGGTAATAATAAATTGTTCTAACAGTGGCACCTTAATATACTGAGAACTGTTCCAGTCTTTTCCAAGTGCTTTTTATCTCCAAAGAAATATTCCAACACTGAAGGCACGTGGCCTATCACTATGGAATTTTGTCATGGCCAGTGGGACAGAGTTTCCCCTCCATTTTTAGTAAGCATTCTCTTAGTGGATATTTTTCAGTATGGTTTTCATTTGTCCATAATTCCATCACAGAACTAGTTGGTCTTTGGAGAATATTCTAAAACAGCAATCTCATAAGTTAATAATAACAGCTAACATTTATAGGCTGTTTATGATGTGCCAAGCTCTGTGCTAAATGCTTTACAATTATTACTTATTATCTACATTATTCATAATTATTAAGAATTATCACGATTATATCCCATGCACTGTAATGTGGAGACTGAATCAACACTATAGGGAAGCAGTCAGGGTATGGGTACAGAGAGTATTTCAAATACAATTTTTTAATTAGTATCTGGCTATTCTGTTTCACTAAATGACTTTTGCTTTAAATTTATGCATGATCTGACTTGGTCTAGAAAAAGGGGATATATTGGTGGAGACTCTGAGCCGTGGTTTTGAATGGGTCATAATTACCAGCAGTACCATGAACCTAAATAAACCTCGGAGTGAGTCTTGGGCTACATTCAGACCCATTTTTGAGAGAGAAATTGTTTATAATTTGATGTTTTATTCATTGACAATCCTTTAAAAAAAGGTGGGTTTTTAAAAAAAATTATTTAGGCCCCCTTTCTCATATAATTGATTGTCTTGATCTTTTCTCTCCTGCCCCAGAGTTCCTATCATTTCTCCATGTGCCCTCCCCCATTATTTCTGCCTATCTGAATTCTATCCATCGTTCAGAGCTGAATTAAATACTTACCTTACCCATGAAACTTTCATTGACCATTCCAATGTCAGGGCCTACCAAATACCCTTCATCCTTCCCTAGAGCTGAATTCAACCTTTAAAGTCCTGAGGACATGGAAACATCTGGGGATTGTGACTTCTTCCCTTTTATTCATCATAACATCTAGCAAAAGATGGGCACACGGTAAGTGCTCAGAAAACACTTAATCAGTGTGGTAAGTGCTCAGAAAACACTTAATCAGTGTGGACCAAAGGCCATTGAATCCAGTTTCCTTTAGGACCAGTCTTCTCCATGGCAAAATATGTTCAGACTGATGTGGTTAGGGTTAGGGTTGCTCTGGAGACCCCAAAATACCAACATGCTCGGTCCTGCTGAATGAATTCAACTCAAGTTTTCTCAGCCAAAGAAAAGTAAAGTTTATTAAAAGTTTGCCATATTGGGTACACTCTTAAGCGGCCTAGGTATCTGTGATGCTTGCATTGGGCAAGCAGGACAGAGCAAGTCTGTCACAGAGTAAGTTTGTGCTAGATCATTCTACCGCACTCTCATACACGTGAGGGCAAGAAGGGGTCTTATATACAGAAAGATTGTGGGAGGAATCTAGGGGTGGTCTGGAAGAGGAGTTTGGGGAGGGTCTTCAGGAGGAGTCAATGAGGTCATTGCAAGAGTGGATTGATATTTTGATAGGCTCAAGGGTGGGAAGTAGATGGACAATGGAGGGCTAGGCTAGTAACAGAGGTTTGGGCCCAGCCACAATGAAAACTTATGGCCTCTGCAAATGCCTCATTGAAGTAGGAAGATTCAATCAGAGTTCAAGGGGGTTCCCAGAGCCCGCATATCATCAAGACCACTCTTCTGAATGGCTAAACAAAAATGGCAGGCTGCAATCCCCAATTCTATGATTGGTCTTGACTCTGTCTGTTTTCCTTTTTGAACTGAGCATTCTTGATAAATCCTATGTTCTTGTCACCAGGGACATCTTTCTTCCCCTGCATTTGTGAAATCATCTGCAAATGCAATTCTTCTAAGTGACACCATATTTTTACTCAATAACACCTTGAAAAATTGTGTTTACAAATCCCAAACCCAAGACGTTAATAACAAAAGAAAGAAGTAAGGCAACTACTGGTGGTATTTCACTTAGTTATTGACACTGCTAAACTTCTACTGATTGTTTTTAAATTCCAAGGGAGCTCAAAAGCTTTTTAAAAAAAAATGGTCTCCATGCAACCAAAATCACTTCTACCCAGGGATGTCTCATGCCATTAATATTCACATTTGTCTGGGCATCTGGAAAAGAATAGCATTTTGAGTATATTTGATCTGATTGGATTTCTCTTCCCCCAGAGTCTCACCCAGCCTAGGTTAGAAGCAGAAAGCCCCAGGCAGGGCTGAACAGGGCAGCTCAGCATCTCTGCCCAATTATTAGAATTCATTGTTTGCCAGAGTTTAGAATAAAATATTGTAAGGAAAAATGTTTCTACAGTTTTTTTTTTACTTTAATCAATCAGAGTCGAGCAGACCATACTCTCCCAACCTGTACCCCACAGAGCCACCATTGAGAAATCTAGGAAGGTAGGATTTTTGGACGGAAAAATACAATATTTTGATAGAGTCTCTTGCCATGACATCTACGTGTTCCTTTGGAAATGCACCAAAGGTTAATAGAAGCTTTGCAAAATAAAGGATAATTGAGACCATATGGGAGGGGGCTGTATTAGCTGAGAGAACCTAAATTCAGTTCCCAGACTGTGAATTTCCAGAAGGCGAAATTACAGTGAAGGATGGAGTGTGGTACCCAAAGTACACTGATGCGTCAAGCAAGGTGTTCTAGCCTCAGATATTGGGTATTCAGTACAGGTTTAATGAGGAGGGGGGGATACATTAGAAATAGACCCCTTGGGTCCATCCCATGATTCCTTCAGCCCTTCAGTCTGCCTCTGTCGGTGTCCAAAGGAATGATATGGACCCTGCCTTTCCTGATGCCCCTTTCAAAGATTAGGAACCATCCCTCACATATCCTCAAGGTCCTGCTTAACATCTCTTTAGGAAGAGACTCAAGGCCATCCACAATCTAACACCACCATAAATTTCTAGCCTTATCTCATTCATTCATTCCAAGATGTCTATACTTCAGGTAAACTGAACTTACCTCTCAGTACCCCACACCCAAATATACTGGTACTTTTCCTCTCTTTGTTTTTGCCCCAACTATTTCCAGTGCTGGCCTCCATTCTTCTCATCACTTTTGAATAACTGCATAGCTTTTAAAGCCTCTTCATAACCACCCCTTTCAGAAAGCCTTTCCAGATTCCTTCTCCCCCCAGATATTGTCCTTTAAACCTCAGGTAACAATTTGTACTTTTCTAATGTTTGCACTTACCCTATGATGTCTTGTATTGTGGTCATCTGAATAAGGTTTTCATCTCTCAACTTGACTGGAAGTCCTTGCAGGTCAGAAGTCATGTTTCACCTAACTTTTGTCCCTTGTCTGGCATCCGGCATATTATTTCATACCTAGCATGTTCTTGATCAACATTTATTGAATGAATGGATGTATCTAATGCATTTTAAGGTGTTTCTATGTTCAACCTAAAACATCTTTTCAAGTAACAAGTTCTTTAAGTCATTTTGATTCAGTGATAGGGCCTGGACCCTGAACTTTCCATACACTTTCAGCTGCCAGATCACTGTCTTCTTGCCTGAGACATCTGGCTCAGCCCAACCCGCTTAGATACTCAATAATCTCTTTAATTGCCCTTTCACTGTGGTTCTCTGACCACTTATCTCCTTTCATTGTCTGCACCTGGTCCACTCCAGGCTATTTACCACTCCTTAATCCCATCCAGATCTTCCAACTGTCTTTTCTTGTATATATAAGTACCAATATTACTCCTACTAAATTGTGCAGATTCTTAGAATCTTGCTGTTCCTACAATAGTTCAGATTTACTAGGAATCTTGTCTGCCTAACTGATATTATAATAAAACCTGGTTACTCTGGCTGAAAGACGACTTGAATGATTGAATTCTTTCAAGGCAGAACCCCTGTACCCTTGCATTTCAGTATTCCCAGCAGCCTAAACCACAACAATTAGTGTTCAAAGTAGAACTTTTTCATTTGTTTTAAACTGTCTGACTTCATTCCATTAAATTCCATTCAATAAATATTTATAAATGCCCACTATGGGCAAAACAAGAGGTAGCACAGAGGAGCATTGTGCTCAAGAAGGCCTGAGCTCAAATTTAGCTTCTGTCCCATACTGCCAAGTCTTTTGACTTCTCAATATCCTGGGTAACAATCTAAGGTTATAGATTCCAGAGGAGCTACCTAGGTACATATGTGAATGGAGTTTTCACAGCAGAAGTGCTGTATACTCATGGAAATCACAAGTCTGAATCACTCTCCTCCCCCTCCCTCACCTGGTATCTTCCATAATCCTTCCTTCTCCTGATGCATCGTGTTAGATATTAGGAAAATCAACACAAATTAAAAACAAAAATGATTCCCATTCTCTATGTTTAATTAAACCCATCTCCTTCAAGAGACTTGGTTGGAGAGACAATTACATATGTGGGGATTGATTCGGTGAACAAGACTGAGTTAAGGCTGGTTGTGCTTTCCAAATCCTTATTGACTTTATTCCTTCCCTGCAGAGTCTTTTTCTTTTCAGGTTAAAGAGACCAGATCATTTTTAGTTTCTCCTCATATTCAATATGTACTATACGAATTCAACTGTACGAATTGGATTTACCATGGTGAGATTTTCCAGAACAACACTTGTCCTTTCAGTAACAATGTGTGCTGAAGAGAACTGAAAGATGCTTGCTTGTCATCCCTTTACCTTTAAGAAATACTGTCAATGCTGAAGTCAAGGAAATTGAATAAATGAATGGATAAATGAATCAATGAAAATCTAGTAAGTGCTTACTGTGTGTCAAGCACTAGGAGAGAAACTGAGAATACTAAACAAAAGGACAGCCTTCAACCAGCTTAACCCTTTACTCTAAGGGAGAGGTGGTGTGGGGGAATGGATACAATGCTAGGCTTCAGGTCAGGAATACTTAGGTTTGATCTCCACCTCTGACACTAACTAGATAGCCAGGAGAAACATCTAATCTGTGTCTCAGTCTCCTCATATGTAAAATGGGAATAATACCTATAGTACCATCTAAGGAGGGTTATTATGAGGTTCAAATAATATATATGTATACTGCTAAGCAGTCCCTGAAGTGTAATTAATTTATATATGTCAGTATACATACATATATATACATATATGCATATGCATATATACATATGGAGAGAGTGCTTTTCATAGTAGTTCCTGCCTTTTCATCCAAGTTTCTTCACTGCAGTTTTTCCAAGTTTATTAACTCTGATTTTGAAAGAGCATCAACCCATATTCTACCAGTACAAAAAGGTCACCTTGGTGGAACTACCTACAAATCTTCCTTGTGCCCTCAATAGCACTACTCTTTAGAAATGCCAACTCTACCAAATTTTTGGTACTCACAGGGTTCCAAAGTGGGGTGAAGACACTCAGAAGCACTGCTATTAGTGTACTGAGCTTAAATCTTTCCTCTAATGTTTAGTACTTGTGTGATCTTGGTTAAGACAAGGATAAGTGACTCCCTGAGTCTCCATTTCCACAGCTGAAGGTTGAACTAGATAATCTTTGAGGCAAAAGGAAGAAAACTCTCTAATTATGCTTTGCTTTTCCTGGCTCTAGGGAATCATGAGATTCTCCAAACTGATCTTAACCTTGTGTTACAAGTGTAACATGTAGCATGGAGTTGTCATTGTGTGGCTTGAAGGAAGGCAGAAATGACTTCTCTATTTTTCCTCCCACCTTTCTCCAAGAGAGATTTTAATACCTGCCAAGAGGGGAAGCAAGAATTTGGGGGTCAGAAGTTCTGTCACTCTGCTCTCCTCAGAAAGAGGGAATAGTGGGCTAGAATTTATCTGCTCCCTTAAACGTTAGTCTAGGAGATAAAGTTTTCAGATTCAATCTAACTTCTCATCATGGTTTCATTACTGGGGAAAGCAGGAGCCAGAGTTTAATACACAATGCTTGATTCTCTTCTCACTAAACACCAGCTCTATAATGAATGTAGCAGATAGTCAAGTAACTCATTTATCCAAATTAAATAGTAAGAAACAAAAACAAAGAAATTAGAAAAATATACATAGGAGAATATATACTGAACAATACATAGTGAAGGAGCTCTGCCATTGGGAACAATGTAATTCAGTTCAACCAAGAGAGAAAGACCTAGATCTAACCTAAAGTGAAGTCCCTTGACTTCTTTAGTGCAGCAAGCTGGGGGTAGGGATGTAATGGAGACTGTCAGCTCATTTCATATTGTCCTCTTCTCAGAGTCTTTTCCTTCCACAACCTGAAGAATCTTCTGTCTTCTCTCTGGAAAGTGGAAGCCAATAGTGCTCAAAGTCTGAAAAGACTTAGCAACTCATAGAAAACTAAAGAGCTCTCCTTCCTCTAACTCTGGCCAACTCTTCACTACCCCTAAAATGAGTGTGGGATATTGATCTCCATCAATAAGTAGGAAGTCCCATACCAATGGGTTTTGGGTCTGGAATTATACCCATATCTCCTGACCCTGACATTAGATGTGACAAAACTGACCAGAGAATCCCATTAGGAGTATGAAAATTCCAATTTGGCTGTTCTTAATGGGCAAGAGTAAGTTTGAATTCTACAGTCAACTGGATTGACATGTGTACATTTGTTCTCATGCTTCCATCAGATTTGATTAAATTCCAGTCTAATCAATATGTTATTTTCTTTAGTCAATCTAAAACACCACACTTTCTCTCAATGTAAATAGCTCTCTCCCTTCTCCAAGGAATCCCATAATGAAAAGCCCATCTCATTCTTTGTAATAGCAGATTCTCAGTGAATTTTATAACCAATGAAGGAACTATCCCACCTTCCTCCTGTATTGGAAGCATATATGTTGTATTTCATCTGCGTATGTGTCCCATAAGTGTTTCTGTATTTTATATTAGGCTAAAATCTTACATTTTATATTCCATAATAATTTTTTTATTATTGATGAAGTTTCTAGAAAAGGAAGGCAGGGACTTCTGGGATAGCATAAAAATGATTACAAAGGCCTTTACCTCTTTTTTTTCTTTATTTGGACTAGACCTTTGTCTTCATTGGTGTAGTGAACTCTACTAAAGAAGATCAGCCCCTCTCTACAACTTGTAGACTTACAAAGTTGCCTGAGGCACTGAAAGGATCACAGGATCATGGATTTAGAGCCATAAGGAACCTTAGAGGTCACTGAATCCTATCTTCCTCTTTTACAGATGAAGAAACTGAGGCTGAGAAAGATTAAGTGATTTACTTAGAATTATACAGAGTCACACAACTAGAATGTACAAGAGATAAGACTTGACTCCTGGTCTTCCTTACTTCTATTATGGCTTACTCCTTCCTCAATAATCTTCTTAAAAACAATAATAGGAGTTCTAAAAAGAAACCACCAAATGTTCTTAAATTTTTAAAAAATTGTTCAAAGAAATGAGCCAACAAAATAGAAAAATGTATGTACGGATGTATATATGTATATACATATATATGGATTTTTTTTTGCCAGAAGAAGAATATATTGAAACCACCGAAATAGCTGCATCAAAAACAAAGTTGGAATTTTCTCAAGACACAATGAAATGGGTAATAAAAAACATTGAAGGACTGAAAGAAAAAATTAAATTAGCAAAACATCATAAAATTAAATACAGAAGGAGCTAGGTGAACTAAGGATTCTCAGGGCATGAATGATGATGTGGCTTTCAGTGGAATAGAATTCTCCATGGAAATCATAAATGAATGAATGAAAATTCATTCTTAAGTACTTACTATGGGAAAAGCAGCATGCTAAGTGTTGAAGTTACAAATAGAATAGCAAGACAGTCCCTGCTCTCGAGGAGTTCTCCTTCCAATGAGGGACACAACATATATGAGGTTTCAGCTACAAATCAGATGGAAAGGTCCCATTGAAGAGGTGTAGGGTTAGGGTTAGAGATGCCCTGGAGACCCCAAAATATCAACATGCCAGGTCCTGGCAAATGAATTCAACTCGTCTTCTCTCAGCCAAAAAAAACCAAAGTTTATTAAGAGTTTGCTTGTATTGGACACAGAGCAAGTTTGTGCTAGAAAATTCTACGGTGCTCTCACACACATGGAGGCAAGATGGAGTCTTATATACAGAAAGGTTCTGTGAGTAATCTAGGGGTGGTCTAGGGGAGGAATTTGGGGAGGGTTTTCAGGAGGAGTCAATGTGGTCAAACTCCAGTGAATGAGTGAGTAAGGGTGGGAAGTTAGCGGAGGCTACCTGGAGCCCACAGACAATGGTGCAAGGGTGGAACAGTTGATTTGGATATAGATATTTTGATAGGCTCAAGGGTGGGAAGTAGATGGACAATGAAGGGCCAAGCTAGTAACAAAGGTTTGGGCAGAGCCACAATGAAAGGCTTATGGCCTCATGCAAATGCCTCATCAAATGGGAAGATTCAATCAGAGTTCAAGGGGGTTCTCAGAGCCTGTACCTCAAAGATTCAAGGAGAGATCAAGGGGGTTCCCAGAGCCTGTACCTCATCACCATGGTCCTCAGGATTTAGTAGCAAAGTAGATTGTAACGTGTCTTCTTTGATGTCATTTCTACTGGTAATCATATCCATTTGAAATGTTGAACTACTTGACAATGCCAAGGAATTTAGTGTCAAGAACTTTCTTTCCCATGGGTCTTCAATAGCTGTGACTGGAGCGCCCATAGAGGTTCATTACCAGATCTTATTTCCATAGGGTTGTTTCCTGGAGGATGGCTGTAGAGGTTAGTCTGGAAGAAGAGTCAGTGATACAGAAAATGTTCCCACTATCAGGAATCTTGGGCTTACCTGTCCACTGATGACAGTTGGTCAGCAGTTGGTGTTGGTTGTGGCAAGGAAAGTAGGTCCCTTTTCTACAATGACTGCTCCCCTCAAGATGGCTCTAGATCAAGGATGATGGTCTTGGGAAAACTGCTACTCCCAAGGCTTTTGAGTCCAAAGACCTAGGTTGTCTCCCTGAGCATCTGAATGTAGGTAGTAGGTGAAATGGGAGTTACTTTGATTTGCTGGGCACATGGGGTTTCCTTTTGAAGAGGTTACCCATAAAATGTAGAGGATTAGAGTTAGGGGTGCTCAAGACCCCAAAATACCAACACACTGGGTCCTGCCAAATGAATTTGACTCAAGTCTTCTCAGCCAAAGAAAAGTAAAGTTCATTAAAAGTTCACCATATTGGGTAGACTCTTAAGGAGCCTAGGTATCTGTGATGCTTGCATTGGGCAAGCAGGACAGAGCAAGTCTGTCACAGAGTAAGTCTGTGCTAGGTCATTCTATTGCACTCTCACACGCATGAGGGCAAGAAGGAGTCTTATATACAGAAAGATTGTGGGAGGAATCTATGGGTGGTCTGGAGGAGGAGTTTGGGGAGGGTCTTCAGGAGGAGTTAATGAGGTCAGACTACAGTAATGAATTTGGGGAGGTCTTCAGGAGGAGTTAATGAGGTTGATGAGTGAGGGTGGGAAGTAGCTAGCAGCTACCTGTAGCTGACAGACAATGGTGGGTTAGGCCAGTTCAAGGCTGGATTGATATTTTGATAGGCTCAAGGGTGGGAAGTAGATGGACAATGGAGGGCTAGGCTAGTAACAGAGGTCTGGGCAGAGCTACAATGAAAAAGCTTATGGCCTCTGCAAAAGGCTCATCAAGTGGGAAGATTCAGTCAGAGTTCAAGGGGTTTCCCAGAGCCTGTACCTCAAAAATTCAAGAACAGCTCAAGGGGGTTCCCAGAGCTTGTACCTCATCACTATCTTTCCTTTAGGGTGTGTCGCAGCTTCAGCTAAGTTAGCTGAAGTCCCCCGCTATTGGAAGGAGGGAAAAGCCATTCTATCATTTCCTCCAGCAATTTGTTGCCTTCCTGAACCTCCATTCATGACCACCTTCCCTCATTGTCCCCTTTCCAACTTTTCATCTACAAAATTCTGCCTAACACCTTAAGAAGTCTCCACCAAGAGGCCAACCTCTAGCAATGATGATATTGACTAAACTCATTCCTAAATGATTAAAAAATTCCCACTACATGATACCCTCCTTATCCCAGTGATTCTGAACACCCAGTGGTGATAATTAAAAGTTTTATTCCTTCACTGCCCAGTCCCTTATTCTCATGCTCCTCCATCTAGCACCACCACTATCTCATGCTAAAGCTACCCAATCTTTTGACCATGAACTCTTTTATGCCTTCTCCATAAGTCACAAACTAGATTCTGTTTTAAACCTTTTCTCTTTCCTAATCTTTCCATCTTTTTGCACTTATGTAAACCTGGTTCTCTCCTGAAGGCATAGGCTTCCCTGGCCTTTCTTTCTAGCTGTGATTTGACTTTCAATTATACCCACTGGTCATCAGGAGGGTGGCAGAACACTTTTTGCTCCCTATTGCCACTTCCAGGTTCTCCTCTATTTTGGTCACCTCTGCTCCTTTGAAATTCTTTCATACCATATTTACCACCCAATCAAGATTCTGGTAACTATTATCTACTGATCTCCAGAGTACTCTCTTTTCCTCAATGAGTTCGGTCCCTGGTTCACAATCTTTCCTCCCAAACTCCTGTCTTCATACTAAGAGATTTCAACATACATAATGATAATTCTTCAAATGTTCTAACCTCCCAGTAGCACAACTTAGTAATTTTTCATGGCCTACTCCTCCACCCCACCTCAGTTACACACAGAGAGGGTCATATCCTCTGATGTTCCCATCACTCATAGATGATACTCATAGAAGTATTCCACTTCTATATTCATGAACTCCAAAATTCCCTTATCTGATAATCATCTGTTGTCACTCCCCCTTTCCTTCCACCTTGCAACCCCAAACCCTCCTCTATGTCTTTACCATGACCTCCAATCCTTCCACACTTCAGTTCTTTCCCAGGCCATCAGCCCTGAATTTACTACATTCTCTTCCCTCTTGATCCATTGATGAATCAGTTCAACTCTACACTTCTTTCTAACCTCTTCTTTCAAGTGCTGTGTTGACTTGCAAGCCTCAGTCTTGGATTGCTCCCACTATTTATTGTCTTCACTTCTACTCATATGCTGCTAAATGAAACTGAAGAAAAGCATAAAGTTATGTTGAATGGATCCAATATCTGTGTAACCAAAGCCCCCAAACCCATTGGTATGGCATTCTCTCCTCACTGATGGAAATGAATGCCTTGAGCATTCATTCAGGGGTCACTTGGAGTTAGCAAAAGCAAGAGAGAAAAGAGAGACCTAGTATTTTCAGTCTTTTGGGATGTTTCTGGCTTCTAGATTAGAGAGAGAAGGTGGGCTATGTCAACCTGTCACCATGTTGCTGAAAGGAAAAAGACTCTGGGAAGAAGCTGACATGTAGAAATTCAATTACATCCTCATTCTCAGCTTCCCATACTAGAGACTTATGAGCATTTTCTCTTTGGGTAACATCCTCTCTTTGGGTCAAGTTTAATTACTTTGTTCCCAATGAGAGAGTTACTCCAACCTGAATTGTCAGGTATATTTTCTCATAGGTATACGTTCTCTAATTTCAGTTTTGCTATTGACTTGGATAAATGGGTTTCTTTGCTCTTGGCTATATGTGTTCGTTGTGGAACTGGCATTTGATGGGAAGGGAACCAAGTCTTGAATATAAAGCTTGGGGCCACCCTTTTCCCATTAATGAATATTGATTAGAAGTTTAACTTGAACTTTAAAATTACTTGCCTTAGACTAACAATATTTAAGGAAACACACACGTGCATAATATATAATTGTTAATTAATTATTAAATTATAAAATAATTTTATAATATATTTATATAAAATAATATGTAAATAAAATAATTGATTTTTATAATGTACTTAGTTAATGCTATATATATATAGCTAATTATATATTATGATTTTACATATGTATATATAATTTCTAGCCTGATATCCCATCTCTCTGAGGAAAGCCTAATACCCAGCCTCTAGTCCCCTTTTACCTTCCTCTCCTGACAAGATTATAATACCCCTCAGAGAAGGTGGGGAGAGGAGACAATAGAGATGTCTATTCCTGCCTCTTGCATGTCTGAGAGTAATAAATTGCCTGACTCATGATCGTTTGAGTGTTTGTGTTCCTTCTCAGTACCTCAGCCATGATCTCCTCATAAGGGGGTCCTTAATTTTTTTTGTTTACTCTATCTATTTTTAACATAATTTTATTGATATCTTTTGTTTTTATATAGCCTGAATTTCCCCTTTATAATTCTCTTCTTTCACTCCAAGAGCCGTCTTATAGAAGAAAGAATATTAAAAAAAATAAAAGAAAGAAAAATAGAAAGAAAACATTTCAAGATGCAGGACAATCATTTCCTGTCCCCAAATTTTGCCTTGGAACTTCTGTCAAACACTGGACCAATGACCCATGGAACTAATTCTATGCCACATTCCTGAGGTTTTCACATATTTACCTCTGATCTTCCTTCAGCTTCTTTGCTCTCCAATCATCCTGTATTCTGCTACCTCATTAATCTTCCCAAAATAAAGTTCTGATTATGTGATCCTCTTCCACAAAAGCTTTCAATAACTCCCCAGTGCCTGCTGAATAAAAGCTAAACTTCTTAGCATGGATTTTAATGCCTTCCATGATTTGGCCCCAACCTGCATTTCCAGTCTTATTGGTCACCAGCTCCTTACTTATTCCTGTGGTCTACTAGGCTATTTGCTTGAATCAAACATGACCCAGACTCTTACCTTTGAATTGTTTTTCCAATCACTCCCAACTCTGCTGACCCAATTTCTATATTTCCATACTGAAATGGACCTTCCAGTTCAGACTCTGCTTCTTCCGTGAAATCCTCCTTAACCTCCTCAACTGGTAGCCATCTGTGTTATGTGCCAGAACAGAATTGTCTAGACCTCGTGGGCCCACAACACTCTCAAAGATAGCCCACATCAGATTAAAATATAATAGATATATATTTTTAAAATAAACAAAATTCTTAGTGATGTTGCATCTTTTTGAGTTTGATACCAGGCTCTAGATGACCACAGTACTTTGATCAGACATTCAAATTTATTCTTTGTAGTAACACAGCAGACCCACCAAGGTTCCCTACCTGATTTCTAGGAGCCATAACTGGGCTTTGTTTTTTTTTTAACTTGGGATGAAAACAGTTGAGGGCAGAGGAGAGGTCATGATGCTGGTGATTGGCCATGCCAGAAGGAGGAGTAGCTCATCTAGAGTCTTTGGGAGGGTTGTGGAAGAAGTCTAACCTCAAGGTAGAGCTCTAGACCAGAGCTGATTGTGCTGCAGAGTAGTGTGAGCTGAGAGGGAACCCGGATGAAGCACAGCAGAAGAGCAGTTGCCATAGGGAAGGGGCAGCTCACTCTTGAGGATGTCAGCAGCCTGGGCTAAAACCCAATTTATCCTCTACCGTTACAGTTCTCTGAAAGTCCTGGAATGGTTAGGTGACTTAGCACTCTTCACACAGAAAGGCACTTGAATCATCTTTCTCTAAATCACTTATATTTACCACTTTCTCTTTTTTTTCCTCTTTCTTTTCTTCCTTGCCATTTGTTTCCCTTATATTTGGCTGCCTATGAATAATTTTTAGCTCTCTGAGGGACTTTTCCCCCTAGAAGTCTCATCCTTTCATACCAACAGACTTTTGAGCAATGAAGGGATATGAATTGGATAAGGAATAAAACTTGACTTTATCTCCCTGTGACAGGTTCTGATGAATAATCTCTTAAGCATCTTGCTCCCAGCTGCTACTATGAAGGCCATGAATTGTGAGTTTACATTTTGATGGATTCTTGGACTGGGCACTTTCTTTTCTTGTTTGGGGTCAAATTTCATTTTGGTGGTAACAGGACTGGAGGCAGAAAAGTTTGAATAAGCATAGAATGAGTGGGACAGTGAGGATGGGAAGTTGGGGGCAGAGTGTGTGTGTGTGTGTGTGTGTGTTTTTGTCTGTCTGTCTGTCTGTCTCTCTATCTTTCCCCTCTTTGTCTCTCTCTTTCTCTTTCTATCACTCCCTTCCATCTGTATCTGTATCTGTATCTCTCTCTCTCTCTCTCTCTCTCTCTCTCTCTCTCTCTGTGTGTGTGTGTGTCTCTCTCTCTCTCTGTCTCTGTCTCTCTCTCTATACATATATACATATATACAGGAACAGGTATAAATGAATCAGGGACAGACACAGCAGAAGAAAGTTCAGCCCACAGGCATCAGGAAGACCACATCCTGTGAGCCCCCTCATCTGTCTGTTCTATATTTGGCAGAGGTTCCAAGGCACAATTTAGAGATGAGAGTGGTTGTCCTATGTGATGCTTTCCTCAAAACATTTGACATGAAATAGTCTGACTCTTGGACGAATCAAATCATCCTCACCATGTAATATAAAAGTTGTGAAGCTAAATTCAGTATCATTTATATCCATAAATTTAGAGTTGGAAGGGATCAGAGAGGTCACTTAGTTCAACCGTCTTCATTTTATAAATGAGAAAACAGGCTTTAAAAGTTTAAATAAAATTGAAGGATTATAGATTTACAGTTTGAAGGAACCTCAGAAGCCATCTTGTCTAATCAATTAAAGATTGAGAAACTAAAGATGAGGGAGGTTAAAACAACTTGCCCCAAGGATACACAGATGGTGCCACCAGCAGAATTTGAACCTAACAGGGCAGAGAGTCTTTCCACTATTCCAAACTAGGAGTTGTCCAAAGTCGCAGAGGTAGCAAACAACACCCAGGTGGTATCATGAATGTGGAGTGTTAGACCTGGAGGTAGGAAAATCTGAGTTTAAATATTTCCTCAGATAGGTGCTGACTTTGTGATGCTAGGCATGTCTGTTAATCACTCTCAGTCTAAATTTCTTCTTGTATAATGGGCAGGTATGTGATGCAATGGATAGAACACTGGGCTTGGAATCAGGAACACACAACTTCCCTAGTTCAAATCCAGATACTGGCTGCATGACCCCGGTCAAGTCATTTAATCCTGTTTGCCTTAGTTTCCTCATCTGTAAAGTGGACTGGAGAAGGAGAGGGCAAACCACTTCAGTATCTACCAAGACAACTCCAAATGAGGTCACAAAGAGTCAGACACAAACTGAACAATACTAATATTTACCTGATAGGATTAATATAAGGATCAAATTCGATATTTGTGAAAGTGATTTCTAAACCTTAAAGCTTTAAACAAATGCTTCTTGTGATTCTTCAAATATCTGACACCAGGATCAGCTCTCTTGTTGCTGCACCCATAGCCACACCCAAAATCCTAGAGAGATGCATAGAGCAAAATGGAGACTTCCTCAGCATCAAAGAACATCTCCTAAGTGTTGTCCTTTTAAGAAAAAGGAGAAAGTAGGACACAAAGTAGTCACTGGCACTTTTGAGGGTGATTTGCTGATGCTTCTCTCTTCCTCTGAGTATCTTAGCTAGGACTGCCTGGCCCCACCTCAGACATCTTCCATGAGGAAACTGCATACATCTAATTTCCCCTGGTGCCTGATGGATACGCATGGATCCCCTGCTGCTCTGCTCTGGAATGCAAGAGGAGGTAAGTGGGAAGATAACTCTCAGACTTATTATCTCCCCGACTGCACCTTGCTTTGGGCACAAGATAGGGAGCAGGGAGCCCAGGGGATAAACAGAATGCTGGGTTTCGTGCAAGTATTTTGGAGTGTCTGTCAGAGCACATACAAATGTATATGCCGAACTGATCTTCCTCATGCCACAATTAAGCTTTGCTCTTGTTTTCAAAGTGTGATTTGGGTGTTGGGAGTACTGTGAGTCTTTTTGGGAAGGGTACTAGCCCCACAGTAACCAGAGGGAGTTTTCAAGTTCTCAACCACAGCTCAGATCCTAGGGCCTGTCCTTTTCAGGAGATCATGTGGTCTTTGTGAGCCACAACATTATGCAATCTTGTGGGAGAATATTAAAAACATGGCCACCTCAACACCCCAATGCCTTCCTCAGAATTAGTTTTACCCTAACACTGGCTGCCAATCTCTTCTGAGGAGTCTGGGCTATTTTGCAGACTGTGGCAAGGCAGTTAGAGGTCAGGCTAACTCCTGTGGGGTTGAGGATCACAGTGTTTAATGAAATGCTGCCTTCAAAAGCCTAAAAAGCCCCTTAAAGTTAGCTGCTGGCTGCTGGTGCTCTCTTTCAAAAAGGGTAGAAGCAGCAGCAGATATGAACTGCCCTGCTCTTCTGTCCAACAAATGCAGATGTTTCATGAGCAAAGAGCCAGGTCAGGAACCACAGATGTGAATGGGTGCTTCTCTCTCATTAAGAGTCTGAGTGCTGATGATTGCAACCTAGTGCTAATGACACCACTAATGCAGGCCTGCATGGAAAAAAAGCCAGTCCTGACCCTAGTCTATCATCTCACACATGCATGGCGTTGGTCCCAAGGGGGATTGAGTGAGAGAGCATGCATGGCCTAAAATCTAAAGAACAATGATGTGTTCCCAGGGAAGTTGTGGAAGTTGGCTCACCTGACCACATAATCATTGAAGGCACTTTAGAAATCAGCGATTTCAGCCTATCCTTCTGTAGGATCCCCGCTGTACCATCCCTGAGAAGTGGTTATCTGCCTTCTCTTGAGACCCTCAGGTGAGGGGGAACCAGTCAAGCGCTTCATCCCACATATGAGATAACTCTAATTGGTGATGAGGGTTTATTACACCAACTTGACATCTGCCTCTCGTTAACTTTCATCCGTTTATTTCTTTGTTCTTCCTTCTGGAACAAAGCAAGCCAATTAAAATGCTTCTTCCAAATTTTATTCTTGCAAAAATTTAGAAGAGAGCTTTTGAATCCCATAGGGAGCATGATGTCCCCTCTTTTCAACCACCATTTGTCAAGGGCCTTCCTAAAATGTGGAAAGGCAGAGCACAGAGGACTGGACCTGGAGGCAGGAAGGCTCATCTCCCTGAGTTCAGATATGGCCTCAGACACTTACTAGCTGGGTGCCCCTGAGCAAGTCACTTAACCCTATTTGCTTCAGTTTCCTTATCTATAGAATGAGCCAGAAAAGGAAATGGCAGACCACTCCAGTATCTCTGCCAAAAAAAACGCCAACTAGACAAACTCCAAATAGGGTCACAAAGAGTCAGACATGACTGAACAACAACATAATACGGAAACTGCTAACAGTACCATGGTGTTGGTCTGACCAGGATAGAGCATAGCATATCTATCACCTTCCAGGGGAGCCATCGTCTCCCTGGAATAGCCTTTCTAAAGGACAATATTTGTTACTGATGAATTCTTTCTTTGAATTATAGCACCGGACAAAAAAACTTAGTATTTTGTTATATAGTATCTTGCATTATTCTCTAGCATTTATACAATGTTTTAAGGTTTATGAAGCACTTTACAAATATTATCTCATCTTCACAACAGCCATGAGAGATGGGTAGGTGCTATTATTATTCTCATTTTTTACAGAGGGGGAAACTGAGGCAGACAGAGGTTAAGGGACTTGCCCAGGGCCACACAGCTCGGAAGTGTCCAAGGCTAGATTTGAGCTCAAGTCCTCCTCCTGACTCTAGGGTCGAACTTTCTCCTCACATTACCACTGAGCTACTTTGAAAGGCAAATAACTGTTTAACAAGGTTGAGTGCTCACAGCTGCCAATACTATAATGGATGATTTTCCACCTCCCTCCCTCCCCACCCCAGGCTGTATGAGAATATTAGGACATTCACCAGAGGCTGGTTTTTGGTGGGGTAAACTTGTAACAAAACTGGTGCCTATATATTATAATGAAGTTAATGTGAGCAGAGTCTGAGACTATAGAAAATGGAGAACATGTCATTAGTTAGTATGTATACAAATTGTGACACCTTAAGTCAGTGCTTTGGTTTCAGCCAATATGTGAATGAGAGCATATTTCTAACCTTGAAAACTTTGAGGCTATTTAGCAAGACTTCGGATACATCTCCTTGTTAAGTCTGGGAGTGCAGAGAGAATGAGGGATTAAACAAATTCATAGGTTTCTCTAAGTCCTAAGATTGGACATACTGTTCACTGGTGCTATGGTGTGATGTTTTGGGGTCTGTGACTTTAAAGACCCAGAATGTGTAAATACCTGATTGGGCCAAGTTGTTCCATATGGAAAGGAGAGTGTTTGGGGGATCCTAAATAACACAGAGCTTAGTAAATGATTGCATTTGGGAGCACTATATGTGATGGATCTGAATGAATGAATGAATAAATGAAAAGGCATCTGTTAAGTACTAATTACATGCAAAATTACTTCCTATGTCTTGGTCTTCATTTAGAAGACTCCTCAAGGGCACAGGTAGTTTCTTACACTCCCAATGGTACCTATCACAGTTTAGGCACACAAAATTCTAACTTGCTGATTTTATCATAGCCTTCAAGATAATGCCTATGTTTTCTCTTTCAGTTTTCCTGGCAGACTATGGCAAGGACTATGACATCCTAATCGTCAATGAGAAGAAGGATTTCCACGTGATGATAAGATTTCTTCATCAACTTCCTCCCCATTCCACAGATTGCTTTCTTGTAGGAACTTGAGAAGTATTAAGTCCACATATAATGGGGGGGGGGGGGGGTAGACAGGGAAGATGGGAAGGGGCAACTATTCAATTTCGTTCCAGTAATTCAAAGGTTATATGTAGCTAGATTGATTAGACAAAACTCACTTTTATTCAATCAATCAATCATTCATCAAGTTTGTCCTAAGCACCTAGAACATACCATCTCTATGCTCTTTGCAAAGACTCAGACATGGTACCTGCCAGAAAGAAGCTTACAATCTTGATTGGGGTCTGTGTTAGGCAGTCGATTTAATAACCCAGAACTTAGCCTGATAGAGGCTGAAGGGACTAGAGACCGTGGCATATCAAGTGTGCTGGGTACTTTTAGTCACTGTCATGTTTCCTTTTATTCCTTGATTTAAAGCCATTTCTATTAAATTAATTTCAGGAAAAGACAGCCCCAGTATCCACATGGCCCATTAGCACACATGAGTTAGTTAGCACCCAATATGGGTAATGTTTTGGCACTAATGGACTTGCAAGCTGAGTGGATATAATTTTCTCACTCCTAGGTCAGGGACAGGGAGGAGAGGGGAACCCACAGTGACATCAAGGTGACTTACTATGCCTCTATTGCTGACATCTCACACTGTTCCATAGATCACTTCCCTTGCAAGGAATCCTGACCAAAGGGGCGACTTCCTCTCTAATTCATTTAACAACAATAATAACAGACAATCAAAGAACTTGCTATTCGGGACTCACCCAAACCCTGTGCAATAGGAGTTATAGGCATTCTCATCCCCATTTCACAGATGAGAAAGTTCAGGCCCACAGAGGTTAAGCAATCTCATGGGGTCAACTGTGGACCACCAGCTAATGTCAGGACCAGCATTCAAACCCAAGTCCTGTATTCCAAGTATTTGATCTGTTATACCATGGAGCCTCTCACTGTGCATGCTGGGTCACCCTCTAAGTATGCAGAGATTATTCGCAGCCTGTGGACAAAGGTTATCTTAGACTCCTCTGCTTCTTGGCTTCCTTGGAAGTCATTCTCCATCCTCCCCAGGAGAGCAGCTATGGCCTCTCAAGATTACCTTCTATCCCTTTGATCTTATACATAACTCTAGGTATTTACATCTTGTCTCCCACATTAGAATGTGAGGTGTTTTTGCTTTTTATTTCTTTCACCAGCCTTAGCACAAAGCCCGGCACATGTTGTTGTTATTGTTCGGTCATTTCAGTTGTGTCTAACCCCACTTGGAGTTTTTTTGGCAAAGATACTGGAGAGATTTGCTATTTCCTTCATCAGCTCATTTTACAGATGAGGAAACTGAGGCAAACAGGGTTAAGTGACTTGCCCAGGGTCACACAGTAAGTACCTGATGCTAAATTCAAACACAGTTCCCCTTGACTTCAAATGCAGGGCTCTATCCACTGTGCCACCCTGCTGCCCACCAGCAAATAGTAAGCATTTAATAAACCACTTGTTGACTGATGGACTCAATCAACAACTTCTCTGAGTGAAGTTATTATAGTTTGATGAAGGGGAGCTCTCCAGGGTCTTATCTTCAGAGTGTTGGAATAAATGATTGAAAAGAAATCCCTCTCAACCTCACCCCTCACTAACCAGGTAGGCCAAGAGGCCAAATTTCTCAAGAATTCTGCATGTTGTGGTTGTGTGTGTGTGTGTGTGTGTGTGTGTGTGTGTGTGTTTGCTTCTTTGACTGGGTGTTTTGTTTTTTTGTTTGTACTCCAACCTCAAGGCTTTTTACATTCTGTCTTTGAAAAGATTTCAAAGTCCATTGTCTGTAGGTTATATGGTCTTTTATTTACTGTGCCCTTCCAATTTCTCCACTCCCTTCTACGGGTACTGTTTACAGTAAGCATTGTGATGGAATGTACTTTTGAAAAAGCTGTGGTTCAAAATTACCTTTTACGGGGGAGGGAAAAAAACAATCCCTGGGCATTTTTCCCCCTCTGAGAACAGTTCTGTATTCTTTTTTTCACATTCTGTTCTGAACACCGTTCAGAGACTGCTGGCTTCAGTGTTATTTATTGATATGTGAAAAATTAACTTTGCACTCAATCAATGCCTGTATTCTGATGGGGCCATCAGGGATCAGAAGATGGATGTGAAGAGAAAGTGATTGGAAGCCTGATGGGAGATACTGACTGCCTCTCTCTTGCCCTGGACTTTTAACATTATCCCAAGTTTAAAAAAAATAAAAGAAGAAGAAAAAAACAACCTGCCTTTTTTATCTCTCCTCTAAGGGCCAAAATCACACATAATGGTTTTTCCAAAAAGACCTTTTGGAAAGATATCAAATGTTTATCTGAAAGACATATGATGAGTAAAATGCTAGATTTTAGTGTTAGGAAAGCCTAGGTTCAAATCTCCATCCTGACACTAGGCCATGTGATCTTGTACAAAATACTTAATCTCTCTGAGTCTCATTTTGCTTCTCTGGAAGATGGGGATGCTAATGCATATAGTACCTACCTCACAAGGTAGATGGAATGCTGAGAGGAGATGATATATGAATGTAAAACGCTCTGCAAACCTCAAAGCTCTAAATGAAAATCTGTTTTAATTATCTTTGTCACAAAATTATTCTCCTAGGATTATCAGCTGTCCTTTCCTTCCCACTGCCTCCAAATGTCAATTTGAATCAACAAACAAATGGAAAATTCCCAGTTAATTCCTATCTAGCAACAGAAACATAACTAGGCTTTGTCCTGAATGCCAAATTGTAGATGGTGTTGACAGTAGTTGCAATTCAAATCCTGGGCTAGCTTGCTACCTAGTTAGTAAGAATAATTAAGGTACCATCTTCTTTCTCATCTTTCAATGGTCACTACACAGATGAGCTTCCTCTTGCCCTAACCCTGCCTTGACTATCAACTGAATTTGACATAAGAAGTTGACTTTGCAGCGTGTTTGGGGCCAATTGTTCTGGGAGTAAAAATCGCTAGTCATAGCTCTCAGGAGTACCTCTAAACCTAATCCACTCACTCACCTGTAGGATTGCATTCTAATGGAATACCCATGGGGAGACAGACATATAAAAACAGGTTGAAATGCCTCTGCCAAATACTGTGATGTTGAAGAAACTCCAGGTAAGCAGTAAGAGGGGCTATGAGTCACTTGGTCCATATCCAAGGACAAATGACACTAAACAGGAAACCCAGTATGTGACTCAACAAGGCCTTTGCTTGGCTGAAGCCTTTGCTTAATTGAAGATTAACAGTATGCCAAATAGGAAGTTGTGGATATTGAGTTAAGGTTTTAGCCTAGCTAGTTTAGGCTAGCCTAGCTAGCCAAGGGTTGTTGAACTGTTTCAGTTATGTCTGAATCCTTGTGACCCTATTTGGGGGTTTCTTTGCAAAGATACTGGAGTGGTTTGCTATTCTTCAGTTCATTTTACAGATGAGGAACTGAGCCAAACAAGCTCAAGTGACCCCATTAAACCCAAGGGTAGTTGTGGTTAACCTCTTTTGGCAGAGTATATAAAGGTTTCAAATAGATTTATGAGTCGATGAGAGTATGGCTTCCCTCCTGGCTGGGGATTTGTTGAGGAGGGAGTGACTGGGGAGTGCCTCTATGGAGGAGTGGTTATCAATAGGAGTGGTATGGGAAAAGGTGACATTAAAGGGATTTTGTGATGAGTGCTTTACCTTTTTCTCTGAGAACACATCAACTTCCTCTGAATTTTGAAGCTTCTCCAGTTCCCTCTGGCTCCCAAAAAAAGACAACATTAGAAAGAACCTCAGTGACTACCCAGACCATCCCACACCTAAAACATAATTCCCTCTACAATCCACCTGGCCAATGGCCACCAGGGGAAATCCACTGTCTCTCAAGGTAGCCCATTCTCCCATTGAATATAGTTATCTCTTCCACATTGTGACTTTCACCATGGTGGTTTCCATATATCACAGATGAGCATAAGAAACTTTGGGGGAGTTTTGTGGGAGCCACAGACAACACACAAAGGCCAGCAGATGACACAGAAAATGTTTAGAAACTCAGAAATGCATAAAATACATGCATAGTGTTATATAATATCAACATATTTTATCTTTTAATACCATAATAATTCAGACTTCTCTGGTACGAAGGGAGGGCCAAAGGAGCACCGTGTCCCTAAACCACCATGATGTGGAAGGGATAACGGTATTCCTAAATTCCTAAACGGTATTCCATAGGCAGCTAGATGGCCCAGTGGATACAGTGCTGGGCCTGGAGTTAGGAAGATCTGAGTTTAAATCTGGCCTCGGACACTTACTAGCTGAGCGATCCTGGGCAAGTCACTTAAGCCCATTTGCCTCAGTTTTCTCATCCATAAAATTAACTGGAGAAGGAAATGGCAAACCACTCTGGTATCTTTGTTGGACTAAACCAACTGAACAACAACAAAAAAGAATGTTAGGATGCTTTACCTTATATCCAGTCCAAATTTGCATCTTGGTTATTGCAAACTGTTAAATGAAGACTGCCATTATTCACTGCCTGGGATCTAGTTTCTGCTTTCTATGACCCTTCTTCACATATATGTAAGGATATGTTTACTGTTTGGAATTTTCTAACTGCAAGGAAATTGTGTAACTTCATTCTCCAGAGGGATGAGAATGTAAATGACTTGATACTGCTTGCAAGATGATCTATACATGCACACACATTCATGCACAACCACATTAATAATTAAGACCTTGTCTTCCCTTGTTAAGTTTTTTGTGTATTGGAAACTTGCTCCCTATCTATGGCCCTACAGGATCTCAGTTAGCATCCCTGTATGAAATCTCAGGGGAAGAGCCATAAGCACTCACATAAGGGCCTTCTCCTGCCACTGGTCACAAAACTGAAAAGGCAGAATTTCTGGAAAGAGCTATGTTCCCATGGATGGCTCACTTTCTTTTGCTTTCACTTGGGAAGCCAAAGAACTCCATAGATAAATGTCTTCATAGGCCCAAATAACCCATAGCATGTGGGACCAGAGCTAAGACCCTCCACTTGTCCCATGCCATCCAACCCTTGAGCAAATTGCTCAGCCCACCTCCTTGATCAATAGCAGCTCTTAAAGATGAAAAAGCATAGCTCTGGAGGTAGAGGTAGCAGGTAACACCTTGCTCCCCACCAATCACAGCCCAGGAATCTTCAAAACAGGAGGGAGTATTGCAAACTCATATCAAAGAAGGGATTTTTTTTCCCATAGAAGAATTGAAATTGGGAAGTCACCTTTGAAGGACCTGCCATACCATTATATCATTTAATCTGGATGCATATTGGGAGGGAGGATGGAAGGAAGGAAGGAAGGAAGGAAGGAAGGAAGGAAGGAAGGAAGGAAAGGAAGGAGGGAAGGGAGGGAGGGAAGGAAGGGAGGGAGGAAGAAGGAGGTAAGGAAGGAAGGAGGAGAAGAAGGAAGGAAATGAAGGAAGGAAAGGAGTGAGGAAGGGATGGAAAAATGGAGAAAAGAAGGAAATAAGCATTCATGAAGTGCCTACTATGTGCCAGGTACTGTGCTATGAATTTTACAAATACCATCTTTTTTGATCCTCATAACACTCTGTGAGGTAGATACTATTTTTATTCTCATTTTATAGTTGAGGGATTCTAGTAAAATCAAAGTTAAGTTAATTGACCACGATCACACAGAGACAATAAATTAATCCAGATATGACCTCAGATCTTCCTTACTGTATGTACCACCTAGCTGCTTTGGCAATTGCAGTACATCTGCATGAATACACCCTTCTTCCATCTCCAGTCAGCTATAAAGAATATCCTCAAATATATCCCTTTGGGGTACAAGACTCTAAGGCGGGGGTGGGGCCAAGATGGCTGCGTAGAAGCAAGAAAACTCCATGAGCTCCCCTCATAACAACCTCAAATACCTATAAAATGTGACTCTAAACAAATTTTAGAGCTACAGAACCCACAAAGTGACAGAGAGAAACAAATCTCCTGCTGAAGGCTGCCCAGCAGAAAGGGTCCATCACAGCACACTAGGAGCTGAGCCCAGCCCCACTTGAGCCCGCAGTTTTAGCCCCAGGGTGATCCTGACCAGTAGTGGCTGGAGTAGACTTCAGGAAAGTGGATCATCAGCAGTTGTGGTGGTTTCCAGAAATTTCAACCTATAAATGCCAAGGACAAAGTTAAAGGTCAGTGTGGAACTCTGTTGGAACCAGGGGGAACAGAGCTCAATCCGGCTTCTGCCCCCAGAGCCGAGCAAGAAGTGGCAGAGGCATGGCAGCCATGCAGCTGTCTCTATGTGGCTGCTTCAGTGCTCCTGGCCTGCAGATCTTAGGGGGACCAAGCAACCATTCTGAGGTGTAATTGTTCTTGCTTTAACCTGCCTGGATCTGGATTGGGGTCTTGGGTGGTGATCCTGAGGTGTGTGACCAGTGAGCCAGAGCTTTTGGGGGCACCAAAAAGGGCACCCAGCTAATATCTCCAGGAGCTGTGAAAACCCTAGTGATTTGGGACAAAGCTCTCCTCTCTGGAAGCAGAGTTCTACTGTGGCAAAGAGCTCAAAAGTCAAGTAATTGAGTGGGAACATGAGCAAGCAAAGGAAGCAAAGCAAGCACAGCAATCAAACCTTAGATTCCTTTTTTGGGGGACAAAAAGGATCAAAGCATGGAATGGGAGGAAAACAATGAAGTCAGAACTCCTGCACCAAAAGCTTCCAAGAAAAATAAGAATTGGTTACAGGCCATGGAGGAGCTCAAGAAGAATTTTGAAAGTCAAGTAAGAGAAGAGGAGGAAAAATTGGGAAGAGAAATGAGAATGATGGAAGAAAATCATGAAAAGTGAGTCAACAACCTGACTGAAGAAAACAACACCTTAAAAAAAGCCTAACTCAAATGGCAAAAGAGGCTTAAAAAGCCTAATTTGCCAAATGGAAAAAGAATCTCAAAAGTTCACTGAAGAGAATAATTCCTTCAGGATTAGAGTGGAGCAAATGGAAGTTAATGACTTTATGAGAAATCAAGACACTATTAAACAGATCCAAACAAATGAAAAAATGGAAGGCAATGTGAAATATCTCATTGGAAAAACCACTGACCTGGTAAATAGATCCAGAAGAGATCGTTTTAAAATTATTGGACTACCTGAAAGCCATGATCAAAAAAAGAACTTAGAAAGCATCCTTCATGAAATTCTCAAGGAAAATTGCCCTGATATTTTAGAACCAGACGGCAAAATAGAAATTGAAAGAATTCACCAATCACTTCTTGAAAAAGATCCCAAAAAGAAAACTCCTAGAAATATTATAGCCAGGTTCTGGAGTTCCCAGATCAAGGAGAAAATATTTACAAGCAGCCAAGAAGAAACAATTTGAATACTGTGGAAACACAATCTGGATGACATAAGATCTAGCAGCTTCTACCTTAAGGGATCAAAGGGCTTGGAATATGATATTCTGGAGGTCAAAGGAGCTAGAATTAAAACCAAAAATCACCTACCCAGCAAAATTGAGCATAATGTTTCAGGGGAAAATATGGTTATTTAATGAAATAGAGGACATTCAAGCATTTTTGATGAAAAAACCAGAGTTGAATAGAAAATTTGACATTCAAATAGAAGAAGCAAGAGAAGCATGAGAAGGTAAACAGGGAAAAGAAATCATAAGGAACTTATCAAAGTTGAACTATTTACATGCCTACATGGAAAAACAATAATTGTAACTTATGAAACTTTTCTCAGTATGAGGATAGTTGAAGGGAGTATAAATGTGTGTGCATGTGTGTGTATATATATATGTATATATATACATATATATGTATACATACATATAGGAGGATATTTGTGCATATGAATACATATGTGAGTGTGTGTATATATGTTACAGGTGTACATAGACAGAGGGCACAGGATCAATTGAACAGGATGGGATGATATTTAAAAAATAAAATTAAGTGGTGAGAGAGGAATATAATGAGAGGAGATAGAAAGAGACAAAATAGGGTAAATTATCTCATATAAAAGAGGCAAGGAAAAACTGTTACAATGGATGGAAAAAGCAGGATGGTGAAAGGGAATGGGACAACCTTACTCTCATTGAATTTGGCTTAAGGAGGGAATAACAAACACATTAAATTGGGTAACTTATCCTACAGGAAAGTAGGGGGGAAGGGGATAAGAAGGTGGATGATAGAAGGGAGGGCAGATTGCGGGGGAGGGTAGTTGGAAGCACACACTTTTGAAAAGGGATAGGGTCAAAGTAGAAAATAGAACAAGTGGGGGGTAGGATAGGATGGAGGGAAATATAGTCATTATTTCACAATACATTCACTATGGAAATGTTTTGCATAACTACACATGTACAACCCGTATTGAATTGCTTATCTTCCTAGTAAGGGTGGGTGATGAGGGAAGAAGGGAAAGAACCTAGAATTCAAAGTTTTAAAATCAAATGGTTTTTAAAAAAAATATTATTATTATTATTTTGGTTTTTTTACATGCAACTGGGAAATAAGATATACAGGCACTGGGGTATGGAGATCTATCTTGCCCTACATGAAAGTCAGAGGGGGTATGGGGGAGGTATAGGAGAGAGCAGATTGGAGGAGGGGGTATTCAGTGGGATCATTGTTTTGGGGTGGTGGGTAGGGGAAAGATAGGGAGAAAATTTATAACTCAAAATCTTGTGGAAATGAATGATGTAAACTAAAAATAAACATAAAATTTAATTTTTTAAAAAAAGAAGGTTGCAAGGGATCTTCTATCAAGGCTTTCAAAAGCTGCTGCCACCATCTTGTTCCTTCCTAAAGACTACAGCGGATATAGGTCATCACTATGGCCCAGGCAAGTCCTAGACACGGACAATTTAGTGACAGAAAGAAAACAATCCTGAAGCTCTGTGATGAGAGGCCATATTTTATACACCTCTGATAGTTTCCATGCTATGCCAATAGCCAAGCCTCCATCAGCTCCAAACTCTGCTACTACATGTAAACCCTTCCCTTCCCACTTCCTTTTTAGGTGTTGTCTTCCCTCATCAGAATTTCTGAGGGTAGAGATGACTGTCTTGTGTGCTTGTTTTTGTATCCCCATGCTATGCTTATCATAGTGCCTGGCAAACAGTAGCTGCTTAATAAATACTTGCTACTGTGCAAAAAAAAAAAAAAAAGACTTTTATGCATGGGTTTTCTCCTTTTCCCCTGTGTCTTGTGGATGCTGGGTTATCACACTGAGACAGGAATCTGACACAAAATGTAGACATTGCAATGGGTGGGAGAAACTGAGCAAGGGTCCTTGTCTTTTGAAAACCCCTCCAGCTCACACCAAGAACCTTCTGTACATAGCATATACTTACTAGGGAGAGGCAATTGTTAGATTTTCACTATGGAAAACAAGCTATCAGTCAGGGCTTGATTCACTGTTTTCTTGATTTCTGTGATGGAGGAAATGTTCACAATGCAGATCACACTCAAAAGTGTGTCATGCAAACATGTTTCCCCCTCAGAGAGCCAATTAAACATCTGCCAGCACACTTCTGGAGCCCTCATTTTAATAGCTGCAGAGAGTGGCTCTAATTGAAGTTTCTACCCATTGCTCCTACTTCTGCTCTCGGGTACAATAGCACAGGCAGGATGGTGTACTGCAAAGAGCACTGGCTCTTTCATCACATGACCTGGACTCAAATCCTGCATCAAACATGACTAAGTTTGTGCCAGTCATTTCATTTTCCCGTGCCTCAGTTTCCTCACCTAGCCTATCCAAATGACAGGATTGTATTTCACAACATGTGAGGTCCCTTTCATCTTGAAATCTAAGACCCTATGAAATCAAAACAGTCTTCCACATGAACAGCCCTTCAAATTATTTTTTAACATTTTATTTATTTGTTTGTTTTTAGTTTTCAACATTCACTTCTATAGGATTTTTAGTTCTAAATTTTCTCCCCCTCCCTCTACTCCCCCATCCCTAAGGCTGTGCTCAATCTGATATAGGTTATACATGTACGATCATACTAAACATATTTCTATATTAGTCATGTTATAAAGAAAAATTAGGACAAAAGGAAAAACGACAAGAAAGAAGGAATAAAATTTTATACATACATATATACATATATATAAAATATGTTAATTATTTCTTCCAGCTTTGTGTCATCTTCAAATATGCCATATGAGTATGCCATGAACATCTTTTTTTTTCATTCATTCATTTGTTTATTTTTGCTTTTGGGAAGGCAATTGGGCTTAAGTGACTTGCCCAAGGTCACACAGCTAGTAAATGTTAAGTATCTGAGACCGGATTTGAACTCATGTCCTCTTGACTCCGAGGCCAGTGCTCTGTTCACTGCACCACCTAGCCGCCCCCTGCCATGAACATCTTTATCCAAATTGTCAGTAAATACATTACAAATCTCATAGACAAATATAGATCTCTTATGTATACACTAGAGACTAGGGATACAAACCTTTACCATTTGGTGTCTAGCCATTCAATCAGTTTTGAATCTATATAATTATACTAGTAGTACCCATTTCCTTATGGTAGAATAGAAGTTCTGTTGGTTTTACAGACAGCTTTTTTTCCTATTGTACAGTCTCCTAGATAGAGGACAAAATGATTTTACAGAATAAGGTAAACCATTTTCCCAGGCAGGACTCCAGACTGTCAGATCTTTGAAAGGCAGTAAGGCATTCTGATTGGACCATACATACCATATAATTGAGGAGAAATCAAGCAAGCAACTATTTAGTAAGCACATGCTATATGCCAGGCAATGTGTTAGGCATTGTGGAAACAATATTGTGTGTGCCTTCAGCACTAGACAGTACCAGAAGTCCTGTGTTCAAACCCTGGCTCCCTAATTAGAAGTTCTGTGATCTTGGCCAAGTCCCTTTACCTTTTTAAACACCCATTTCTACCTATATATAGTGAGGGAATTAGATTACTCCTAAAATCCCTGGCAACCCTGAATGTCTACAATCCTTTCAAGACCAGAACTCTGATCTATTTCTCAGGAAGATATTGAAGTATCCTTCTCTCTTCCCCTCTCCTGTTCCTACTGACTCTTTGTGGCTTACCAAGAACAATGTCAGGTGACCATTACTTGGCCTATTCTTACATGATGGGGTTTCTCTGGCCACCTGACAGATGGAGGAGCCATAAGTCATGGACAATTAGAGGCTTTCATGAAACTGAAGACATAAAAAAGAGCTCAGTCTGCTCCTAGTCATTCCTGGGGGGTAAGGGATTGGCAAACTGCACCAGGGTCCCCAACCTGTACTGCTGGAGGAAGCACCAACCCTGCCTGAGAAGTACAACCAGGTGGCCTGGAACACCTCCAGGTCACTGGCCTGACTCATTTTTGTTTTATCCCTATTTAAAATTAACATTTTTTTTTGTAAGTACCATCACTTTGCCATTGCAAACAAAATCTTTAGGCTTTTACTGCAGAGAATTGGTCTCAACTTTCCAGGATGAAATTCTCAGCTTTAGTTTTTTACGTTAGTTTTTTTTTTTTTTAATTTCAAGGGAACTAGATTTAGGTTTGGAATCTGTGAATAGAAAAGAGTTTTTTTGAGTAGAAGGCAATTACAGTTCTGGAGACAGGAACAGTAACCTGAGCTGGGCAGATGGTCTCCCCATACCCCAAACTCTTCAACTTCTCAATCCAATTTAGCTGCTGATCTTTTTCCAATTTCCATTACTTTGGGGGGTTGGAGGAGGGGTATCTAGTCTAATGTTTGACAGCAGGGCTGTCAGCCAGGATGAAGGCAGATATGATGCTAGTACATGGGTCAATGACTAGGTCTCCCTTTGTAACTTAACAGTTCTCATCCCTCTCAGTTTAGTTTCCTCACGTATGACCAAATGGCATGTGACCAAAAGTTCCAATATGCTGAATTCACTGCAACCAGCCTACCCACAAAGTCACGGTAAATCGGAGAGACCTCCCATCATAAATACTTTAGCATCACCCCTCCAGGTTGGTCCCATAGTTTATCCGTTGCTGGGCTCTGTCTATTGCAAGGGATAAAAAGGTATATTCATAGAATCATGAATTTAGAATCAAAAGGGACCTTACAGCTCATCTAATCCAACTCCATTACATTACAAATGAGAAAAATGAGACTCAGAAAGGTTGAGTGACTTGCTCAAGGTTACATGGCAAGGGAGTAAGTGGCAGAAGTAGGATTTGATGCTGTCACTTGATTGCAGAACCCAAGCTCTTACCCCTGCCCCAGATACCTCCAAAGGACTTCCTCTGATACAGCTAAATATTATGGTTTTCCTTACTTGCTCATTTCCAAAAATCTGATGTTTATGAAACCATCTAAACACTTTTTGCTGCACTTGGAGTCAATAGAAGTGTTCAGATGAAAGAGTTTGAATCTCCCCTCAACATTAGCTGGATAATCATAGAAAAGTCACTTTGCTCTTCTGATCATCAATTTCCTTATCTGCAAAGTGAAAATGTAACATCCAGTTACTCTTGTCTGTGAAGCAGATTTATAAAAAAAAATGGCGTGCCTTCATAATAATCCTTCCTTTGGGAGTGTGCTTATGAAATGTCTCATGATGTGCCCCCAGTTAGAGGGCACAATTCCCCTATAATGGACTGGGAAGGGGAAGGTGAGCTCTGAGCCTGGGTCTACAAAGATGACTCTCCTGGTGACTCCCACAGCTCCCCCAGGTCACAAACAAAAGGACACCAGGCAATGTAAAACAAGATTGAACACAACCTTTTATGAGAAATAATGTTAAATCCATCATGTATTTTAAAAAAATACAACCAAGTATAGGTAAGACAGGAGCAGAATAAAGACCCTTTCCTTGTGGCTGGTTTTTCTGTAGTAGCTCTTGCTATTGGAATAAGGGTCCTTGATGAAAGAGAGAAGGAGAGGGAGAAGGAGATGGGAAGGGAAAGGGAAAGGGAGAGGGAGACGGCAAAGGAGAGAGAGAGAGAGAGAGGGAGAGTGAGAGAGGGAGAGGGAAGAGGAGGGAGAGGGAAAGAGGGAGGGAGAGGGGGAGAGGGAGAGAGAGTATGTCACCTCACCTGGCCTTGAAGACTAAAACTGATTTCTCATGTATCACCCGCCATGGAACAGTTACCACCTTATTCTTCTCTCCTGGTTCTCTTTTGAGAGTCCCTCTAAACTCCATACTCTGCACATGAAAAATCTCTACTTTCCCATTTGAGGGTTGATCCCACATTAATTTCTCCTCTTCCCAAACTGAGAACTATAACTCCCAGGATCTTTGTGACTAGCCAACTCCTTTTCAGATGTTGTTATAAAAATAATACCCTCCCCATCTATCTCAAAGGGGTTGTTATGAGGAAAGTAATTTGAAACTCTGAAAGAACCATAATAGCATGAGCTATTATTGGTGTTGTCTTATTTATAAGCAGCAATTCTGACAAGTTCTAAGTTTTGCATGGTGTAGAAATAATCATTATAGGCACTAGCTCTGACATGTTCCAAGTTTTATGTGGTTTAGTAAATTTAAAAAGGGGGGCAGATACTACAGTGAGTTAGGATACCTGAGTATCCATCCCAATAAGCTGGGCACACTGCCTCAGAGCCCAGTACATTGCCTTATGTATGGTTGTTTCAATGACTTGGATCCAGAGGAAGGTGACCAGGAAGTTGAAGGGCATCAGTTGCAAATGAAGGATTGGTTGAAGGAAGTGAAGTTATTTAGTCTAAAGAAAAAAGAAGACTCAGAAGGGACTTGATAAGGGTCTTCAAGAGCTGTTAGATGAAAGAGGATTTGATTTGTTGTTCCACCCCTGAGGACAGAACTTGGAGCAATGAGTAGAAGTCTCCAAGAGGCTAGTTTAGGCTTGATTTAAGGAAAACACTTCTAATAATTAATAGCAGACCAAAGTGAAATGGGCTGCCTCAGGAGGGAATAGGGGTTTATTCAACGAAAGTATTCTAGCAAATATTGCTTCATCGCTTGTTTACTGTGGAGTAGAAATATTTTTCATGCATTGGTTGGATGGATCAGCACCTGAGGTATTTCTCAGCCCTGAGATTATATAATTCTGTGACGTCATTGTCTTCCTCTTCCTGTCTATACTGCTACTGCAATCTTGTAATAGTCTGCCTGGAGATCCATAGTCAGAAGGTGGCCAAGATTATTCTATGGGAGACTGAGGCTCTAATCACACTAAAACCAGGCCTTTTTTCTGAGTGACATCTAACGGATCAGCCTTGCTCTCATTATCCCTTTCCAGGCTAGGTCTTCAGAAAATAGACACAAGCAAGATTAAGCTCGGTTTGAATTGATGTCTTGGTCCCCGAGCTTGATGACTAGTTTGAAATACAGGCAGGCCTTGATTTCAGTGACTATTAGAAGCCATTTAAAGTGAAAGTGTAGTGACAACATGCATAGGACCTGCACTGTCCTCCCTTAACCTCTTTGTTCCTTAGTCATTTATATCTTCTGTTCTTTTTGTGACTTCTCTTCTCATCCTTTCTTCTCACTCAAGTAAAATAATCAAAGTTTTGAATTTTTGTTCCCACTCCCTAAAATGCCCACACTGATAGGAGCCTGCCTGTTTACTTATCCTTGGCCCTATGAATTTGTAATTGACATCTCATTACCTTCTAGACATTTGGAATGGGCTCTTCCCTCTGAGATCTAGCCAGAAACAACAATAACAACAATGTAGATCAGCAAAGAGGCCAATAATTCAACATAACTTTGGTGGTTTGTTTTGTTTTTTGGAGGGAGAAGGCAAGACAATTGGGGTTAAGTGACTTGCCCAAGGTCACACAGCCAGTGTGTCAAGTGTCTGAGGCTGCATTTGAACTCAGGTCCACCTGACTCCAGGGCCGGGGCTCTATTCACTGTGCCACCTAGCTGCCCCTCAACATGATTTTGTAAAGGATTCAGCATCCTTGACTCAAAATTAATGTGTCCTTTAAAAGGTTGCAGTCCCTCTCAACCGTCTTCAGATCTGACATAGTAGTATATAGAACACAGAAGATGCACTTTTACTTCTAATCCTCAAGGAATCCTAAGGACCAGGCTAAAGAAACTCTAAAATACAGGAAGGTAATTTTATATGGCTTGACTAATAAAGACTTTAGGGAGCCACAGGTCCTCCACCCTGCCCTCTTTCTGCTGTTCTCTTATGTCTTTGCTCAGTGGCTAAAAGAGAAAATTGAAGTTCTATGTCTCTCTGTCTCTCTGTCTGTCTCTCTCTCTCACCTTCTCCTTCTCCTTTCTCTCCCTCTCTGTCTTCTCTCAGTGGCTAAAGGAGGAAATGGAAGTAATCAATTTCTTTCTCTCTTTTTCTCTGTCTTACTTTGTCTGCCTCTCTGTCCCTCTCTCCTTCCATCTCTTTCTCTTTGTCTCTCTCTCTCTCTCTCCCCACCAGCTTTTTGAATGGGGGTTTCTGGGATCAACTGAATCCCAGAAATGTAATTGAATTCCAACCTATTTTCAGTAATACTTGCATATCTGTGTCTGTAAGATTGTCATTAAGAATTACCTCAATAATTTGATGGATCCATTAATTCATTGATATGGGCATTTCCTCCCATAGTACTGATTACAAAACATTTAAGACATCTTGTCCTGTGCAACTCTTGTCTAAGCCTTTCAATAAATCCTCCATGAAGGATCTGTACAATGTTATGAAGTTCTTCCTTTAGGTCTTTTAATATTTCATGGGTGCCAATGTATCCCTCAGGGTGCTTATGTATTATCCCTTAGTCTTGCTATACAACAAACCCACTTCCTTTTCTAGTCTTGCTGATATATTTCACATTATCTCTTGTGCTTTCATCATTGATAACACAAGATAGCCTACCTACATTCATCATACATCTCTGTATCATCATCATCATCCTCATCCTCCTCCTCCTCCTCCTCATCATTGTCTCATTGGAAAATAAATTCCTTTTAGGTAGAAACTTTGGTTTTTGTCTTTACATTTCCAGAGTGCACTTTCTCTGCCTGGTGCATAGTAGGCACTCAGTAAATGCTTGGTAAATAAATGAATGGATGGATGGATGGATGAATTTCTACATTATCCTTTGAATCATCAACAACTTTAGTTTGTCAGAGGTCATGAGGATACATAATTCACTGGAGGGAATATTAGTATTGGAAAGGTGAACTTTATAGATGTTTCTAATGTATTCCACTCAAGATCCATATGCTTACAAGTTCTCATTAAAGCTCTCTCTCTCACTTGATTGAGCAAAATTTCTTTTTCTGTATATCCAGTGGAGTTCAGTCAGCCTCCTGTCTATTTTATTCAATTTAAAGATCCAGAGAGTTACTGTGAAAGAACTTGGAACCAGTCATGCCCCACCCCCTCCAAATCCCTGCCTGGAGCACTGTCATTAGTGAACCTGGTATATAAGGCAGTAGCAACATACCAGGATAATCCCATGGAATCACAGAATCTCAAAGTCAGAAGGGCTTTCTGAGTGCATTTGGTCCAAATTGTGCTGGAACAAGAATTCCCTCTCTGCCATTCTCATCAGGTCATCATCCATTCATTCATTATTTATTTGTTTTTGCTTGACATTTCTACCAAGGGAGCCCTACAACTTTTGGATAGCCCACATCACTAGGAAGACTTTCCTTACCTAAAGCCGAAATCTGCCTTCATGTATCTTTCATTTATTGCACTTACTTCTGCCTTATGTCAGTTCTCCAGTGACCCTGGATTTGCCTGATGGCTCTTGCTAGACTGAGTCATTCTTGGTTCTATTTTGTCTTAAAGAGAGATGATGTTTAAACTGCTGGGGAAATTAGGAACATTTTCACTTCCTGTACTGGGGAGCATTTGGCTAAAATTTCAAGAGCCCCTTAGTGATTGCTTTTGAAAGTAATCAAGCCAGGAAGAAAGCAAACAAACATTGATGAAGTGCTCTTCATGTGACACAGAGAGCTAGCATTAAGGGTACAAAGACAAAGATGAAAATCATTGCCCTCAAGGAGCTTGCCTCCCAAAAAGGAAGCCCAACATTCATATATATTGGTATATATGGAATACGTATAAAATGTTTACAAGATAGTTTGGGGAAGGTGTGCTGTGGATTACTGGAAAAGGCTTCATGAAGGAGTACTTGAGCTGAGTCCTGAAGGAAGCCAGTGATTTTAAGAGGCACATGTGGTAGCCTGGAGGATAGCCAATGGAAAGTCATAGAGATGGGAGATGGAGCAGTCATGTCTGCAGAACAGTATGGATAGACTAGAGTTCATGGAAGGGAAGACTGGAGAAGGAAGAAAGGGCCAGTTATGAAGGTCATTAAATGCCAACTTGTTGCAGTTTCATGTATAATCTTTTTTTTTTCTATTCTATGTTATCATAATGGGAATGGGAATTTGAAGATCTTTCCTGCCCCTTAATAGACCTAGGGGTTAGTTTGAAGACAGTTGGAGACAGTTGGAGGCAGTTGGGGACAGAGGAGCTTAGGCAAGGAGACAGAGAGTTTTGTGAGTAAATATTGATCTTGTATTGATTTGTGGGAAGGCTAAAGGATGGCATGGCTCTCAGCATTATTACAGCTTCTGAATATCTCTGGTACTATGATAGAATTGGCTTACTGGTTTTGGGATTTGGTTTTCTGCTGTCTAAATAAGTCTTTCAGCTTTATCCTCTATCTGGAGCATTTGACATATTTTTCAATCGAATGTCATGTGATACTTAAAGTCATAGTCTTTATCGTGATAGTGGGCTCTGTGGGTGCACTGGTGCCATGGTTATGGAAATGCTTCTTTTATTTCTCAAATTCAGAACAAAATAAATAAAATGTTGAGTTGAACAATTTATATTTCTTTCTAGAGACAATAGAAAGTCACTAGAGTTTGTTAAGTAGTGAGGTGTGACAGACTCAGACTTGGGTTTTAGGAAAATCATTTTGGCATTTGGATGGATCAGAGCAGGGAAAGAATTGAAACAGGGAGACTAAAGAAGGGACCATTAAATTTACTAACGGTCATTCCAAGTAGCAAACGTTCCTGGGAAGGATAGTAGTCCTAAAGTTACTCTGGGAAACTCGATTGCAAATGAGTTTTTCCTAGAGCTGAATTACTGATTATGTAATAGAAATGAGGGGTCATTCTGCTACTCAATAAACTCCAGTGAGTCCCTATTGCCTCTAGGATAAAAAATAAGCTCCTCTGTTTGGCTTTTTAAACCTTTTATAATCTGGTCCCAGATTCTTTCCAGTCCTGCACCAGCCAGGTCAACCTTCCTGGCTTTCTCCAGACTCTGTGTTCCTGTTTCTTTGCTTTTGTATTGACTCTCTCACATGACTGGAATAAACTCTCTCCTTACCTCAGCCTCACAGAATCCCCTACTATCTTCAAATCCAATACAAGACCTTTCCTGATCCCACAATTCCTAGTTTCCTCCTTCCCTAACTACTTTGCTTTTAATGACCTGGTATTAACATTTTGTTTATCCTGCATATACTTAAAAATGCACATGTTGTCTCTTAATAGAATGTGAGCTTTTAGGCTGCAGACTACTTCCTTTTTTTGTCCCCTTCCTCCACTTTTGTCTCCCTTGTTCCTCTAGCTTAATGCTTGACACTCAGTAGGTGCTTAATAAATGCATATTGATAATTTGGATAATTGCCCAAGTTCGAATAATGGGAAGGAGTGTAACATGATGGAAATATTGCTGGAGTTGGCAGGAAAGGAATAGAATTCAGGTCCCCAGTTCTTCTACTTCCTAGATGTGTGACCTTAGTTATACCCCAGCCTCTTCAGGCTTTGGTTTCTTCCTCGGCAAAATGGAGATATTGAACTATAAGGTCTCAAAAATCTTTTCTGACTCTAAATCTAGGATGCTATAGAGAGCAAGGCAGAGCCAGGTCCTATGTCTTCAGAACCATCTTTGATGCTATTGAACCAAGCTGCCTCTGGGTCCCTAGTCATGGCCCCACTGCTCACTTCATTTCTCTGTATCCCTCTCTCTCTGTCCCTCCATTTATTCCTCTGTTTCTATCTCTCTGTCTCTTTTTCCTTCCCTCTCTCTGTCTCTCTGTTTCTGTCCCTGTGTCATTCTCTACCTCCCTCCCTCTGTTACTCTCTTTCTCTCTCTGTTTCTTTGCCTCTGTCTCTCTCTTTGTTTCTGTCTCTCTACTTTTCTCTGTGTCTCTGTGTCTCCCTGTTCCTCATTTTCTGTCTCTCTCTGTCTCATTATCTGTCTCTTCCTTCCCTTCCCCCATCTCTGTCTCTTTGTCTCTATCTGCCTGACTCTCTTTCCATCTCCCTCTCTCTCCCTCCCTCTCTCTCTCTCTCTCTCTCTCTCTTTCTCTCTCTCCTATTTAGAACTACATATAAATTTTTCACTTTGGCAATATGGACATGGTTGTGAATTTTGGGAAAAGGCACTATTTCCACCATCCATTTAAATTTAGTGTGGAAAAATTTAACTTGCCCGACCACATGGGGAAACTCAAAAGAATGATTTGACTGTATTGAATTATTTATTGGAGTCAATTATGTCCAGACACTTGTGGGAAACAGGTAAAGGCATTTGAACAGAGAAAGGGAATACAAACAGGTAGAGAGATAAAGGGCCATCCTGTGGGTAAGAGACTAAATTGGGGGGGAAAAAATGGAAGTAGGAGCATGAGAAGGAGCATTCCATCTGACGAATCAGAAGCCGACTTGTGTGAGGAACATGAAGAATTTTACAAAAAGCAGAAGCAAGGAGGAAAAAGGAAAGCACAGAGACAACTTGACTGGTATGGGCAGCCACTGTGTCTTGTTCTGAAAGGATAATTGGCCCAGTACAGCAATGCACTAGTATGTAAAGAAGAGTATGCAAAGAAGAGATACAGTAGGAAAAAGGAAATGTGATGGTCCCAGATTAGATACAAGAACAGGCCAGGTGGGGCAGTTAGGTGATGTAGTAAATAGAGCACTGGCCCTGGAGTCAGGAGGACCTGAGTTCAATTTCAGCCTCAGACACTTAATACTTACTAGTGGTGTGACCTTAGGCAAGTCACTTGACCCCAATTGCCCTTCCTTCTCCCCCTCCAAAAAGCAAAAAAACAAAAACAAAAAAGACTAATAACAACAACAAAACCAGGCTGGGTTACCCAACTGGCAGTGGAGGGGCAAGGGGCTGGCAACAAGGCTAGAAACTGTGAAGCAATACGGAGGCAGAAAAGCAAAAAGAATTACCAAAACGAAAGAGAGCCTGTGTTACACAGACTGAGAAAAACTGGGTGGGAGACCCAAAAGCAGGGAAGAGAAATGGGATTGGAAGGGATTAAACATGATTTTTGAAACAGTTTGGCAAGGATCTTCAACTCAAGAAAACTTCAGCAGAGTGGGGGACTGGACGTTAGAAGGGGGCTGAATATAAAGCCAAAAAACCCATAGCCAGCATTTATAATGCTTTAGGATTTGCAAAGCCCTTTATAAATACTGTCTGATCTGATCTGGACAACCAGTCTTGGAGGGAGGTGCTATTGGTATCCCCATTTTACAGAGGAAGAAACTGAGGCAAAGAAAGGTAAAGTTATTTACTCAGGATCACACAACCAGTAAGTGTCTGAGTATGAATTTGAACTCAGATCTTTCTGACCATGAGTCAAGCTCTCTTATCCACTGGGGCTCCTCATATGCCTTAAGTAAATGGAAATTTCAATGAGATGTTAAGTATAGGTGGCTAGAACAGAAACAATGGCAGCTAGGTGGCTCAGTGGATACAGCACCTGCCGTGGAGTCAGGAAGACTCATCTTCTTAAAGTTCCTTTAAGGTTCTAATTTTTTATTAGATTTCCCAAGGTTGGGCAACTTAGAAGTAAATGACATAAAATTACATCTCCCAGCCCTTCATTAGAATGGTTCCACCTCTCCTTATGATATTCATTCCTCTCATTAATTGTTAACCAACCAGAGTTGATTGCCACCCTCAAGAACACTAACTCTTCCAAGGGCATATAAAGTGTGAGCCCACCACCATGATTGTCTTTGGGGCAAGAGAAAGATGACCAAATGACCCTTCTTTCTATTAATAAGATGCTAGTATTATGATCAAAATTTATCCTGTATACAGTTTGCTTTGTATAAAATTGCTCCATCAGATAATAAATTCCTCAAGAACTGGGACTGTTTTTTGCCTCTTTTTATATCCCTACGTCTTAACACAATGCCTACCACACAGTAAGTGCTTAATCAATGTTTATTGAAATGAATTGAAAGTCTGCTCTGGAGCATGCATTCTAGCTTCATGACCCTGAGCCGGTCATTTCTCTAAGATGACACAAATTTCAAAGGAAGTGCCAGTGGCCGTTGGTAGTGAGATTTTCACTGTAGTTCCCTGCACTAATTAAATCATAAGCCCAGTCCAAAAAACCAAAACTCACTACTTCAAGGATCTGCAATTTCATCAATGTGGGCACTGCACTAAGAGTTCACAATCTCTGTGTGCCTGATCAGTCTGCCTTTAATGAATTGCCTAGCAGGAAAAAAATTCCTGGCCTGCTGACTAACTCTCTGGTGATGAGCTTCTCTTTGAATCTGGCTAGGCTGGTTCTGGGACAATAGGCTTGGAGTCTATTGCTGAGCCTATATTGGAAGTCTTTCAACTTGGTGAAATGTGCCAAAGCTGGTGTTCTTCTAAAACAGTCTTCAGAAACCTGGGAACACAGATTGGAACGTCTCCTTGCCATGATGAGACATGACAGCGGACTCTAGTGAAGGATTTACAATAATCTTAATTATATCTTAGGTCTGTGCAGTTCTTCACAATTTCCAAAGCACTTTCTATAAGAAACACACAACAATAAACACGTATTATATATATAATTTATATATTACATTATACAACTCTATATAATGTAGTTATATATAATAGATACGTTATATCCTTTAATGCATATGTAATAACACATATATCACATATAATAGACTTATATATGCTACATGTATATAAAAACCATATAAGCTACAAATATATGTTTGTATATGCATGTATATGTGTATATATGCCCTCAGTGAGACAGCAGTCTGGATCATAAGGACACTGTCTCTTCTCTCATAGCTCCCTCTCCTGGTAGATTTAGGTAGAGCCTCACAATCCTACTTTTAGTTACGAGTTTACCCAGACAATATTGAAAGCAGTTCTAATCAGTGACCACTACTCACAACTTCATCAGCTCTGGACTGAAGCCTGAATCCCTCTTGCCTCCACACAGGCTCATAGCCAAATCAGCCTCCCCTCCTCCATAGCTTTGGATTGGCAATCCCCTATTTCAAGAATGTTCTCTCACTGTTTGCTTCCACCTCCCCAAATTACTTTGTCCCTTCAAACACCACCTCCTTCATGAAGCCTTTCCTGATCTCCTCAGCTCCTAAAAGGCATCATGATACAGTGGATATGACAGGGTACAGGCTCTGGAAACTCTCTTTAACTCTCCTTGAATCTTCCCACTAGATTTGGCGTTCCACTGAGGCATCTATCCATCCCAGTCACCTGGCCTTTCATTGTCTGCATCTGGTCCCACTCTAGACTTCCCAGCACAGGTCCCTAGAATTCTGGCCCTTCTCTGTTACCTCACAGTCACCCCGGCCTATTGGCCATTCCCATCAAGATCCTCCCTAGAGCCCTCTTCCAGTCTCTCCAGACTACTTTGCCACACCTAGATCCCTCCTACAGTCTATCTCTATATAAGATCCATCTTGTTTCCATGGAAGTATTTAATCTGGCCTGCTTGCATTAGTCATACAAATGGTCAGATTCCTTAAGGGTCTACCCAATACGGTAAATCTTTGATAAACTTTGTTTTTCTTTGACTGAAAGAAGGCTTGGGTGGAATTCATTCAGGTAGGACCCATGTTTTTTTTTAGGGCCCCACACCCCTAAACATCAACAGATAGAACATTAGATTTGAAGTCAGGAAGATCTGGATTCAAATCCTGCGTCAGAAATTTACTAGTAGATGTGTCATCCTGGTAAATCACTTAATCTCTCTAACCTCAGTTTCCTAATCTGCAATGTGAGAATGTTGGATTTAGTGACTTCTAAGATTTTATTCAGCTCTAAATCTATGATTTCCCCCCACCACCACTAGTTTATATTGATTCTTCATATAATTATATATGCCCTTGTGTCTACCATTTTTTTTTTGTTTTTTGGTGGGCAATTGGGGTTAAGTGACTTGCCCAAGGTCACACAGCTAGTTTTTGTGCTAAGTGTCTGAGGCCAGATTTAAACTCAGGTCCTCCTGGCTCCAGGGTGGGTGCTCTATTCACTGCACCACCTAGCTGCCCCGTGTCTACCATTTCAAGATAAACTCCTTGTGAACGTAAAATTTTTTTCGTTTATTGTATTTATGTCTTCATATCCTTCTTCACTATTCCAGTGGCTCCCTATATCTTCAGGAACAGATATAAAATGCTATTTGGCATTACAAAGCTTTTCACAATCTGTCCCCTTCCTATCTTTCAAATCTTCTTACAAATTAAACTCCTCCTTGTATCCTAAAATTCATCTACCTGGCCCCCTTGCTGCTCCTCACATCTGACATTCCATCTCCTGAATCTGTGGCCTGTCATCCCCTCATACCTGGAATGCTCTTCCTTATCACTTCTTCCTTCTGGCTTCCCTGGCCTTCTTCTAGACTCAGACCAAATCTCACCTGCTGAAAGATGCCTGGTCCCTTCCAGTGTTTGTGCCTTTCCTCTGACATTACCCCCAATTACACTGTACTACATAACTGCTTGCATATTGCCTCCACCATTTGAATGTAAATTCCTTGAAAACAAGGACCATATTTTTGCCCCCCTTTTTAAAAAAATATAGCCATAGTGCTCTGCATATAGTAAACAGTTAATAAATGCTTATTGACTGAATACCTGAGCACCTAGAACAGTGTTTGCATATAGCAGGTACTTAATGAACTTGTATTTATCGGTTGACCTGCTGAAGTGCCCTACCTTGTTCCATGATGTCCACTGAATATGAAAAATAAGAGCTGTATCCTGGAAACCGGTACCTGGCGTACGAATGCAGTATGTGGTAGGAGGATAGGCCTGGCCTGGCCACACTTCAGGGACAGAGTTTCTCAGTAGAATGGATTTTACTGCAAGCTCCTTTGTGCTGTTTCTCTCATAATCACTGCCTCCTAGATGACTTCCCTTTGAAGCTATCAAGGAGTTAAGTCAACAATAACCAGGACAAAAGATCGAGTTCCATGACCAGTTTTAAAACTACCAGCGTGGTCCCTTCCAAATGGAAGAGTGGCTCTCCCAGACGCATGACTGCAATTGGCTTTTGTCCATTTCTTATGTAAGAGAGTAGCAAGAAGATTGACAACTCATTTAAAAGGTCCAAATATGGGTGGTTGGAATCATATTCAGGGTCTTCTCATGTTTATTCTATTTTAAAGGGCTTAAGCACAGTGCCTGGCACATAATAGGCTCTACCTAAACGCTAATTCCCCGCCCCCCTTCCCTTCCCTTCTAATTGAGTGTTTTCTGGGACCTAAGGTCCAAGTGACGAACTACGCTCCGAGAGCCTGGCTCTGAAATGACTGCTCCTTCCATAACCAACGATTTCTTCTCTATTAAGATATAGTTGATTTCGTGTATATTATTTGGTTCCTGACAGTTCCAGTACCTTCTGATCTTAATTAAGTTCAACAAGCATTTCTTAAACACTTGCTATGGGCAAAGCACTGTGTTAGGAGCTTGGGACACAAATGAATCTCTCAAGACCCTTAGGAGCTTACAAACGTATGCACAATAGAAGAGAGATATAGACTACCTCTTTCAGTGACAATGACACAATCCAGTAATGGTTCTTTACTGTAGGAGAGTGCAATAAATGTCAGTGAGTATAATGCTATTTGTTTGGTAGAGACTCCAGGCCTCTGGAAATCACTCCTATGGTATGTGGGTGTGGTAGGGAAGGGAAGAGGAGGGAGGGAGTTTATGGGTGTGGAGGAAAGGGGAAGAAACTAAGGAAGAGGTAAAGGAGGTAAAGAAGTGAATAGAGAACTAGGCTTGAAGTCCAGAAGACCTGAGTTTGAAACCTGCCTCAGGCATTAGCTCCTGGACATGTCACTTAACCCTATCCCAGTCTCAGTCTCTTCATTTGTCAAAATGAAAGGAGTTGGATTCATTAGACTCTAAGGTTGGACAGTCCTATGAAAAGAACTAGCCTCTCCTGAACTTGTGCTGAGGAGGTAGTCCCCAATCAGGAGAGTGGAGGGCACCTTGGCACAGGTTTCTCCAGGGTAGTAAGGCAACCAAAGGGCTGGAGGAGGAAGAGGAAGAACGGAAGTACAGACTCTGATGAGTGATTGTTATCACTACTGTCTTATACGTTTTCCCTGGTTCTGCCTGGTGGGGTCAGACAGAATAAGTCTAATCTGTCTTCTATGACAGCCCTTCAAATGTCTGAGGATAGTTATGTCTTCCTCCTGTATCTTCTCTTTTCTAGGGGTTGGACTAGGAGAACTGAACGGTCACATTAAATAAGCCACTGGATGCAGATGATAAGTACTGTGGCAGTTTGGAGAAGGGGGGAACCCTGAGGACCAGAGTTATTGATTCGACCCGCGGACACAAGACCTTTAGGAAAAGTTAGGAAGTAGAGATTTGTCATTGAGGAAGCAGTTGTAAAAACCAAATCTCCCAGAACCGGAAGCCTCCTTCCATCCTCCCCAGGCTTATACCAGCTTCATCCCAGCTGCATGGCCATCTTTCCTTGCTAGCTAGCTTCATCCCACAGCCCCTCCCTCCACCTCCCCATCATGTTGGACTGCTCTGGGCAGCAGCTGCAATTTTCACATCCATGCTGAGCCTACCAGGAGAGCTTGGTTGAACCATAACTTCAGCCAGCCCAGAATCTGTTCACCAGAACCCAAATGGGAGTTATCACTACATGAGAAAACCAGGAAAGCAGATGGCCAGGTTAGCCACAGGGTACAGGGTAAGACACTGAGAGTGATGGCTGAAGAAGAGGGCAGCATGGGGCCAGGGCCCTCAGCTACCCCCATCTGCTTTCAGAGCCTGAAGCTTTGATCTCTTTCTTCTGCCAAGATACCAGTTGGCATTTACATTGGCACTGCACCTGAGGTCGCCAAAAGGCACACGTTGTTTGCTTGTTTTTTTAAGGTGGACCAGGATCACAGGACAAAGCAACGGAGCCACAATGACATTCCCAGATAAGGAAATGCCACCCTGCTGGACAATTCCATCTGGAGGAAGCTAAGATGGGCAGCAGTTCTGTGGCTTATTCTGATGCACTGGCATTGAGCGTCCAGCTCCCCACCCTGCAGATAGCAGAACCCACCTACCCACGCTCCTATTTCACAGTTGCTCAACACAGCTTTTGTTTTTCAAGCTTTATGTGCTCCTCCATCCCTCCCCCTCCAAAATAAAGGTGAGGGAAGATTTTTTTTAAGCATTTAAACAACCTCTTCATGAGATGCAGTCTCTGTCCAGCAGAGCTATTGCTCTAAAGCAGCCCCTGCTAACAAACATTAATATTCTCCCTCACCCCAATATGTACAAACTCCTGCCCCCTGCCACAAAATCCCCACCTGCATATACTTCAAAAAGGAATAAAAAGCCTTAGATTGGGTGTGAAATGTGATTCAGGGATAGCTAGTATTCCAGAGATAGGTCTCTGGAGGCATGTAGAATTTCTCTGGCCCTAAGAAGCCAGAGATTCTGCTGGCCTGGGACCCAGAGAGAGGTCCAAGCCACATGCAACACTGAGGTGGAAAGTTTGAAGGCATACAGAATGCTATAATTATCTCATTTGATCTTCACAACAACCCTATGAGGTAGGGGCTATTGTACCTACATTTTACAGTGGAATAAACTGAGGCACAAAGAAAAGTGAAGTGACTTGCCTACTGTCACATAGCTAAGTGTCTGAGGCTGGATTTAAACACAGGTCTTGAATTCAGGTCCCCATTCTATCTAGTGCAGTGGTTCTCAATCTGTGGATTATGTTCAATTTGTAACAATGAAAATACCTCCTGCATATCAGAAAGATTCATAACAGTAGCAAAATTACAGTTATGAAGTAGCAACGAAAGTAATTTTATGGTTGGGAGTCACCACAACATGAGAAACTGTATTAAAGGGTTGTGGCATTAGGAAGGTTGAGAACCATTGAACTAGTGCATACTTAGTTGAGAGTGAGAAGCACAGGGGGTTATGTAAGATGATCTGTGTTCCTTTCCAGCTCTGCAGCTGTGGTCTTAGAATACTAAGGAAATGAATTTCTTTCTTTTCATTTTTCCTTTCCTTTTTTTTCCCTTCCCTTCCTTTATTTTTCTTTCCTTTGTTTTCTTCCTTTCTTCTTCACTCCTTCCCTCTTCTTTCTTTCCACCCTCTTTTCCTCCCTCTCTTCCCCCCTTCCTTTATTTCTTCCTTCTTTTTCCTCCTCCCTCCCTTCTTTCCTTGCTCCTTCCCTTCCTCCTCCTCTTCCTTCTTCTTCTCCTTGGAACCCCTATCTTTCACTTTCAAGATTTCTTTCTTCATATCCCCTCCTCTCTTTCTCATCTTGCTCTCAAAAAAGAATCTGATCAATTAATTCCTACTAAGATATAAATGACTATTAAGTGGAAGCAAGCAAATTAGGGCATTAAGTGGTAGTGGCCAGGTTTTCTTGGTTCTAGCAAATATCACCTTGAAAGCAATTGTCTGTTGAGTAAGATCAGCCTTGCCCAGGGCTAAAAGGATCCTAGTTATGTCGCTTGCAACTTATTTGGCTTTCAGCAAATCACTCAGCTTCTCTCAGCCTCAGTTTCCATATCTGTAAATTGGCGCAATGGACTCTAAGATCACTTCCAACTTTAGATTTATGAACCTGAGATAGGAAAAGAATGTTCTCCTCCATCTTGGCAGTCACTGAAGCTCTTTGAGCTGAATCTTACCCATGGAGAGGTCTATCAGGGTTCCCCAAGTGGCCTTCTCAGAAGTCATGAGAAGGCTTGTGCTTTGTCTTTAGCCACAGTGAAGAGAACAGAACTTTGTCTCATTTCAACCAACCTCTACTGGACAAAACCAGATGTCTCTTAGTCAAAGACTCTTCCTCCCCCGATGTCATTTCCTCCAATGGCTTGACTTCTTTTCAGAGAAATAGTTTTGGTTTCAGAGTTCTTAGGCATTGGAGGCACTGGACTTCTTTCTACAGGCAGCAACACTTGCAAACAAGCTCCTAACTCTTTGGAGAGTAGGCATAGGAGGGGCATGGAGGGAAGCCTAGACACCAAGTGTTTGGTTGAGCACCACTATCTTACTATGCTGATACCAAATCCACAGTTGATTCATCATATGCCTTTGGGCAGCTCCCTCAACCTCTCTGTATTTCACTACTACCTTTATATAAAATAATAACAATAATTTTGTTTGATCCCTTAGATGTAACTTCCTCCATGTGTTTTTATCTGACTACTCCCATCTATAATGATACTTCTGTTCTCACAACTCCTAGAGCACTCATATTGCAAAATATTAATCATCTTGTGATGCCTAATGTACTATTATCTGGTTTGATTACTTCACTCTTAAACTGTTATTTAACTCTATGTGTGGATAAACTCTCAACTAGAATGGAAGATCCTTAATGGCAGGAACCATATTTGTTATTTCTTTCATCTACTATGAAATTTGGCACTAATATGTGTGCTAGAGTCAATCAGATGGGAAGCCAGATTTTAAGTTAAAAGATATCCTCAAATTTTGGAGATAGCAAAGAATTATGCACAATAATTATGGCCAAATCATTTCTTCTCTCTTTTGGGTCTCTATCAACTACTCAACCCCTATGCTTGTACCAAATGACTTGTCATCCTATTCCAGTAGGACTGAGTTCTCTAGACTCATCTGACTCTAACTGCTTCTCTAGATTACAACTTCCTCTATCTGCCTTCCCCCCAATAAAATGACAAGATGACAGAGCCCACAATTCTACCTTCTTCCATCTCCCTTAGGAACTTATTGTGGTAGTCATCCACATTGTCTCTCTTCATTCTCTTTCTCTTCACTAATTTTTCTCATCTGCATAGAGACATACTTAGGTCTCCCATTCCTAAAACAATCAAGCAAACAAAACTTACTTTGACAATTTTATATCATCCAGCAACTGTCTTCTCTCCACAGCTAACAATTTTAAAAAGTTGTCTATAACTGACGTTTCCACATTCTACTGTACATTATCTTCTTGACCTCTTGCAATCTAACTAAATATACCAAATACACTACTTATATGACCCTTTCAAAGATCACTATGACCTAATAAGAGCTACATTCAATGCCTTTTTTAGTCCTCCTCCTTCCTGACCTCTTTGTAACATTTTATATTGTTGCTTATCCCATAACTTCAGGGTACTCTCTTTTCCCTTTGCTTCATACACACCAGAAGCTCCTACTTTTCTAAGTTCTATTTTTGCTTTCTTTAATGACCTTTTTTCCCTTTTCCTTAAAGTAAGTGTTACTTTCTAGCCTTGCTTCTCTTCTCTTCATTCCCTATGTGCCCCCTCCTTAGGCAATTTCATTCACTACCAAGGTTTCATCTATCACTGTTATACATTTAGCTCCCAAATTCATATCTCTATTCATATCTCTCTTCTGACCTTCACCTCTATCACAATTCCATCCTCAATTCAGTTCCATAGATATTTATCAAAAGCCTACTATGTGCAAGGCACTGGCAACACCTCAAACTCAATATGTCCCAAACCAAACTTATCCGCTAATGGTCATAGGAAGAAGAGAAGAGTGATAATGGTTGATTATTATCCAACCAGCAAGGCAAGTATGTTAACTGGACATAAGTTATAGAACAAACCTTTGATTTCCCAAATATCTTGAACAAAACAAAGAACATCCCTAGTCTCGTCAAAACTTATAATCGCTAATTATACATGCCTAGTGACTTGTGTGAGGATAGATAATACTGCCAGATGGAATCTAGAAAGTAATGCTAAGGATTATGAAATTTTATTTAAAAAACAAATACAGAAACAAAAACAGAGAAAAAAAAAGACCTTAAGGATATTTGTGTCACTTGCTAATCAAAGACTGCAGAAGAGAAAAACAGATTTTAAAAGTGAATAACTAGATAAGCAAATGGTATCTGAAAACAAGATTTTGGATTATAGACAACAGCTTAATATATAGAAAACAGTCTTTTGGCCAAGAATGGAACAAATAAAATAAGGGCCAGGAAAACACATATTGGTTTGAAAGAAATGGAAACATAGTAGTTACTCTTGGATCTGAAGAATGGAAAAACAAATTGTGGCACAAAGATATATTGGAATATTATTGTACTGTAAGAAATGATGGATAAGAATTCTGAGAAGCACAGGAAGACTTGTATGAAGTGATACAGAGTGAAGTGAACAGAATCAAGACCAAAAATATTTACAATTGCTACAATGGTGCAAATGAAAATGACAAAAACAGAAATCCAAACGGAATGCTTTGTAATTAGAATAACCAAATTTGGCCCTAGAGAAGAAATGAGAAAATGTACCATCCTCCCTTCTTGAGAGACATGGGCAATTATGGGTGTGTACTATTACATATGCCAATAGAACAAATTTCAAAGGGTTCAGAGAAAGAAGAGTTATAATCCAATAGACTAAAATTCTGGAGGGAAGTTGTTGTCTGAACTGGAAATGTTTAGTTTGGAGAAGAGAAGACATGGTGTGGAAGAAAGGTGAAGAGAGAGTGACATGATGACATCTTTCAAGTATTTTTTAAAAATTTAATATAGAATACAGATTAAGTTTATATTCCACTTAGCCTCTGAAGGCAGAGCTAAGAAGAAGAGTTGGTAGCTGCAGACAGGCTAATCTTTTTATTCATTCATTCATTCATTCATGCATTCATTCATTCATTAGCTTGCTTGTTTGTTTGTTGTTTTTAGTTTACCACATTCAATTCCACAAGCTTTTGAGTTTTAAATTTTCTCCCCATCCTATCCTTTCCCCCTCCCCAAGAAGGTTTGCAATCTGGTATAGGCTCTACATATACATTCACATTAAACATTTTCACATCAGTCATGTTGCAAAGAATTATAACCAATGGAATGAACCGTGAGAAAGAAGAAACAAAACAAAACAAAAAAGAGAGAGAGCAAATAGTATGTTTTGATCTGCATTCAGATTCCATAATGCTTTGTCTGGATGTGGATAGCACTTTCCATTATGAGCCTTTTGGAGTTTAGACAGGCTAACCTTAAAAAAAATTCTTTAAAATTAAAACTGTCCAAAATGGAATGAATAGCCTTCCTTGAAAGGTAGTGGGGATCCCCTCACAATAAATTTTTAAACAGAGGCTCACTTGTTAGGAATGCAGCAGAGGACATTTTTTTGTCCAGGTGTGAGTTGGAATGAAATCCTCCAATTCTGAGATTCTGCTGTTCTATATAAGCACTTGGGCCTCTTGACTCTCTTCTCCACCTCACTATATTGCCTGTTATATATTTTAAATTTTTATTTCTTAGATTCTGTTGAAAGAGATCTTCTTTAATTATCTAGTCCAATAATAGAAAACTTAATAAAATGGAGATGTATATGGCTCTTCTAACATTCTCTCTCCTTGTCCAGAGGCTGCATGTGGGTGTGATAATGGAAAGCCTCTGAGTTCTTTATGAGTTCATATGGTCATGGCTTGCTTCAAAGGTTCCTTGTTCAATTACCTCCCCCAGCACACTCAAAGGGAGCAGAGTAAACTCGGCATTGGAGAGGACTCTGTGATTGAGTGTTTTGATTAATTCTGCAGGCATGGCGAGCTGTAGCCAATCACGGTGATTTTCTGCCAAGTCCCAAACTCATTGTTCATTATTAGTATTAATATTTCTTGTGACTTTCTATCATTTTCAATACCCTCTCAAGCCATAGATCTCAGTTTAAACTCATGGATCTATTGTTTGCCTGCTAAAGAGATCAGACCTCAAGGTTTGCCATTTTGACTCATTAATACGTCAATCAACACATATTTATTAAGTTCTTATGTGTCAGACCCTCTGTTAAACTCTGGAGATACAAAGAAAAAAAGCTAAAACTTTCCCTACCTTCAAAGAATCTGTATTAAGTAAAAGAGCCTGTATATAAATGGGTATATAAAAATACGACAAATGAAACCCATCAATCAATTATGTGCCAGACTCCAGTCTAGGTTCTAAGTATAGGAATACAACGAATAAAAGCATTCCCTATTTGCTAGAACATTGTTCTCTGGTGGGTCACTTTTCCCTGAAGAATTTTAGTTCATTGGCTTGCAACTACTTTTTCTCTGAATGCTTCAAAATTTATTCTATTCATATATGTAAGCAAGGTCTAATAAAAGTGGCACAGGACAACCCTTGGCAAAAACTTAACCACATTTTTAGAAGCTTTATCAGTGTAGACTTATTGGAGATAGGATTAGGAAGTGAACTTAGTAGTTCACTTCCAGGTTCCTTACATTAAGAACCTAGACTATTCTATTGCTACTGTGGAGGCTGCTGACCCTGAAAACATTCTGAGAATCTAGAATTTTGGCCAAACCATTGTCCAAGACCATGCATGGCTCACAATTTGTCCAATTCTTGATCCTCTCTACTATCACCTGAAATAATACATTGATGACTCTTCAAGGAAAATGGAGAATCATGGCCAAAGTCATGCTCCCTCAGCTCAGAAACAAGGCAGTTAAGTCAGCAAAGTAAGTCAGCTATGGCTATGGAAACTCAGTAACCCTGACTTGACCTTTTACTTAGTATACATTTTTGTGCTGACCTGTACATGTAAGGCAATTCAATTTTAGCCTAAATCTTTCTTGGACACTATTGGTTGTGTTTTTGATGTTATAATCTTCATATCTTCTTTATGCTGAACAGGGACATACCTAGAAATTTTGATGTTCTGGTCAAGCAGCACAAATCAGGCCTTCAAATCAGCTTTGTCATTATGGGTGGCAGAATAAAATAAGAAGGAATTAAGCCAAATTCAGGAGGGGGATTATTTAAATAAGTGTCTCACAGATGGGTATTATTAACAATGACTCATTAGCTTCCTGTTTTGACTAATATTTTCTGGACCTAAGTGATAAACTTACTTGTTTCTAGGGGCTTAAGGACTACGTGTGATCGGTTTGCTCAGGAGCAAAGTCCAATTCACTCTCCTCCCCCTTCCCCCTTTAATCTAATCCTAAATAATTCTCAGATATCAGTTTACTCGGCTTCTCTCAATCATCCCAACACCTCTAAACCTCTCAAGCTCACAAGGCCACTTCCAAACCTGGACAGAAGCACTTCAGACAGGTACTTGGTCACCTACTCAAGAAAGGAAAAGTAAAGCAGAAAGGGCAGTCAAGAGCCCAAGAACAAACTCACACAATAGAATCCCCCTATTTTCTCTTCCATGAAAGAACCATTGCCCTGATGATGAGAAGGGGAAGGACCAGATCATCCTCTACCCATCGGTGAATGTCTCTCCTTTCAGATGGCTGTCTATTCCTTTGACCCTCTAGGTATCACCATTCATCATTCATTTCTCTTCCCTCCTGGGGCAGTAATGTTATATGTGACTTTTTGAGTGAAAAAAATTGGGGCTTTCAGACATTAATCAAAGCCAAGAATCTCAGATATGGAAACAAAAAGTGCCTTATGAACCTTGGTTTTCAGGAAGAGATAAGACCACCAGTTCATAATCAAACTGGGGAGAAATATGGGTTCAAACATTTGGCAAGAGATGGGAGAGGAACAATGTCAAGGGTCAGAGTTGAGAGAGCTGGTCAGATTTTTTGAAAGAATTCAATCATATTTTCTCTTTAGCCAAAGGGAGATTTATTGTTGCAAAAGCATATGGGCCTGAGCTTCAACAAGAAGCTAAACAAAGGCAATGATACAGGAAAAGGACCAGCCTTATATAGCCAGAAAGCTACACAGCCTATAGGATGATGTAATTTTTGGGTTTCTAATGGGGGTTGGAGATTTAGGGACAGGATAAGTATAAACAAGGTGAGGAAGGTGGTTGCTTGCAAGATAAGGAAAAATTGTCTTGACACAGGATGGGGAACACAGGATAAGGGGGACAAAAGCAATTCTTTTGGTACAAGTTGCATGGTATTTCCAGATAAAGGGAAGGGGCATTAAAGCACCCTCAAGTTACAGGATGAGCTAAGAATAAGCCTCAAACCCCCCTCAGGGGGCTTAGGAAAGTAACCCTTACTATTAACCCTTAGAGAACCTTTGTATCCATATCAACATGGTGAAGCACAAAGAAGTCTTGATTGGTCTGCTCCGCTTAGAATGACAGCCCAGAGACAGAGGGAGTCAAATGCCTAGGCCTCTACCCTGGCACAGGATGTGAATTCAGTCAAGGTCTAGGAGCCTCAGTTTACTCGCTAGTAAAATGGCATTGGTATCATTCATCTGCTGACAACCTACCAAGGGTGAAATCATCAGTATCAAACTCTCAGCTGTCTTGCTAAATCTTTCTCTTCTGTAATCTGCCAGTTCCAGATTTAGAATCACTGAAAGCAAGAAGTCTCTCCAGGCATAGGGTTTGAATAGCTGGTGAGCCAGGTCATCTCTAAGGCACAGGATGAATCAGAGGAGTCTGATTTTTCTAACAGACACAATAAAGCAATGAAAACAAAAGAAAACAACACTTTTTTCCCCCTTTGAGAACATTCCTTGACATTTCCCTCCATCTGGAAAGCGTTTCCAACAGACTTCTTTTTTTTTGACAGTAAATACTAGAATTTATTTCATTGTATATTAAATAGGGCAAAAAAGGAAGGTTTACTGTCATTCAAGGGCTATAGCCTGGAAAAGGTAAAAATCTAGGGACCTCAAAGGACATTCTATGAAGAAAATTAAACACAAGTTTATGGAAACCATTACGTGAGTGTTGTTGTTGTTTTTTTAACTGCTGAAACAGGATTTATTGTGAAACTTCATAAGCAGACAGGATCCAGGGAGGATAAGAGCATACAAACATTTGGGAGAGATACTCTTCAGTTTGCTGTGTAGAAGGCAAGTCTCCAGTTACTGAGGAGGGAGCCTCTCCTTCATTGTGAAGCAGGTGATGATAAACCTTTTGCAGGGGAAGGCTGGAAATCAAAGGATCAATAGTCAGGGAGCCTGGTGGTGGGTTCACAGTTCTTCCCTGAAGAAATGTTCAGAAAGATGGATAGCAGCAAAGGCAAAGATGAGAGTCCACTGGACAAAGAGTCATGGAGCCAGCCTTTGTTCCTGGAAGTGGAGGGCCAGGAGAAAAGATAGGTATAACAGGTGCTGTGAAGGGAATGCTGTGGTACCGATAAATGAGGGACCGCCGGCGAATGTTGTAAAAGGCTAGAGTGCCCAAGGAATATTCCAGGTACACCCCAATCCTGGGCACTGGGCCTTTTATTCGATGTTTCAATGGTCCGGGATGGGTTGGAAATAGTAATCTTCTTCCTTCTTGAAACATTGAAGCAGGAACAAAAAGTGAGAAGAGTTCTCATTCCTCTTCCTTTTTCTCCTCAAATAAGGGGTATAGATCCCCAGCATCCATTGAGATAGCTGAGTCACATCCACCTCCCAGTACTGTCTGCCTGAGCTGAAGGTCTGCTTAGAGAGGACACCATAGCAATCAGAGTTCAATTCAACATGCTTGGTCTCTGCCTGCCAGGCTTCTCTGGCTTTCACACTCTTCAGATCCTCAGAAACAGTTACACAGGGACTTGCTGATGTGGGATTCAGTGTGATGTCCACTCTGAATTGGCTGAGCATCTCTATCATGCCAGGGATGGGATCTTCTCTCAACTCTGGGATGACAGCCTTGGACCATTGGGACAACACTGACTCACCCCTTCCCAGCAACTGCTCTGCGTCCTGTAGTAGATCCAAATTGGGTTGGTCACCTGCTTTCTGCAACTCTAGAATAAGGTCCGAAAGGGTTTGCATAAGCTGGGATATTCTGTCCTGGCTTGCCCTTTGCTCTTGGTTCATCATTTCAAGACACTGGGATTTTTCCTCCATAAGGAAGTAGTGCAGTCTGTCAAATTCTCCTGTGATCATCCTTTGCCAGTCAATATCAGGTTTCTCCTGAGCAAGAAGTTTCTCAGTTTCTTCAAAATGCTTGCTGCAGTGGCTCCACATGTGCTGAAGCTTCTCCCTGAAATTGTGAGCAGCCTCATCTACAGGAGAAAGCCTGTGAGCCCCATGTTCTGGGCTTTGGGAACATCTCACACAAAGTGGTGTCGGGTCATCTTCACAAAAGAACTTGAAGTCTTCCTTGTGCCTGGCACACTGGCTCTGTCCTTGAGTAGTCTGTGAAAACTGGGAGCAGAGCTGTTTGCCCAACTCAGTCAACTGGGCTAGGTGCCCATTGACTATTGGGGATTCTCTAACCTGGGACACCTGCCTGCATTCAGGACAAGAGAGAGTTGTAGTTTCAGCTCTCTCAATACAGGAGAGACATACTTTGCTGTGCCCATACCTGATGGTGACTAGCTCAGAGAAGTAGCTCCTACAGATACTACAAGTGATTTCCCTCTCTACTTCCTGCAACATTTTCTTAGCAGCCATTCTTCTCTCTTCAATTGCTTATTTTTTGTAGCAGCTGAGACAAAGAGACTTCAGCTCCACTCAAGGCAGTGCTTCTGAGAGAAGGAGACTCTCCTTTTATAAGAGGTAGACCCACCCCTTTTGGATCTCCCAGACAAAGTGTGAACTCCTCTGGCCTAGAATCCTGCTAACTATTTACTCTTGTTAACTCCAGTTAACTCTTGCTGGTTGTAGTAGCCTCGAGGCCCCCAGAGTTCACACCTATGGTTGATTTCTTTGGATGGATGAGTTTCACCATACTGAGAGTGTTCCTGTGTGTGTAAGAAGTAATGCTATGAAAACATGAAGGTTTAGCCCAATGGATTTTCTTCTTTTTTAAAAAGATGGTATTTTATTTTTCCCCAGTTACAGGTAAAAACAGTATTTTACATTTATTTTTAAAACTTTGAATTCAAAATTCTCTCCTTCCCTATACCCCACCTCAATGAGAAGGTAAGCAATTTGATATAGGTGATACGTCTAGTCATGCAAAACATATCCATAATAGTCATGTTGTGAAAGAAAACATAGGCAAAAAAAACTTTTAAAAAATAAAGAAAATTTTAAAAAATATGCTTCAATCTGTATCACCATACCATTAGTTCTTTCTCTGGGGATGGATAGCATTTTTCATGATAAGTCCTTCATAGTCCTGTTGGAACGTTGAATTTCTGAGAATAGCTGTCATTCACATCTGAGCATCTTACAATACTGCTGTTACTTTTACACAGTACATTTCACTTTGCAACAGTCCATGCAAGTTTTTCCAGGTTTTTCTGAGAGCATCCTGCTCATCACTTCTTATAGTACAATAGTATTCCATCATAATCACATGCCACAACTTGTTCAGCTATTCCCCAATTGATGGGCACCCTCTCAATTTCTAATTCTTTTACCCAGAAAAGAGCTATTATATTTTTGTACATATAGGTCATTTTCCTTTTTGTTTTTTTTATCTCTTTGGGGAAACAGATCTAGTAGTGATAGTGCTAGATCAAAGGTATGCATGGTTTTATAGCCCTTTGGGCAGAGTTCCAAATTATTCTACAGAATGGTTAAATCAATTCATAACTCCACCAACAAAGCATAAAAGTCTTAATTTTTCCCATATCCCCTTCAATGTTTGTCATTTACCTTTTCTTTCCTATCAACCAATCCAATAGTTATGAGGTAGTACCTCAGAATTGTTTTAATTTGCATTTCACCAATAAATAATGAGTTAGAATATTTTTTATAAGGCTATAGATAGCTTTGACTAAAAACTAACCATATCTTTTGATCATTTCTCAATTAGAAAATGCTTCTTATTTTTATAAATTTGACTCAGTGCTCTACATGTTTGAGAAATGACATCTTTATCAGAGAAGTTTTCTTCAAATTTTTTTTACATTCATTATTGTTATTTCCCTCCATCCAATCTCCCCACTCCCCATTCTATTCTCTCTCTCCTTTCACCTGGCCCCTCTTCAAAAGTGTTTTGCTTCTGACTACCTCTCCCCCAATCTGCTTACTTGTGAATCCAGGCAAGAACTGGGAACATGGAAGAGGAGCCATAGACTTTGGAAGTCAGTCTGGAGTTAAGATAAAAGGACCTTTTCTTGAGTACTTAATGTTGACTGATGAGATTATGCCATGTAACCTAGGGGTGGATGGCCTTTGTACTTTCCACTACCCTTAAGGATGATTGGCTTAAGGATGATTGGAAGTCAACATAGAGTCAAGATGAAAGATGGCTGACTTGGGTACTTTGTATGGATTAATGAAATTGTGACTTACTGAATGTTTTGTTTAAGACTAAGTGGTCACCTTAGTGATTAGTTGTTATATTGTTGTGAATAATTTGCGTTAGCCGTTTGCTGAATAGAGAGCTCACTATACTATGCCATAAGAACCTTAAAATTATTCACAACAGCAGTCTTTGGGAGAGGTGCTGGTGATTGGCTATATAATTCTCTCTCCATATTCACACATTATCTATCTACCTATCTATCTGTCTGTCTATCTATCTATCTATCTATCTATCTATCTATCTATGTGAAGAGGTTAAGAGTAGGTTTAGGAGTGCTTGAGACCCCAAAATACCAACACACTGGGTCTTACCAAATGAATTTGACTCAAGTCTTCTCTCAGCCAAAGAAAAGTAAAGTTTATTAAAAGTTTGCCGTATTGGGTAGACTCTTAAGGAGCCTTGGTATCTGTAAGGCTTGTATTGGAAAATTCTATAGTGCTCTCACACACATGGAGGCAAGATGGGGTCTTATATATAGAAAAGCTATGAGAGGAATCTAGGAGTGGTCAAGAGGAGGAGTTTGGGGAGGGTCTTCAGGAGGAGTCCATGAGGTCAGATGCCAGTAATGAGTGATTAAGGGTGAGAAGTTGCTGGAGGTTACCTGGAGAGGACAGGCCTGAGTTTCAGTTTCACCCTTTCCCCCTTCTTTACTATTGTCAATCAGCCTTAAGCCCTTCAGGAATTTTAGGAATCTCTTAGGACCCTATCCCACCCTTCCCTTGCTGTCAATCAGCATTAAGTTCTTTAGGAATCTCTTAGGGCACTTTCCTCTTCTTCATTTTGGCATTTGCCAAATAAAGATAGGTACACTTGGATTGGCTATACCCTGTTTCCTTGCACTTTGTCTTTTTTCACACCCAGACTGTAAGCCCACCTCCCAGCTACTGAGTGATAGTGGGGGGCTTCTTTATTCCTTGTTATTGGAGAAGATTTTGTGCTCAGACTGTAAGCCCAAATCTCAGCCAACTGGAGAAGGGACAGTGGTGGGAAGGGGCTTGATTGCATAAGGGTATAAATTCTTGCTCAGTCTTCTGTAACATACCTCATGCTGCTGGTTTATACTGGTGGAAAGGATGCCCTCTTCTCACAAGAACTGAATAAAACTTCCTGTTCTTTCCTCAAGACACGTCTGACTTTTAATTTTTGGGGGTAGGGGATTTTGTGGATCCTTATACCCCACACATTTCTAGAGACAATAAACATGCTCAGTCTAGGAAAAAACAATACTTGTTGGAAAGCCAGAAAGGTTTTCATCATCTTTATTTTATAATTATTCTGTTCTGAATAAATCAGTAGCCTCCTGAAAAGACTACACAGAATCAGACAAATGCAAGCCCTTTCATGCTGTTTCCATTCAAATTTCCTGCCTTGTTCCTCCCTTCAGAACTGGGATTGGTCTCACCTCTTCTGGGATACAATCTTTCTGACCTGTCCATTACATAGGGTAGTTAAGCATGCATGTTAATGAAAAACTGGTGACCATCCCTTACCCCCAGTCATCTGAGACAGCATAGTTCAGGCGCCTTCCAGGAGGAAACTTACAGATTTTTCCCAGCTATATGATTGAATGGGGGTACTTCCTCCCTTCCTCCCTTACCCTGATTTATACCTTCCTACACATTCTGTGCAATGTCCATTGTTCCTATAGAACCTTGTGGGAACCAAACTACTAGCATTTCTCACAATGCTGTACTACAATGGAGTGACTCTAATGAAGAGACTTTTCTACAGTGGCAAGCAGATATGGAAAGGGACCTGGGAGTACAACATATCCTTCAAATCATACCACTAGGCAACTGCCTACAGTACTTTGTCTATGGAAGACACAAAAGTGGTCTTGGGATACTCTGGCATAGCTAAGTGGTCATCATTAACAATTTTGAAGAGATTTGAGAAGTTATATCTAAGCATTCAACAACCACATAGCCCCATTTCAGTAAGCAGCTAGTGTCTCTGCATTAGATCCCTGGAGGCAACAGAAATACCTTTTCAGTGGAAGACAATTAGCAGAAACCAATCACTAATTCACTAACAAAGGACAACTGAAATGTTAATGACTTCCCCCAGAGATGGACTCATAAACTTTTCCTATGACTTGAGGCAGGGTTATAGGCAGTATTAATATAGCAATCATAGGTCCCCCACTTTCATTGGATCAAATTTAAGAGAAGAAAATATTTTAACTAAACTTTTCAAAAGAAATATCCTTCGTCAGACTACATGATACAGTTTTTAGTTCATAAATTATGGTCACCCTGTTATAAAAATGCCAAAATTTGTCTTTCAATCAATTAATTAGTAACCATTTATTAAACATCCACTATATGCCAAACACTATGCTAAGTGCTGGGAATATAAAAAGAGGCAAAAGACAGCCCCTGCCCTCAAGGAGTTTATAATCTCATAGGCTTTCCCTTTTAGTCTTCCAATTCATGTCCCCGACCTTGCAAGAGCACCAAACTGAAAATGTTCCTCTACCTGATATTTGTCATATTTTTAAAAGGGCCTATAGAGAGCAAAGCTGAACCCAAAGGAATGAATCCGAATGGCAAAATCTGAAGCACTGTGATAGGTCATTGGGGTAAGAGTGGTTCCAGTGCCTTCAATTCATAGATTGTGGCTAGGTCTGTTGCCCCCACCTGTTGGAATGACTGGCCTTGACATTTGGTCTTAGGCATTATGTGAGTCTCACAATCTTTCCCTGGTTCTTTAATTAATCAACCCATCACCAAACATTTATTAAGCATCTATTGTATACTAGACATTCTATTAAGATTCTATTGAAATATGAACACAGGAATGAAATCATTTCTACTCAAGGAACCATGAAAGATTTCCTATAAAAGCCAAGCTTTGGTAGAAGCTGAGAATGAAGAGGGAGCACATTTCAGATATGAAAACAGACTGACAGGAGGGAATGTTGTGGATAAGGAATAGCTAGAGGGCAAGTTTGACTGGCTGTCCCTTTCTCTGTTGGATGCAAATATTCTGGTGACAAAGCTGTCCCAATGTATGTACTTGCTTAGGCTAACATTAAGGACAAAAGAAACCAGTTCTGATGTATCTTAAAAGTCACAATTTGTTTATGAACTATCCAAATTCACAAGAACATAAAAGGGAAACATCTCTAGTCACTTCCTGATTGAACTAATAGGGAATATAGACCTTGAGGAGGGCCCTCTTTCCCTTCATGCTTTCTGTGATATTGCCCTGTCCTCAAACTCCATGAGGAATCATAGAATCATTGATTTAGAGACAGAAGGAGTACCAGTTGGGTCATGTAACTTGGCCCTTGTGCTTGTTCACACAGCTTGTTGTTGTTGTTGTTGGTCCTTGTAATGGCAAGCACAGAAGTAGTTAACACCTTGTTTCAGATCTTTAATCGACATCTTGTTTTGGTGCAAGTTTCCTCTGAGCCTTGCCCATGATTGAGAAGTAGAACTTGTGAACCTCATAAGTTGTGAACCCTAGAACCTGTTGCTGATGCAATAGGAAGGGGAGGAGCTAATGACCTTCTATAAGGAGAGTCCCTGGCTAGAGAAAGCAGAACTAAGAAGGGAGCTCTTGTGGTGGAGAAGGAGAAAACTCGTGATAGTGAATTGATGATGGTGCCAACAATGTGGATGAATGCTATTTTGGCTCTGATAAGCTTTGTCTTCCCAGAAACAGAAACTGTGAAGGACTGGAGGTGAACAGGACACTGTGAACTTCAGTATGGAACAAGAACTGGACAAGGAACTGGATGAAGAACTGGACAAGGAGCCGGACAAGAAACTGGGAGTTGGATTTGAGTCCATGTTGTTATCACTACACAATTCTTTCCCCTATGACCCATTGCTGGGACTTCACATAATCTAAATTGTCCATTACCCCTAGCACCTATCGTAATATTATGCACACAAAAAACTTAGCAAACTCTTTAAATGAGTAAATGAGATAATGATCATTAAGTTTTATCAGTATTTCCCCCCACAATAACCTTTTAAGTTGGGTGATTTGAATATTATTATGTCTTTTTTATAGATGAGGAAATAGAGATGTGGAGAGAGAGTCCAGGACTATTTCTACAATCTTTTTCTGATATCTTTGTCCACTCTCAGGGGCCCCTATCACCTGACAGTTTCCTCCCTCTCTTTCTGAGAAACAAATGTGAAACATTCATATTTGGGTACACATTATTGATAATGTGTGTCATTTAAAATGGGATCAAATCAAATCTAATGTCATAGATCACTCTGTGATCCCTCCTCGCTCTGGGATTTTGTGCTTCTTCCATGAATCAGTAAGTATTGATTAAGCACTTACTGGATGTGTGGGCTTGGAAGGCTCACTAATAGAGTGTCGGTAGTAGAATCTAATAGAAGCAAACTCAGTGGCTTCCAAAATCTCTTCAGCTCTAAATCCAAGACCTTTTAAAGGCTCTTCCATGTTCCACGAGACTTGTGTTCTCAGACTTGTGTGTTTGTGTTCAGTCCTCCAAAGGGAGAAATGCTTATAAATGAAACCTACACACTTCGCAATTTATAGAGAAAGAGAATCAACTAGGTGGCCACCCTGCCCTCTACCCACACAAATGTGCTCTATATCTTTGTTTTCCTGACTGCAGTTTGATATTTCATCCCCCACAATGACAGTGGCATAAAACTGGCCTCAATTTCCACTCCTCTTTTTTAAATTATTTTTTTCTTTTTTTAATTAACAAGGATTTAGTTTCTCTTCCTCTCACCTTTTACTACCCTGAATTTTTTTTTAAATCCTTGTAACAAATATGCACAGCAAAGCAAAACACATTCCTTATTGGCTATATCCAAAAATGCTTGTCTCCTTCTGCACCCTCAGGGCACCACCTGTCTGTCAGGAGGATCCTAGTGTGTTTCATCTTCAGTCCCTTGGAATCGTAATCAGTCAGTATATTTATTAAAGTTCATTGTTGCAATGTTGTGTAAGCTGTTCTGAATCTTTTGCTTTTTGAAGCCCTCCCTGTCCTTAGTGGGCTCTCCCTCCTCTCCCCTGCAGAGTACTCTTTTCCCCATGTCTCCAAACTGGCATGTGGCATTTTTGATGAGGCAGAACGGCTTTTTGTGTGAAAGAATACACATAGATCTTCTCTGTAGCCATTGGGAGCTTTATTGATGCTAAAGCAGGATGAATGTCCTAGCAAGAAAGCTAACTGAGACCCCATATTTGGGGAAATTACACTTATATAGAGGTTTCAGAATGGTGAAGTAGTTTTAGAGGGTTTTTGTTTTGTTTTGTTTTGTTTTTCGTTGACTTGCTTATTTACTTTTAGTTTACAAGATTCAGTTCCACAGTCCCTTGAGTTTCAAATTTTCTCCCCTCCCTTCCCCCCCTCCACCATGGCGGCGTGCAATCAAGTATAGGATCTGCAAATACTTTTACATTGTACAATAGTCTGGTTGTATAGAAGGGTTGTAACCAATGGAGTGAACAGTGGGAAAAAAGAAAGAAAACCAAACATGAAAAAGAATGATAGCATGTAGTTTGCTTCAGTCTCCATTTAAACTCTGTTCTTTCTAGATCTTTCTCTGAAAGCAGATATGTCCTTCCATCCTGAGAGTTTGAGAGTTG
>CM053582.1:527708474-527744160 GCA_028627135.1 Pseudochirops cupreus | reverse complement strand
GTGTGTGTGTGTATACATACACACACACACACATACATTTTAAAATCATGATGTATCTATTCCAAAGTCAAAGGAAGATTTTAAAGAATATTTGAAAGTGAAACTCAATCTCTCTATTTTGCCCTAAAATTCCTCCTACATTGGATGTTTTGAAGTTTGAAGATCCCAGATTGGCCTATCATACCAACTGGGTATAGAATGGAGAGCCAATAAGGAAATTGTCCAAGTTATTCAAGCCATTCACTAACCATTAACATGGTTTTTCTGCCCATAAATATTTCTCATATGCTTTTTAAAATTTTTTCAGATGGAGAGTTCATCTAATTTCAGAAGTTACTGATCATAGTATCTTAGACACATTGCCTGTAATATATCTGAGAACTATTCACATTTAACTACTAGGCAGGAGCTCTGTCTGAGGGACCGAGGTGGATTCAGATATAGAAAAACAGATTATAGTTCATGTCTAACTCCTTGCATTAGCCACCAAAAACAAGCATCAAAAATTTGTGTAAAACAGGATGCAATTTACAAAAAAGAAATGCTTTTGTTCTCTGCTTTCTAAGCTAAAGGTGCTTGCTAAATAAAAATTTGTTTGAAAAGAATTTGGAGTTCTGCTGAATCGACTTGATTTAGTAGTATAACACTAGAGGTAAAACAAACTAATGAAAGCTTTAGTTTGTGGAGCCAAGATTGTAGAGGTAGCATTCCAGACAAATTCTCCCAACATTCCTCTCTAAACAACTTTAAAATAACACTCCAATCAAATTCTGGAGTGGTATAGTCAACAAAAAGGATTAGTCATTTTCAGTCTAAGATAATTTAGGTGATCTGTGACACTGAATATTGCTCAGAGCACATGCAATAGTAACACCAGTTGTAGGCCTTGGAGGTGGCAATGATAGCAGCATCAGCTTTGAGAAATCTCAGCCTAGAGACAGTAAGAGGACTGAACAATTGGTCAAAAAGAGATTACAAGGGACTCCTGTGCTAGCACTGGGAAAGGACCCAATGCTGTTTGGCAATTCCACTGCCCATTACCCAGTACTGAGTTGCAGTTCAAGATCAAGAAAAGCATTTGTGGTAGCAAGGGATTAGGGGCCCTAGTTGCAGTTCCAAGGAGGAGAGGATAGCCAGTGGTTGTGGCTGCAAAGGAGCAAGTGCCCTTCTTGGGTCAGGACCAAAGGACAGACCAGAAGAGTAATAACCACACCTCTCCCTGGACTACACCATCTTGGAAGCACCAAAAACTTACAAACTCTGAGAACGAGCTATGAAAACAGCAGTGCAAAAAAGCCCAAGGCTTGATATAATATCATCACCACCACCCACAGCTGAGCAAAGTCCACTTTTACCATAAAGTTCAAAGTCAAGAAACAGGTTGGAAAATTGAGAAAACAACAAAAAAAGAATCTGATCATAAAAAAGTTACTATAGTGACAGGGAAGATCAAAACAAGACATTGACATGAAAACAGGTACAAGCAAATCCTCAAAGAAAAAGAGAGATTAGACTTAAATCCAACAAGAATTACTAGAAGAGCTAAAGGAATAGAGAAAAAGAGCAAAAATAATTTTAAAAATCAAATGAGTTATAGAGAAAAATTTGGGAGAAGAAATTAGAACAACATAACAAATTATAAAAAGAGAATTAATAACTTAGTAAAAAAAAAAAAGAACCAAAAATACTAAAGAAAATAACACCTTAAAAAAGCAGAATTGGTTAAATATTACAAGAGGAAAAAACCTTCACTGAAGAAAAGAACTCCCTAAAAATCAGAATTGGTCACAGTAAAAGAAATCAAAACTTCACTGATGAAAGTAACTCCTTAAAAAGCAAAATTGGCTAAATAGAAAAGAATATACAAAAGCTCAATGAAGAGATTCTTAACCCCACCTTTTTTAGTACCATGAATACTTTTAGCAGAACAAGGAAGTCTTAAGGACCGCTTCTCAGAATAACATTTTAAATGCATAAAATAAAATACAAAGAATTACAATGGAAACAAATTTTATTCAAATATGTTATTCAAAATAAATACAAGTTCAGCCTGTAAGTTAAGGAAAACAGCTCTAGAGTAGATTCATTTATGAGTCTCATCCCACAAAGACATAGTAATAACTATGAAGTCAAATTTGTCCCCAGATATGAAGATATAATTCACCTGGCTTTTCATCCACTTTTTGTGTATAGATATCTGAGGCCATGGCATATTTGGGTATGCACATTTATGAATTGTGAGTCTTTTCTTCTGCCTATGCTGTATTGAGGAAAAATCATGGTAAAAAAAACTCTTTAATTATTATATCTGCACAAAAATGCCATAGATACCCTGTGAAAGTGATGGATTCCCCTTCAGTGAAGTGCTTAATGTAAAAGTTGGATAGTATTTGCTGGGAGTCAAGAAAACTTGAGTTCCAATCTAGTCTCAGACTCTAACTAGCTGGGTGAATCTGGGGAAGCCACTCAACCTCTCTCACCCTCAGTCTCATCATCTGTTAAACAAGGAAAATAATAGAACCTGACCTCCCAGGGGCATTGTGAGGATCAAAGATATTTGTAAGGTGCTTTGTAAGCTTTAAAAAGCTATCTAAATGCTAGCTGACTAGAGGAGATTCCTTTTCACATTTCAATTATTCTAGGTAACTTCTGAGGCCCCTTCCAACTCTGAGTGATTCTACTATTCTGATTTTGTATTGTAGTTATTAATATGTTTACTATTACTCATTCCTTTACTAGATTGGAAGTTTCATGAGGGCAGATATAGCATCTTTTTGACATTCCAATAAATCTTTCATCTCACTGATATGAGTAAATGATGTAGAAAACAACCCGTCTATACTTGTCTAACATGTGTGGCTCTTTTCACCCACAAATCTTCCACAGGGAATCCATCCAACCTGATAGGGGACTACTTTTGGATCTTTTTATATCAGATGTATATCAATGTGACACATGAACTAACCATCACATACCAACCCCCACATTTTTTTTTCTGATCATACATTTATCTTATACCATCCTTTATTTCCCCTTTCTAATTCTTCATTTGCATTGTCTTATAGGTTACATGCTCATACCATGAAGTTCTCCATTGCCTTCTGCATGATAGTTCACTTTAATTCTTTGGAAATCTTGACATTTCATGACCAGTAGGATGGTTGCAGTTTTAACAAAACTGTTTATTCTCCTAGTTCTCTAAGGGCAAGTGCTTAACAATAGCTCATTGAACTGGATTAAATAGAAACAAGACTTATTTCAGATTGCAAATGAACTGGATATACCTATAATCTGTTTATATCACTCTCCTTCATCCTTATATCACCATTAACTAAGTAACTTGAATGGAGAAAGAGGTATGAGAGGACTGCTTGAAAATAGAATTCCTTTAAGTGATTATGAATTAGGACAATTCTGTCAGGGAGGGATATTGATGGTTTTCCAGGTGAGCTGGGATATTATTCTCTTTCCTTTTCTTGGGATAGAACTTGGACTTGTGAATTCATGAGTGCAAGAAACTCCTAGAGAAGGGAAATTGTTTAACCATTCAGACCAACAGCTTTTCTTTAACTTATGCTTTTAGAGTTGCCTAGATCAATGAAAGTATAAATGACTTGTCAAGGGTCACACAGTCAGCATGTTGTCAGAGGCAGATACTGAATCCACGTCCTGGCTATCAGGGCAGTGTTCTACCCATTTGGCCTCGCCACCTCTATATCCTCTATTTGCCATTTCAAAAATGCTTTGAGTCTAGAGTGTAATAACTTCCCTAAAGTCTTGTTTACTCAAGTATTCAAGAAACGTTTGCTATATTGAGCTATTAAAATGGACTTGTCAACTGAAAAACAAACCCTCAAACTTCCTTGAAGCAAATTCTCAGAGACATTGAGCAATGAGATCCTAGATGGAAAGATAGTATATAAAGCAGAACTCAGCCTCCGTGAAAAACTGTACTGTGAGCATTCCTGTGGAAGTGGAGGCATTGAATACCATTGAGCCCCATTCTCTGTTCTTCTCTCAAGCTTTCTTGTTGATCATTGTACTGCCTGGCTCACCCAGGCTGACCCTCTGAACTTCACAGGCCTTGGGTAGCAGGTAAGTACTCATGACTCCCTACTTGGTTTGGTTTAGTTCCCTTATGTGTTTCAGGAAGCATGAGTGAGGGAGTACTACCTGCTGCCTCCAATCCCCTTTGTGGGTCACACATTATCCATTGCTTTCTGAGTTCGGTGGAATTTGATTTGAGATTCTGAAGGATCATTTGCATTTGTTCAAGACTGTATCAGATTTGTACTGATATGTGCAGGCTGTGATCCACTGGCCAATGGACCACCTGTTTGGCTTTTACCCTTGGACCCAACTCTGCTCTCAGTCCCCTTTCTGTCTTAGCTTCCTGGTGTTTCTCAAGTTAATCTGTAGGACAAAAGCTATGTTATGGAACACCCTTTCACATATGACCTTTCACAGGGGAAGCAGGCAAGGCAACCTATAGAGTTAAACTAAACATATTAATTAAAATGTATCCTCAAGTCAAATACATATTATATCAGAAGGCCCTGAGTCATGGTTGGAAATAATGAAGGTTCTGAGACACAGGTCGCAAAATAATGAATGACAGAAAGGAAATTATTGATACTACAAAGAATCTCAAATGTCTATTTTAAAGTTAAATTCAGTCTTGAATTAGTACAATGTCAAATTCCAAGGACTCATTAAAATAAAGATAGGAAATAATAGAATCACAGGATTTTAGAAGGCAACTGGTTCGATACTCTCGGTACTGGAAACTCCAATACTCCGAATACTGAACTTGAGACCTGGGTTCAAATACAACCTCGAAAGTTTTATTCACTTAAATTCTAAGCCCATTTCTTCACCCATCAAAATGAGTTATTATGAGGATCATATAAGATAACATATCTAAAAAGCCTTACCCCATTATATTTGTGATCTCTTCAATGTCCATATTCTTTCCAGAGACTCAGATCACAATTCAGCCACTTCTGTCTGTCCTGTATGACTCATAAATTTTGCTGGGGGGAAGTTGAGCAGTAGGGGTGGGAAAAAGTGATCAGAGGTCCACTCAGTATGCTAGGTAGCTTCCTCACTTCCTCTTGATATTATATGTAAACCAGTGGAGCATATGGCCTATCCCTTAGTTGTCCTTCTCTCTGGATATGCATCTGGCATCTCTTTTTTTTCTGGTCTTACTTGTTTAAGGACATAATTTCATCATTTACAGGACATTTCCTATACAATTTCCTCATATGTAATGTTTTAGCAAGCTAATTTCTACACAGGCCTTCATCACCCTTTGAATAATCCTCAACTTTAACACTTTAGAAACTCTAAGTTGACTCACAGTCATATCAGATCAGTGGAAGAATATCTACATTGACAAAAGATGGGTCTTTGCTTCAGAGAGTTTTTGGTCATTAAAAAGAATTTTGCAATTTCCCAATGATAATCCAGTTCATTCTCTTCTTGTTTATTTCTGGACCCAACGTGAGGTTCCTTTGTAGTATATATCTAAGATATCTTTGTCTATGTCTATGACAATCTCTAATTCTGTCGATATCTATATTTATGTCTTTTACCTCTATCTCTATGTCTCTATTTGTGTCTATGTCTATATCTGTGACTATGTCTATATCTTTATCTATAGTTATATCTATATGATCTATGTAGTCTATATATCTTTATAAATACAGATACACACATATGTGATATGCGATTGGATGAGCAACCATTATATAAGTAACAGTCTAGACAGATACATATATATAGAAAAATAGAAAAAATTCTTTAGGTTGTGTATTCACTATCATAAACTATTCTGGACAATAAGCAATCTTTATCCACTTGGTTTTTCCTGTACAGACAATTAAGCTAAACTTATCTGGGACTTGGTAAAATCATTACAATGTCACCTACAAAAAGAGACATCTAGAGAATCTTATCATCCAAAATAAGAACTATATTATTATTTCCTAATTTGGAAGTTGAGGTTCAAGGAGGTAACTTGACCAAAGTCACAACCTGATTTAGTAGCAGAGCCAGAAATAGAAGCCAGTCCTTAGTCATGTTCCAAAGCTTTTTTCCCCCTATGACAGGCTAGGAAAGACAAGTATTTCATTGTCCATTTGGGTTTTGGGTGGTTGTTCCACTTCAAGGAGGACCAAAGTAGAGGCAGATATAGGGGAACGTACAACCTAGTGAGGACAAATTTATTAGGGTGTTTGATAGGTAGAGGGTCATTTGACTGAAGTGAGAAACCCAAACACAACATTTTCAAAACATTCACAATTGCCTCCTGTTGGCACTTCTTAGCAAAAATGAAGAATAGAATCTCTGGCCATAAGCTTGCCACTATGATTGGTCCTCCCCCCTGTCCTTGAATAGACGATGAGTTAAATTAATCCTCCTTTTCCCACTGTGGGTCAGAGTCAAGGACCATGCTTCTTCTCTGTCTCTCTGCACTGGCCTTCTTCAAACCCACCCTGGCTGCCCCAGATGAAGAGCTGTCACCCTCCTGCAATAAAGAAATTTCAAATGCCTGTGCCTTCATCACATGTGGCCCTGTGGAAAATGGATTGCCTGGAAGAGATGGAAGAGATGGGAAAGACGGTCCCAAAGGAGAAAAGGGAGATGAAGGTAAAGAAGTGTCTATGGGTTTGACTCACTAGGAGACATATATTCTGCTAGCAAGGTTTCTCTCTCCCTTTTTGTGTTATGCACTTAGTTGGACTTTGAAATTAAGAAAAACAAATACTTTCAGAGCTATCAAAAAGTCTTTCCACTTCACTCTGCTCCTCGTAGAAGGTTGATTTTTAGCAGTCACTCAGATTCCTTTGGCCTCCTCACCTGAAAAATTGGTTCCATAGTAGAATAAAGTTGTTTGCCCATCTATAAAGAGAAATGTCTTGAAGGTCCTCTCTGAAACCTCCATAGATGGTATAAGATAAAACCATGAATCAACCTGAAGAGCAGGACTAATCATTAAACTAAATATGAAGTCCAAGATTTCTTAGGGCTCCCATTGACCCTCTTCAGCACCCTCTCCCCATTGGTGTCCATCCCTTTTCCTGTCAGGTGGCCCAGTACCCTGTGCTCTTCCCTCTTCTCCCTTAATAAAGCCCGTTCTCAAGAAAGGCATTGACATCGGTCAAATATTTGTATTTTATACACAATGACGTGGACAGTAGAAGACGCTGTTTAAGTCCTGTCCTCCATTTTTAACTTATGCAATCAAAGGTGACTCATTAAAACTCTGGAAGCCTGTTTCCTCAGCTATAAATGAAGGATGATGATAATATCTCAATTAGCCAGCTCACAGCAGGGCTGTGAGAAAGGCATTTTCCAAAGAAATGTGGGCTAAAAGGCTGCATGGTACAGTGGAAGGAGAGCTGGTCTTGGAGTTAGGAAGGGAAAGAGAAGAGAATAAGTACATATCTATATAGTGTTTATTATGTGCCAGGTATCGCACTAAGTGCTTTATAAATATTATCTCATTTGATCCTCAAGACTGTGAGAGGTAGGTACCATTGTTATCATACCCATTTAGCAGCTGAAGAAACTGAGGCAAAGGCAATCTGCCTGGGGTCACACAGCTAATAACTGTCTGAGGCTGGATTTGAACTCAAGTTTTCCTGACTCCAGGCCTAGGGCTCTGTCCACTGTGCCATCTACCTGCCCTTGACACTTAGAAGCTGTATAACTCTAGACATGTCATTTAATCTCTCTCCACACCAAAAATTCTCTTAAAATTCAAAGAAGATGCTATTCTGCATTGGTAGACATACTTAGTTCCACCTATGTATGGAATCATCAATGAAATTCCAAGTCCAGAAAAAAAAAATCACTCCCCATGGGTTTTCAGCATTTTAAGGCTCTTATTCTATCATGGAAAGCCTTGCCTTCTAACTGTTAAAGCAATCTCAGATATCACTGAGCTGGAGGAAGAAGTGTTTGGGTCAAGGAACCCTTCCTGGTCTGACATATGTGACCACTTCTCTGCTTATGGCTAAGTCTGACCTTCTATCTAAGAAGATGCAGGCAAACCTCTCCCAGGTGGAGTGGAAAGCCTCTCAGCCTCCCAGACCACAAGCTGCTGGCTCAAAGCACGATTAAGGTGCTTTTCATGCTGTCTCCAATGATCCAGACCTACCCCCCATTAACCAGGCCAGTCCAGAGCCACTCTAATGGAGGCCTAAGGGGCAATGCCTCGAAGGAATCATGGCTCAAATATACATGGCTAGTAAGTGATACAAACAGAATTCTATATCCAGTCTTCTTATTCAGCACCCTTTCCGTTATACCATAATCCCCCTTTTCCCACTAACCTGAGTGCCAGCCCTCCTTCAGACCTCACCTCCTTTATGCCTTCCTTGACCAGCCTGCCTTCACAGATGAACCTCCCTCTCTAAACTAATAGCATTAACTGTCTACACCTTTCCTTTAGGATTGTTTTTATGAAACCTTTTGCTTTGTACTGCTGCTTAGAGAGGGAACCAGGTGTTACGGAATGAGCATTGATTGAGAAACTGGGAACTTGGGTTCAAAACCCTATTCTATCATGCAATACCTGTGTGACCTTAGGGGAGTAACCTAATCTCTCTGTGCCTCAGTTTCCTTATTCATAAAAAACATAGATTTGGGCTAGATGATACATAAGTTCCATTTCCTATGATCACAGCTATGTTATCTTACAATTCTAGAGTTATACTGGGAAGAGATCTAAGAACTCTACTAGTGCTAACTCTGTTTTAGAAATGAATAAATGGAGGGTGCTTGCCTATGAATTATGGCCTCATAAGTATCTATGATTGAATATCTATGATTATTACATATTATACATTACATATTATTACATATTATGAAGTATATTACATATACTTTGTGGTCAAGAAAAATATTTTGAATAATGGCATGTTTTGGCAACACTGTTTAGCTGATTTCTATTAGAAGTATGTTTGCTTTAGGAAAAGGCAGGCAAAAGCTCTCTCGGCATCACAGGTTCTTAGTCAGCATATCCTACAAAAGAGTTTCTCTTCTCTTTACACTGACACTGATAAATAACCTGTTTCATTTTTTTTTAAACAGGATTGCCAGGACCTAGAGGCCCACCAGGAGAAAATGGTCCCACTGGACCCAAAGGGGACCAAGGTCCCCCTGGGGAGCCAGGCCCAAAGGGAGATGATGGAGAAAAAGGTGAGTGCCATGATAGGAAGAAGCTTTAGTATAATTTTTTTAATGAGATATTTGGAGCCACAAGACCTGACTTCAACTCCTGATTCTAGCACTAATTAACTCTGTGAGCAAAGGCATATCACTTCACCTCTACAGCTCTGAGCCGTTTCCTTCCATTTCCTACATTAGGTGATATTGAAGGACCTTCTCTGTCCTCCCCAGCTTTATCTCCTCATTTTTCATTCTGCTTAGGGCCAGTCCCCTTTTACCATCTCTGAAGCCCTGTTATTCTGTATATCACACTTAATATTTTCCAGGGGACCAGCTCTCTAACCAAGACTGATATGGAAATAACACTGAGGTGTAATCACAGTTCAAAAATATATCTCCATTATTTTTAAGTCCTGTGTTGCACCCTTTCTCCATAGTTTCATGCATCTTGGCATTAAAGAAATGATATTTTCTTGAATCTCCAAAACATATCTCAGTGAGACAACCTGAAAGGACTCATGATGAAAAATCTGTCCTCCTCCAGAGAAAAAACTGATGGCATCTCAATATGGACTGAAGCACACTATTTTTCACTTACTTCCTTTTTTTTTTTTTTTTTTTAGAGAGGAGAGGGCAGGGCAATTGGGATTAAGTGACTTGCCCAAGGTCACACAGCTAGTAAGTGTTGAGTGCCTGAGGCCGTCAGATCCTCCTGACTCCAGGGCTGGTGCTCTATTCACTGTACCACCTACTTGCCCCTTACTTCCTTTTTTCCTTCCTTCCTTCCTTCCTTTTTTTCTTTTGATTTTTCTTCCGCAAAACGATTACTATGGAAATATATTTTTACATGATGGCACATGTAAATCCTGTATCAGATTGCTTACCATCTCAGGGATGGGGGAAGAGAAGAAGGAAGAGATAGAATTCAAAACTCAAAACTTTAAAGGATATATATGTTAAAAATTGTTTTTACTCATAATTGGGGGGGAGGAGATAAAATACTTAAAAAAGAAACCACAACGTGTCTCGGGTGCCAGTCCCATGTAGCCTCATTGTGACTTATCATTTTCTCCCATTCTCCTCCAGCACCTAGACACTATCTCTAGCTAATATCAACATTTCTTTATGGGTTCACTCTCTCCCTGCCTATTTCTCTATTCTCTTCCACTAAAGCTTCTGAGTTCAGTTATTCAAATGACCTAAGACTGCTTTCTGGCACAACTAGAAATTGAAAGGGGTAGGACAAGCCAGCAGGGAACATAGCACCAGATCCTCCTAATTTGGATGGCCACAAGCTGAGGAGAGAGGTTAACAATCTCTACTATACACACAGAGAGAGATACACGCACATATGCACACATATGCATACATATATATGGGAGAACTGAATGGAATAAATCATTTTCCTAGCATCCTAGTACTATGAGATATTAATAACATATTTTAGCCATGAGTCTGTAGGCACACTGGGTATGTGGGCAGTTAGGTGATGCAGTAGACAAAGCACTCAGTTTGGAATCAGGAAGATTCATCTTCATGAGTTCAAATCTGGTCTCAGACATGTACTAGCTGTGTGACCCTGGGCAAGTCACTTAACCCCATTTGTCTCAGTTTCCTCATCTATAAAATGGAGCTGGAGAAGGAAATGGAAAAACACTTCAGTATCTTTGCCAAGAGAACCTCAAATGGGATCACAAAGAGTAGGAAATGACTTAATACAACAGCAACATACACATACACACACACACACACACACACACACACACACATACACACCCCAAAAAAGAGGAAGTAGTTTGATATGAGGTAATACTAGAAAGTTATTTGGGTATGTGTTTGTTCTCTCCAGTAGAATGTAAGCTTCCTGAAGGCAAAGACTATTTTGGTTTTCTCTTTCTAAGATGCCGGAAGTATCTTATAAGTAGTGTGTAAATACTGGCAGAATTGAAAGTGTTTTTGAACTGGAACTTTACTCATGTGAAATGCTGCTGACTTCCCCTACATTGTTCCTTAAATGTTGCTCTGCATCTCACTTCCTAACTCCAGCTGAGAACAAAATGCTGGACTACATCCTAAAAGGACTGACTACAGATTATCTTAACTGTTCTTCCTTCAGGATCCCCTGGAGCTCCAGGTGTCACTGGTCCACCTGGAAATATTGGTCTCCCTGGACCCCAAGGTGAAGAGGGACCCAAGGGAAAAGATGGAGCCCAAGGTAGGTGGTGCAGCTGGGCTGGAGAAATAAATTTATTCCATGATGCTCCTCTGTAGGTGAAATAACAGTGACTCGAAGTCATCCCAGGTATTTGGTGGCAAAAGAGATCAGGACTAGAAATGCAACAATCCCCCTCTGCCATTAATTGGTACATCATTTCATATTGGACCCTAGAAGTCTGTTTTCTAATCTGAAAAGGAGAGCATTAGAACAGATGGCTTGTAAAGTCCTTCTTCAGGTCTATGATTCTAATATATGAGTCTTTCTGTTGTCAAGGGATCTGATAACTAAGCACACATTCTCCTCAGTGATTCTACCCTACTGGAACGAAAGTTACCATTATCCTTTCTAATTGTCAACCCATGAACTGAGGCCTAACTGTTACTCCCCAGTCTTTCTTCATTCATTCCAGCAACATTTATGTAGTGCCTAGTGTATGCCCAGACCTTTACTAGATTTTGCCAGGGAATCACACAATAATTGAGCATGGTGTAGTAGAAAGAGTGCTGGATTTGGACCTGGGTTCAAATTCTAATTCTGACTTTGCTAATTTGTGTGATGCTGAGCAAGACACATCCTTCTCTTCAGTGCCCTCATCTAGAAAATGAAAGTTTTGGACTAGATAAATGGTTTCTTGCGTCCCTTTCAGTTTTAAATGCAAAATCCTCTCAGTATCTTCAGTATACAAGAGAAATATCTGACACTGTCCTTGCAGTTAAGGAAATTACAGTGTGGTTGGAAAAGCAACACACACACATACACAAACACACAGAGTAGAAGTTGAAGATATAGTAGAGTTGTCTTTTCTTTCTCCTATATTCCACAGTGTCTGTGGAGCCAAGGTCTGGGTATATATAGTCAAGGAAAACTTGTGAACTGCTTGATTGAATCTCACCCCAAATCATTTGTAGGCTAAGTAGAGTTGGGGCCCCTCTGTCAGCATCATGCCGGATCACCTGTCTCCACGCAGAGGAGATACAGAAAGATGAAAATCTAACCTTGTTGTTCATTAACAGCCCACTTCCAGAGAAATGTTCAAAGCACATTCTGTGTGTACATTGTCACCAATTAAGAAGAAAGAGACAAGAGAAAGCAATGACCCAAACATTCCTAAGTGATTTTCTCTTCCACTTTCTGGAGGAGCAGGAACACTACTTGCATAGGTCCCCCAAACCCAATAGTCACCCCTATTCCCTCAGGCCCAATGAGAGAGAAAGGATAATCAGAAGAATAAGGACCTACTGGAAATCCTAGAGCAGGACCTGGGACTCTCCAAAAGTCACCTGTCTTTCTTTAGGTTCCCGAAACTCTGAAGTCTCTTTTGTATAATATTCAAGTCAGACCCACACCTTCTTATCCTGAAAGGTCAAGAGAGGTTGGAAGATTCAAGGTATCAGTTGCTCAGACAGGATAGAGAACATTCTGCTAACAGCAAGATTCTATGAACTGACTATTTCTTGGTCTCTTTCTTGCCATTCAACATTAGGGCCCCCTGGAGACCCTGGTATTTCAGGCTTCCCTGGGCCAATGGGTCCCCCTGGACCAAAAGGGGATAAAGGATCACCTGGGGAGGAAGGAAAAAGTTCTCTGGAAGGTAAGTCATCCAACCCTCAGGGGTCCCTATTTGTCTTTGACATGTGTCAGTTTTCTTGCTAGGTGCTTCCCCTATTTTCTGGAATTTTAGAGAATGGACAAAGCAATACTAGGAGATACCAAAGCCGAACCATCAAAGGTCACTCTAGGTGGGAGATTCATAATTCCTTCCAACTGGAAGGTAATGGAGGAACTATTCAAAGTGATCAAAACAGACATAATAAACTTTCCTAACATTTAGGCCAATGAAGCTAACCTTCCACATGACACAGGAGTTATCACAATAACATGTTGCCAGACAAGGTTCCATTCAAAAGACCTAAGATCATACTTTATTTTATTTTAATTTATGGAATAAAACAAGCATTTCTGTAACAGTACAATAAAAAAATGATTGCATATGAAACTGCAAATCTACTTTGTACAACCTGCTATTCATTTTAAACATACAACAAAATTATCGTATAAATTTCTTTTTTCTTTCACCCACCAAGGTCATACCCACCAACACACATATATCATGCTAACATCAAAGACACAGGATGGGTGAGTTGCAAATATTTAGCACTAAAAACTAGGAACCAACACTGCCAACTGACCAATGCATCTGGGTCTTCATAGGCCCTGCTGAATGACTCACTATCTTTTCCTTTGTTCTGCCCTCACTGAAGGAGAAGAAAGATTAAAAAATTCTCTAAGAATGCTGAAGAGGTTTTTTTTTTTTGCTTTTTTTGAGGGGGAAGAGGGAGGAAGGTAGGGCAATTGGAGTTAAGTGACTTGCCCAAAGTTGCAGGCTAGTAAATGTTAAGTGTTTGAGATGGAATTTGAACTGAGGTCCTCCTGACTTCAGGGCCAGTGCTCTCTTCACTGTACCACCTAGCCACCCCAGAGGAGTTTTTTTTTAAAGAAGTAGGAGGTTAGGGTTATAGTCTCTCTTCCTTCCCAACCCCTGCCTTGACAAAAGCAGAACCTTATGAACTTCACAGCGTTTTGTTTTTCTTTTTTAAATTTTTGTAAAAAATTTTAATTTATTTATTTTTAGTTTTCAACATTCATTTCCACAATATTTTGAGTTACAGTTTTCTCTCTCCCCATCTTTCCCCTACTCTCACCCCAAAATAGGAAGCCTACTAAATATCCATTCCCCTAATCTGTTCTCTCTTATATCCTTCCCCTTCACCCCCCTAACTTTCTAGTAGGGCAAGATGGCTTTCTTTACCCTAGTACCTATATATCTTATTTCCCAGTTGCATCTAAAAAACCAATTTTTAAACATTTGTTTTTAAAACTTTGAGTTCCAGATTCTTTTCCCCTCCTCCCTCCTCACCCACCCCCACTGGGAAGATAAGTAATTCAATATAGATTATACATGTGTAGTTATCTAAATAATTTCCATAGTAGTTATATTGTAAAAGACTTACTATATTTCCCTCCATCCTATCCTGCCCCCCACTTATTCTATTTTCTCCTTTGACCTTATCCCTTTTCAAAAATGTTTGCTTCTAACTAACCTCTCCCCCAATCTGCCTTCCCTTCTATCCTCCCCCCTCTTATCCCCTCCCCCACTATTTTCCTGTAGGGTAAGAAACCCAATTGAGTGTGTATGTTATTCCCTCCTTAACCTAAATTCAATGAGGATCAGGTTGTCCCATTCCCTTTCACCTTCCTGCTCTTCCCCTCCATTGTAACAGTTTTCTCTTGCCTCTTTTATATGAGATAATTTACCCTAATCTATCGTTCCCTTTCTTCTTCTCCCAATAAATTCCTTTCTCACCACTTAATTTTATTTTTTAGATATCACTCCTTCATATTCAACTCATCCTGTGCCATGTCTATGTATACATGAACATACAAATGCCCACACTCACATATATATTTATAAACACATACATCCTCCTATACATACATATATATGTATGAATACATATATATTGCCTTCAGCTATCCTTATACTGAGAAAAGTCTTATGAATTACAATTATTGTTTTTCCGTGTAGGAATGTAAAAAGTTCAACTTTAATAAGTTTCTTATGATTTCTTTTTCCTATTTACTGTCTCTTGCTTCTCTTGCTTCTTGTGTTTGAGTCAAATTTTCTTTGCAGCTCAGATTTTTTTCATCAAGAATGCTTGAAAGTCCCCTATTTCATTGAATGACCATATTTTTCCCTGTATCACTATACTCAGTTTTACTGGGTAGGTGATTCTTGGTTTTAGTCCTAGCTCCTTTGACGTCCAGAATATCACATTCCAAGCCCTTCAGTTCCTTAATGTAGAAGCTGTTAGGTCTTGTGTTATCTTGATTGTGTTTCTACAATACTCAAATTTTTTCTTCCTGACTGCTGGCTGTATTTTCTCCTTGACCTGGGAACTCTGGAATTTGGCTATAATATTCCTAGGAGTTTTCTTTTGGGGATCTTTTTCAAGAGGTGATCGGTAAATTCTTTCAATTTCTATTTTGCCCTCTGGTTCTAGAATAGCAGGGCAATTTTGCTTGATAATTTCTTGAAAGATGGTGTATGGACTCTTCTTTTGATCATGACTTTTTGATCATGGTAGACCAATAATTTTTAAATTATCTCTCCTGGATCTATTTTCCAGATCAGTGGTTTTTCCAAGGAGATATTTCACATTGCCTTCTATTTTTTCATTTGTTTGGATCTGTTTTATAGTATCTTGATTTCTCATAAAGTCGTTATCTTCCAATCACTCCAATCTAATTTTGAAGGAGTTATTCTCTTCAGTGAGTTTTTGAAATTCCTTTTTCATCTGGCAAATTCAGCTCTTTAAAGTATTCTTCTCCTCTTTGGATTTTTGGGCCTCTTTTGCCGTTTGAGTTAGTCTAGTTTTTAAGGTGTTATTTTCTTCAGCATATTCTTGGGTCTCCTTTAGCAGGGTGTTGACTTGCTTTTCATTATTTTCTTGCATCATTCTCATTTCTCTTCCCAATTTTTTCTCCATTTCTCTTACTTGATTTTCGCAATGCTTCTTGAGCTCCTCCATGGCCTGTAACCAATTCATATTATTCTTAGAGGCTTTTGGTATAGGAGCTCTGACTTCACTGTCTTCCTCCCACTCCATGCCTTGATCATTTTTATCCCCAAAAAGGGATTCTATCATCTGTTTGTTCTTCTTGTGCTTGCTCATATTGGCAGCCAATTACTAGACTTTTGAGCTCTTTGCCATTGTCAAACTCTGCTTCCAGAATGCAGAGAGTTATGTTCCAAATCACTGGGGTTTTTGCAGCTGCCAGAGCTTTTAGATGGTTCCCCTCTCTACAGCCCCACACACTCTGGCTCACAGGTCACACACCCCAGGACCACCACCCAAGACCGCAATCCAGATCCAAGCAGATCAAAGCAAGAGTGTTTACCCTCTGAATGGTCGCTTAGCCCCCCTACAATCTGCAGGCCAGGAGCTCTGGAAGTAGCCACACGACAGCAGCTGCAGCCACCACACCTCTGCTGCTTCTCACTCCAGGGGTAGCAGACACACTGCACTCCCCCCGTTCCCAAAACATTCCACAATAATCTTTTACTTTGTCTTTGGTATTTGTTGATTGAAAAGTCTGGAAACTGCTACAGCTGCTGGTGATTTACTCTTGTGAAGTCTGCTCCTGCAGCCTCTGGTTGGGGCCACCCTGGGGCTAAAAATGTGGCTCAGGCAGGACTGCTCTCAGCTCCCAGCTCTCAGCTCTTTTCCCACCCTTCCTGCTGGCCTGCTGGGCTTCCTTCAGGGGGATATTTGTTTCTCTCTGTCACTTTGTTGGCTCTGTAGCTCTAAAATTTGTTTGGAGTCATTTTTTTACATGTATTGGAGGAGGAGGAATCCAGAGATGAGGAAGTCCTGCTTCTACTCTGCTATCTTGGCTCCCTATTGCATTTTTTTTTATTTTGAGGGGGGAAGGCAGGGCATTTGGAGTTAAGTGACTTGTCCAAAGTCACATGGCTAGTTGAGTGTCAAGTGTCTGAGGCCAGATATGAACTCAGGTCATCCTGACTTCAGGACCAATGTTCTATTCACTGTGCCACCTAGTTGTCCCCCCCATTTTTTTTACTAACTTTTTCTACATTGATTTCATAGCAATTTGCTATCTGTAGAAGAAATCTAGAGGGTTTGGAAAGTTCTGATCTACTCTGCCATCTTCCTGGAATGCAGTCTCTGTTCATTTATTTTTAAGATGGTGGAAGCTTGGATAGTAAGAGCTTTCCTCTGTGTCCCTTGTAGCATCCTAAAGTTGTTTTTCCTCAGTGTCTCTAGTTTGTCCTCAATTCCCAATGCAGACACTCCTACTAATCCCTCTTTTTCTGGGGATGTTGCTAGGATGGGTATGAAGAACAGCAAGAAGGACTGTTGGTTGAACTAAAGAATCAATATGGAGGACTAATGTGTGATAAGGTAATGTGTTGGAAAGGTAGACTAGATCAAAGTTGTGAAGGGTGTTAAATGACAGAAAAGTTTACATTTGATCCTAGAGGTAAGTAGGAAGATACTAGATTTTACTGATTAGAGAAGTGACAAGATCAGACATGGATGCATTAGGAAAATCATTTTGGATTAGAGAGGAAAGAGACTTGATACATGAAGACTGAGTAGGATGCTGTTGCAATAGTCTAGTAAGCAGATGGTGAGGGGCTGAAATAGGGTGGTGGTGATGAGAGTACAGGGAACAGGACAGATGCAAAAAATCCTGTAGTGGTAGGATCAACAAGATTTGGCAAACAGTGGAATATGGGGGCAGTTGACTATGACTTAAAGATTGCAAACTTAGGAGACAGGAAGGTTGGTGGTACTTTGGCTAGTGAACCCCTCCTCTGCTTGGACTCTGCATAGTTTACTCTGCCATATACTTCCATAGAGCATAACCCTTATGTATGCCTTGATTCAGGATTCTTTGAGGATTGTTAAAGAAAAAGTTTATGGGTAGCTAGGTGGCGCCATATTGCACAGAGCACCAGGCTTGGAGTCAGGAAGATTCAACTTCTTGAGTTCAGATCTGGCCTCAGACACTAACCAGCTGTATGTCCCTAGGCAAGTCACTTAACTCTGTTTGCCTCATCTGTAAAATGAGCTGGAGAAGGAAATGGCAAACAACTCTAATACCTTTGCCAAGAAAACTCCAAGAGGGGTCATGAAGAGTTGGACACAACTGAACAACAACACAAAAAATAAACTTATCTTTGTGGAAGTATTTATCATGGAATCTTATATGATCTTAACATGCATGTAGGAGACCCTTTGTAAAAGGAGAGACTTGAAGGTTACATTTTGCCCTGTTGAGTCATATGTCTTGGATTTTTCAAAAACTCAATAAACACAGTAGGATCTTCTATATTATGTACATAGAATCTCTATTTGTATACTGTGTACCTTACAGTCAATCTTATGACCATGAAATGTGGTCTGCTATTGAAAGTCATCTATAGACACATACCTCTTTCCTTCTTATAGTTTCCTTTCTTTCTTTCTTCCTTCCTTCCTTTCTTTCTTTCTTTCTTTCTTTCATTCTTCCTTCCTTTCTTTCTTCCTTCCTTCCTTCCTTCCTTCCTTTATTTCTTTCTTTCTTTCTTTCTTTCTTTCTTTCTTTCTTTCTTTCTTTCTTTCTTTCTTTCCTTCCTTCCTTCCTTCCTTCTCCTCCACTTTGGAGGCAATTGGAATTAAGTGACTTGCCCAAGATCACATAGCTAGTGTCTTCTCATATTTTCATCAAGAAAACCCTCAATATGTGCATATATAAACTATTCTCATAAATATTTTCTAGACATAAAAATGTGGGTATATTGTTTGGCAATTGCTGATGTCTTCTCAGTTGGTGCACATGTATTTGTTTTGAATTATAACTTCTATTCTTTAGGTATCATCTCTCTTTAAGGTATCTTGAAAAGCAATTTCTAAATGACTTGTTATCTCTCCAGCACCTGTTGCTTTTGGCTGTATTTGTTCTGGTCCAGATGCTTTTGTCCCTCATCCTCAAAAGCCCATTGCCATTTTCTCTCTCGTATGACACAACACTTTAGGTTTGTATTAGAGTCCAGATGCGGTGGTTGGGATTAAATCACTAAAGAAATGCCAGCAAATCTGTTTCATTCTATTCTACCTTTCACTTTCCCTCTCTCCTCATGTCCAATTGGGTACTAACTCTTGTCAAATTCATGGACACCACATCTCTTGCATGTATCTTATTCTCTGTGTTTACATGGCCCACACATTGGTACAGACCCCAATCACCTCTTACCTGAACTATGGCAGTAACTTTCTGATTGGGCTCCCAGTCTCAACTCTCCTCCCTATGAGCCATCCCCACTACAGCTACTAAAGCAAATTTCCAAAAGAACAGATTTTATGAGACATATAACTCCCCTCCTCAGTAAACTAATGATTTCTTATTATCTCTAGGATGAAATCTAAACTTCTCAATTTGGCATTTAATGCCCTACACAGTCTGATTTCAATTTATCTTTCTAAATGTATTACATATTCCTCTCCTCCATATATTCCACAGTACAGTCAAACTGTAGAATGTCAAACTGGCCAAAAATCAGCTCCTCAGAAATGACATCTCATCTTCATTCTCTGTCCCTTTGTAGGTTCAGAATGTACTCTTCTCGTTTCTACCTAAAATTATAGTTTGCTTATTTTATATATATTGGTTAATATTTATATTAAATATATTACATTTAAATAATTATACATATGTGTGTATGTATATGTATATGTTGTCTCCCCTCCATAGACAGGCAGTCAGCCAGCAAACGTTTACCAAGTGCTTAAGTGCCATATGCTGTGCTTAGTAATATAATGCAAATACAAGAAAAAAGAGAGACAGTTCCTGCCCTCAAGATGCTTACATTCTAATGGCAGAAGAAATCACAAAGAAAGGAGTAGAGGAAGTTACTGGCTCAGGGACATGGAGGTAAAGTTTATAGCAAGGGCTCTCAACCTGTGGCTTATGTTCAATTTGTAACAATGAAAATACATCCTGCATATCAGATAGATTCATAACAGTAGCAAAATTACAGTAATGAAGTAGCAACAAAAATAATTTTATGGTTGGGGGTCACCACAACATGAGGAACTGTATTAAAGGGTCACGGCATCAGGGAGGTTGAGAACCACTGGTCAATAGAGTACAGCCAGCAGGGGAATGTCAGCCTGGGTGTGTCCACAAAGTGGAGGCCCCCCAGAAAGAACTCACGAATGGCAGAAGGAGGCTGGCAGAATGGATAGTAGTTTCAAGGTGAGAAGGCCCTAAATCAGGAGTGGGGAACCTGTAGCCTTAAGGCCACATGTGGCCTTCTAAATCCTCACATGCAAATCCAATTAAGCTGCACTTAAGGATTTAGAAGGCCAGATGTGGCCTTAAGGCTGAAGGTTCCCCACCTCTACCCTAGATGGGTGAGAAGTTAATTGGTGATAAAGTCCAGGGAGAGTCAGAGGTAACATTTGAAAGGGAAATGGGATGGTAAGATCCTTGAAGGCGAGGACTGCTTCGTTTTTTGTCTTTGTCTCACATGTACCCAGGATGTCTAGCACGTAGTATATTCTTAATAAATGTTTGCTGAGAGATTGAAATAGTTTGTTTTCATCCTCTCAGCTTTATTGATAAATGCTTTTAAAGTACAGGTCTGTTCATATTAATCTCAGGCTCAAAAAACTTCAAAAGTCACTACTGACTCTAGGATCAGCTACCAGTTTCTCGGCTTGGCATTTAAGGACTGTATGGTCTGGTTCCAGGTACCTTTCCAGACCTTTTCACATTACTCCCCTTTGTATTCTATATTCTAGTCAAACTGACCTATTAACTATTCTCTGTACAAATCATTTATTCTCCAGCCTCTCCAAGCTCTTGAATAAGCTGTTTTCCTGTGCCTGGAATGTACTCTTCCTTTTCTCCACCTCTTAGAATTCCTATTTTTGTTCTATGTGAAACATACTTAGGTGGGAGGATGTGAGAAATCCCTGCTTCCCCTAGTTACCAGGGTCCTCTCCCTCTTCCAATTATAATTAATTTATTCATCTTTTTCATGTTAAATCCCTCAGTAGAATGCAAGTTACTTGAAGGCAGGGACTTTTTTGCCCCCTTGGGGCAGCTAGATGTCACAGTAGGTACAGTGCCACACCTGGGGTCAGGAAGATTCTTCTTTCTGACTTTTAATCCAGTCTCAGACACTTACTAGCTATGTGAACCTGGATAAGTCATGTAACCCTGTTTGCCTCAGTTTCTCCATTTGTAAAATGAGCTGGAGAAGGAAATGGCAAATTGCTCTAGTGTCTTTGCCAAGAAATCCCCAAATGGGGTCACCACGAGTCAGACACTAAAATGATTCAGCAACAACAACAATCCCCCCTGACCACATCAGACCCTTTATAAAATGCTTGTTGAATTGAAAGGCTTATGGTGTCTGGCTAATCTCTGCCTGACAGCATGTTTTCTTCTGGCTCTTTTCCCCCCTCCACTGCTCTTTCCTGATCTATAAGGTGATACTGCCAGTAATTTGCCATCCTCCTCCTCCATAATGTTTTTTTTTGTGTAAATGAACATATACAGTACTCTAAACAAACATTGCTCTTGGCTTTCAGCTTTTCCCCCTTGGCAAGGAGATTAAATGCTTGCTGCCTGGGGCAATTTCTCTGGTCTCTTGCCACCACCACCAACCCCCCCCCCCTTTGGAAAAGATATGGGTTTATAGTTAAAAGATTCTTTTAAAATAGCAGTAATTAGAGCCAATGTTTATATTTTTATTAATTTTCCTTTTTTTCCCCCCAGAGTAAAAAGCTTATTTGAATGAAAGGGGTTGGAGCCCCTACAAGGGCAGGATCTGTTTCTCTCACTTTTGTACTTTCTCTCAACACTTTGGTGTTGATTTTGACTTTCAGTCTCTATAGGTTAGTTGTCATTTCATGTCAAGCTATACTCAGGTTCCTTCTCTGTACCTGTCGTGAGATACCCTAGAAGCTTCTTCCTCCTTTCTAGAAGATAGTCTTATTACTGAGAAACAGGTTTCTCAGTACTCATTTCTTGATCCTGAACCATATTTTCTGTCCTATTTTTCACTATCTCACCCCTCCCTCCTTATCCCAAGCCCAATTGGCCTTGAAGTCACCACTTACCAAGGTATCTATAAGCTAGCATAAAGCACCTGGTGAAGTTCTTCATGGACTTTCTCCTTTTCTGTATCATCTACAAGAGATGCTAATGCATACACTCATCTTTAGGATGGTCTGTCTTCTCACACTAAAAATTAGTACTTTATGGCAGGGTGACCAAATAGCCCACAAAAGGGTGTTTTTTTGTTGCCTTTAAGCAAATGATTAAACCAACTAATCATTTGACAAGCATTTTAAGCTCTATTATGTGCCAGGCATTGTGCTTGATGCTAGGGGTATGAAGACAAATATAATATATAAAAGAGTTCCAGCCCTCAAAGAGCTTGCCTTTTATCGAAGAAATAAATTTTTAACTAACTGCCAGCCCCTTTATTTGCTTCTCTGAAGAGAACCTGTGAGCTATTCTTCTACTAAGATGCAATTCATTGTATCTCCTCATTCCATGGCAGTGTTGATGTGGTACTTTTCCCCCAATTTTTTTGGTTGTCAAACAAAGATCTCAAATTAAGAGTATCAACAGAGAAATTAATGTTCTTAGAAAGTATAAAGTTGTGTATTTCTTGGATTTCTCTTAAAAGCAAGTATTCCCTTCTCATTACTATACAATTATTGCTTAGAAATGTAAGCTCACTTACATTTATAGGATAAAGGACCACTTATAGGATAAAGGACCACTTTGTGCCATGGTCTATTACCAAAGAATCCATCACCTCATAGCCACCATTCTGATGATGGTCTCCTCATTTAACCACATTGATCCTCTGAAAGTAGACAAGGCAATCAGGCTTGCAATCTAAACATTTCAGCTTTGGAAAACCTACCAGAGCTTTTGCTTCATGTTGAGAACTCAGGGCCACATCTATGTCATGATAGGACAGATAAGTAGGCTGCTTGTGGTGAAAAGTATGATGTAAAATGATAGAAATATGGAGCTGAATGGGAACTTAGAGGGTAATAGCCTCAGCCCCTCTTGAACTCTAAATCTGTGATCCTATGAGCTGATCCAATTCCAATCCCCAATTAAAAGTAAGGAAACTGAGAACCAGAGAGGGTAGGCAGCTTGCTGAAAAGATTGCAGCTAATTTGTGACAGAGCTGAGTCCAGAAGCCAGGTCTCTTGACTCCTAGTTCTGTGTATTACTAGAGGTATTATTATTCCCATTGAAAAGATCTAGAAACTGAGGCTGAGGGAAAGAAAGCATCTCCTCCATAATAACTAAGTGTTGAAGGTAGGATTTGAGTTCTCAGATCGCTTTAACTACAAGTCCAGTATTCTTCCAAAAATGAGTTTTGTGAGATGGGTTGAGTTTGAAAGACCAAGGGGATTTCCAGACTTAGAGGTCTGTTGTTGGTACTTGAATGGAGATCCAGAAAGAATGTCCTCATCCCTGAAAAATCCTCAGTGGGACCTTATAGTACTCATGTGAGTTTGCTCTCTAGTTTATATGATCCCCAAATTAGTTGCCCTGTGAGAAGGCTAACCCTTAACTTCCTTCAACGAAATCACAGAAATCATTGCTGTCTTTATATTCAAGGCAGGTTGATCCTCGTCCTGCCCTAAGCGCTGGGTCTTGCTATAAGGTAGAGCTCTAAACTTTTTGATGATGCATCCCATAAGTAAAAAGAATTTTGGCACATACATTCCCAATAAATATATCTACTTATTTACAAATTAGGTACCTCTGCTATGACACTAAGAATTATCCATATTTTCTAAACTCTTAAAAACTAAACAGAAATTGAATATTTAATCGTAGAGTCCATAGGGAACCTCTAGAGTTTATAAACGAACTGTTTACACCTGTACTTTAGGAAAATCACTTTGGCAGATGGATGAAGGATGGATTGGAACGAGGAAAGATTAGAAAAAGAGAGCTCCATCAGGAAGCTACTATCATAGTGCAAATGAGAGGTAATGAGGCCCAGAACTGTGGCTGTGGCAGTAGGGAGAAGGAGACAAATGCAAGAGATGTTGTAGTGGTAGAAGGGACTTAGGGAAAGAAGAGGCCTTAGCAGCTATCAGGTCCAGCTGTCTCATTTTACAGATAAGGAAACCAAGACCTAGAGAGGGGAAGTGACTTGCCCAGTTTACATAACTTATGTGTCTAAGATAGGATTTAAACACAATTCTTCCTCATGCCAAGTCCAAGTGCTCTGTGCTGTTACTCTGAGGGTGACTTTGGGTGCAAATATAATGGTGATCACAACCCATCCCTGACTGTGTTTTAATAATAATAATTAATAATAATAATAATTAATTAATTAATAATAAAGTGTTTTAAAATGTTCCATTGCCAAATCACTGCCGACAAACACCCAACCAGCTATCTTCACAGCTGATCTCACTCCACCTTGTGGAGAAGTCAATGAATTCTCATTTCCTCAGACAAACAGACTGCTTAGTGGGAAATGATTGAAATTCAATCATAGGCTAAGAGGGGTGTGGAACCTGTGGCCTTGAGGCCACATGTGGCCTTCTAGGTCCTCAAGTGTAGCCTTTTGACTGAGTCTAAGTGTTACAGAACAAATTCATTTATTAAGGAGATTTGTTCTGTGAAGTTTGGATTCGCTGTGCTTGAGGACCTAAAAGGCACATATAGCCTTGAGTCAGCAGGTTCTTCATCCCTGGTTAGGGTTTCTTAACTCTTAGGATCTGATGGAAAATTGTACTACAGGGCAGCTAGATGGTGTAGTGGACACAGAAGAGGGCCTGGAGCCAGGAGAACCTAAATTCAAATCTAGCCTCAGATGCTTACTAGCTGTGTGACCCTGGGCAAGTCACTTAAACCTTGATTGCCTTCCCCCCTCCCCTCCTCTGGAAAAAAAAAGAAAAAGAAAATCGTACTATCCTCCTATTCACTGTAGCTGGTGAGTCTTTAGGCAGGATGAGGAAGGAGGGATAGAAAGCCTCCCAGGCAGAACAACAGCTGCCAAGCCTGAGGGCCTCTGCCCAGCATTAGCCTTTATCCCAGGCACCTCTTACTGACTGCTGGCTCCCTAAGTATCTTCAAGGACTATTCTCTCTCACTCTTGAAAGCCTTGGGTCTTCATCCAAGAAAAAACCTATGCGAGACTGAGGATCTCTCAAAACGTCTCTCTCCTCATACAGAAATCAACAAGCTGAAGCAAGAAATGGCTGAATTGCACAAAAAAATTGAGGGCCTCCAAAAAAAATTCTCCAAGCAACAGAAACGTAAGTACTTTGGAGCTGAGGCTGGGAAAGGTCTTCTTTTTCTATTGACTCTTCGGAAACTGGTTTCTTGCTTTTCAAACCTTATTCTTGCTACTTGGACTGCTCTCCTGCCTAGTGATGAGGAGAGGATGTTAACAAATCCACCTGAAGGGAATGGAAAATTCTGCCAAGGGAAGAGAAGGGGAAAGGTGTATGGGATTCTAGACTTGGAGCTGGAAGGAATATTGGAGGTTATTTAATCCAATTTCCTTTTAAAGATGAAGGAAACTAGACCCAGACAGTTTAAGGGATTTGCCCAAGACTAGATAGGGAGTTGGTGGAAGCACTAGAACACAAAACCAGTCCTCTGCCTCCACCTAGAGAATTATTTCTCCATTGCACCCCATGCCTTAACACCAAGGGTCTCAGACATTTCTGACTTCATTTTTCTTAAGGGTTTGGGTTGGCAAAGACTGTGCATCTTCTCTTAGTAACCCGAATTTGTGAATTCAGGGAAAGAAATAGCCTCAAAGAGGTTAAACAGGGTAAGGGAAGAGTCTTTCAAAATGGAATTATGTTAATGCCCTAGGATGCCTAAGTAATAAGGCATCTAGAATTAGACACAAAAATGGAGCTTGTGAACTTCCCAGGGCAGATGAGAGCAACTTGGTTTTAGCAAGAGGTGCTGTGCTGGAGGCTTGATTTGGCACAATAGTCTGGGTGGCTCCTTCTCCCATGGGCTATTCCTCAACACAAAAGCTTACAGAGCTGCAGCTGGGCATTATGGAGAGAGAAGTTTATTTTGGGGGCCAAGTTACCTGGAAGCCAGAGTGATGATGGCACATTGCATCCTTCTGTTGTTACTTTGGGATTTTCTTCTACTGCAGGGCTTTCAGAATAGGGAAAAAGAGCAGAGATGTTAATTCTGATCATGCCTCATGTCAAGACTCCTCCCATGCTCCAGCCTGGAGAGACTTTTAGATGATTCTAGAACCTCTCCAAGTCTCCCTTCAATCTTTGTCCAATCCTCTTTTTATGGTAATTATTTGGAAAGAGTGGAGTAAAAAAAAAAAAGAAAGAAAGAAATTTTAATGTGTAAGGCAGCTAAATGGCCATGCGTGATGAAAGAGAAGCACAATATACTGGGGAAAATGCTGGTTGAGAATCAGAGACCTGGGTTTGAGTCTGAGCTTTGCCGTTTACTAGCTAGGTGACCTTTTTGTTGTTGAGTCATTTTCAGTCATGTCAGACTCTTCATGATCCTATTTGGGGTTTTCTTGGAAAAGATACTGGAGTAGTTTGCCATTTCCTTCTCTAGTTCATTTTACAGATGAGGAAACTGAGGCCAACAGGGTTAGATGACTTACTTAGGGTCACATAGCTAGTAAATGATGCTGGATTTGAACTGAGGACTTTCTGACTCTAGACCCAGTACTCTATCCAGTGTACTGCCTAGCTGCCCACAGGTGACCTAAGATAATTAATTTGACCTCTCTGAGACTTTTGTGAATGAATTAGCTTACTTCTAAGGTTGCTCCCAACTCTATAGGTCTACAATTTAGAATCCAATCTCTAGAAATAAAAATACCTTATGACCTCCTTAAACTAAAGGACAAGAAACATCAGAACAGATAATCATGGTGGGTTTGGGGGTGGGGGGTTGAGCTTCAAATTGTAATGTCAAAGACATGTGCTAACAGAGCCATTGATGCCACTGACTCATGTATGTGGCATCTTCAGGAATACATAGAGCAAATGCAAATCCAAGAGATTTATAGTGTAGTAGAAAGAATAAAGGATGAGGAGCCTGAGGGTCTGAGTTCAAATCCCAGTTCTACCATTGATTTCTTATTTGATAGTAGACAAGTTCCTTAAATTCTCTGGGCCTTACTTCCTTCATCTATAAAATGAGGGAGTTGGGACTTCAGGGCCTTTGAGCTTGAAATCTCATGATCTTGGATGAATGTGGAGAAGACGTCACACAATAGTGGAAAGAATATTTAATTTGCATTCGTAAGCCAAGAGGCTCAACTACTAGCTCCAATGCTTATCTCTAAGAGTAAAGGTTCCAATGAACTTTCATGGGCTTATCTGGGAACCTCAATGCCGCCATAACATGAGTTCCAATGGAAAACCCATCAAGAGTTCCAAACGAAATTTTAGCACATAGCATTTTATGAGTGTTGTGAAGGCACACTATCCATTCATGAAACCTGAGAGAATTGAGTGCTAATCTTGTCTTTAACACTAATTGGCAGAATTTAGACTTTAGAAAAGTCCCTTCCACACTCCAGATGTCACTTTCTTCATTTAGAAAATGAAGGGCTTGAAACATCTCATCTTTAAGGTCTCTTCCAGTTCTAGAATCCCAAGAGATAGCTCAAGCTATGGTCTAGTTGTAAATTTTCAGTCATTTTATTTTTGGTAATATCTTCTCCTAAATCCTCTGTATCAATAGGCTGTATTCATACAGAATTTTGTTGTTGTTACTCTTCAAACTTATGACATGGGGAACAGGATTTATAATATCAGCAACAGAGATGTAAAGACAGATTACTTAGTGGCTATGACAGAATTAGAATACTATACAATCACCCTTTAATCCAGCAATACCACTACTAAGCTTTTATCCCAAAGAGATCATAAGCAAGAGAAAAGGATCTACATGTGTAAAAATATTTATAGCAGCCCTTTTCAAGGTGGCAAAAAAAATTGGAAATTGAGAGGATATCCATCAATTGGGAAATGACTGAACAAATTGTGGCATATGAATGTAATGGAATACTATTGTGCAATAATAAATGATGAGCAGACAGATTTCAGAAAAACTTGGGAAGATTTGTGCAAACTGATGCAAAGTGAAATGAGCAGAAGCAAGAAAACATTGTACATTGTAACAGCAACATTGGGTGATGATCAACTATGAATGACTTAGCTCTTCTCAACAATACAATGATCCAAGACCAAGGACTTGTGATGGAAAATGCTATCCACATCCAGATAATTGTTGTTTTCCTTTTGGTCTGTTTCTTTTTTCACAATTATGACTAATGGAAATATGTTTTACATGATTGCACAAAAATAACCTATATCAATTTCCTTACCATTTATAGGAAAAGGGTAGGGGAGGAAGGGAAAAAAATTTGGAACTCAAAATCTTGTAAAAATGAATTCTAAGAATTGTCTTTACATATAAATGGAAAAAATACTTTTTTAAAAAGAGGGGGGGGCTGGCTAGGTGGCACAGTGAATAGAGCATCAGCCCTGGAGTCAGAAGGACCTGAGTTCAAATCTGGCCCCTGACACTTAACACTTCCTAGCTGTGTGACCTTGGGCAAGTCACTTAAGCCCAATTGCCCAGCAAAAAAAAAAAAAGAAAGAAAAAAAAAAAAAAGAGGGGGAAAAGAACACTATTCAGTCCAACAAACCTTCATTAGGCCCTACCCTGTCCCATACACTGTGATCAATACTGAAGACAAAAATACAAACAAAAAAAGGAAAAAAGCAGCTACCCTTATCCTCAGGGAATTTACATTCTATTAGAGAGGGTGGATATCTGGGAAGGCTTCCTGTGGGAGGCGGTACCTGAGCTTTGCCTTGAAGAAGGAGCAATCAATCAACACTTATTAAGTATCTTCTCTGTGCCAGGCACTGTGTTAACGGCCAAGGCTTTTGAGAATCTGGACCTAAGGCAAAAAAAATGCATTTCATATGTGAGGGATGGTTTGTGCAGCTGGATGGAGGCAAGCAAGCTCTGGAATAGGGAGTTGAGCAAAAGCAAGTAGACCTGTCTGACTGGAACACAGAATGCAAAACGAATAACAATGGGAAGAAAGACTGAAAGAGAGATTGGAGCCTATGGAAGAAGGTCTTCAGTTCCTGGCTTGGGAATTCGTATTTTATTCTATATCAAGGCTTTTTAACCTGGTGTCTATTGATACCTAGCAGATCCATGGATAGATTTTAGAGGGTCCATGAATTTGGATGGAAAAAAATTCATCTTTATTTTCCCTGATATGCAGCAGAAATTTAGTATTTCCTTCAATTATTTAAAAACATTATTCTGAGAAAATGTCCCAAGAGTTCACCAGTTTGCCAAAACTGGTCCGTGAGACACAAAAGGTTGTGGACTTCTGCTCTATATGTAACAAGGAGAAGTGCAGATTGTTGAGCCAGGGCATGGTGCAGTCAGAATTAAACTTCTCTAGTCATTTTAACCCCAGAGAAATCAACTCTTCTGTTTATGCTTTCCTATGCTTTTTTTTTCCTAGTTGAACTCTTTCCAAGTGGTCAAGCAGTTGGGAATAAGATATACAAGACCAGTGGCTTTGAAGGCAACTTTGATAAGGCAACAAAATCATGCAAAGCAGCTGGTGGTATAGTGGCCTCCCCCAGAAATGAGGCAGAGAACCAAGCTGTACAGGCGATTGTCTCAAGATATGACAAGGTGGCCTTTCTTGGCATGACCGATAGCAAGACAGAGGGGAAATTCATCTATCCAACAGGAGGTTCACTTGGCTATTCCAACTGGGTCTCAGGAGAGCCCAATAACAAGGGTGGTGGAGAGAACTGCATTGAGATCTTTTCTAATGGCAAGTGGAATGACAATTCGTGTCAGGAGCCACATCTCATCATTTGTGAATTTTGAGCCTTGGCGGTTGTGAGCTAAGGAGAGGATGTGCTGCTGTGGATTATGGGTGGGGAGGGGGAGTATCAGGGGATCATAGAAAATCATCAGGTGGAGGGCCATTTTACTGCTTACAGCAAATGAATAAAAATAACAGTATTTTGTGCTAGTTACAGCTTCTCTAAATGTGACTCCAGTTAATTCCACCAGGGCCTGAGAGGGGAAAGGTTTGATGGTGTGGCCACCACCCAACTTGGAGCTCTTCCTTCCTAAATCTGCCTTCCTGAGAGTCTTCGAGTTGAGTCCTACATTTTCAGCTCAATAGACATTCATTAAATGCTATGTGGAGATCCCTATGCCAGGTCATACTCTTTTTAAAAAATCATGAAGTCTTACCTTCTTGGCAAGTACAATGGAGGGCTAATGAAATGGAGCCCTCTGAGATGTCTTCTCTCACAATTAGAAAGGAGGTCACTTAAGGACAGGGACTATCTTGTTTTTCTATTTGTACCTCTAGTACTTAGCACCTTGCTTGGCACATAGCATTTAAGAAACCATTCATTCAACCAAGCTTTTTATTCAGCAAGTGCCTCCTTTGAATGTCTACTTTGATGAATCAACGAAAAGGTAATTGTTGATTACTATCCTCCAAGCACCATCCAAATCATTAGGGATATGCGTAGAAAATAGAAATAGCCCCTGTTCTCACTGAGCTCACATTCTAAAGCAAGAAGTCAAAACACACGCCAGAGGATTCAGTGATAGGCTAGATGGAAGATCCTGGTGGTCTTAAGGATGTAGCAGGAGTGCAGATGGCCAAGTCAACCTTAGGGTTCATTGGTATGTCACACGACAATGTCTGTGTATCTAAAGCAGGGGTTCTTTACATGTGTCATCTGGTAAAGCCTATGAACTCCTTAAAATGTTTTTAAGTGCATAGAAAAAATATGTAGAAGTATAAAAAACATTTAAATGGAAATAGTCATCCAAATATTAAAAATATAAGTTCATAGTCCCCAAATTAAGTAACTATGGTCTAGAGGACGTGGAAATAGAGCACAGGACTGAATGCTGTCCCTCCCACCTCCCACCTCTACCTTTCCTTTGGGAGGGAACCAAGAGTCACCGCATTGGCAGGAAGGTTGGGAACTGATTGGTTCTGTTCTGGCTACAAAAGAAGATAATAGGATTCCTGACCTCAGGAAGCTCCCAGTCTCTTTAAAGGAACACAATTTGTACTTGTTGTTTAATCATATCAACCAAGTCCAGCTCTTCATGACCGCATTTGGAGTTTTCTCGGCAAAGACACTGAATGGTTTGACATTTCCTTCTCCAGCTCATTTTACAAATGAGGAAATTGAGGCAAATAAGGTTAAATGACTTGCTCAGGGTCACACATTTGTAAGCGTATGAGACCAGATTTGAACTCAGGAAGATAAATCTTCCATCATACAGTTAGAGAGATGGAAGGCTGAGATTTGAACTGAAGCCCTATCACATCTAGATCTATTCTCTACCCCTTCATCACAGTGCCTTCCCAATGCTGTATAGCCCTAGGAGAATGGAACCTTCTTAATTTCCTAGCAGGTTTAACATTCTGATTCAATGAAATGTGCAAAAGAAAAGCTAAAAGTTGCAGGAAAGATGGGAAAAAATTTTAATCAGATTTTAGTTTGGAAAACATGAAAAGTTGGGCCATAAGGTGAAGCAGAATAAAGACACTTTATCGAATAAATTAATCTCTAAACCCCCATTTTGAGAAAGAAAAAAAATAGATCTGTTGTCTTTCATTGTGCAGACTGCCTATATGGATCACATACATCTGGTCCTTACTGAGTCATATCACTGTCATTCAGCCATTAACAACATAGCCTGGAAGCAGAGAAATTGTTCCCAGATTCTGATGTCATTGCTGCAGACGATAGCATAAAAGTAGCCACGGTTGCCCTATATTGCTCCACAGAAAGTGGACAGAAGCTAATCCAGAGCAGCCCAGATGGCTCATTTTACATCACAGATTTCATCTACAAGGAATAACTTCCAAAGCTAGAACACAGCATCCATATGTGACCCTGAATTAACTACCCAATTTCTTTTCTAAAAATGGTCTGGGACCTTTGTTCTCTGAGATCATTGTTGGTTGCTCAGTGAGGTTGGGATAGCCCAGTCACATTCTAGCTGCTTCTGTTGACATCTGGTGTTTCTCTGGGTAGAGAACTCTTTGAGTTCCTAAGACAGACAGTCAAAGGGCAGAAAGTCAACTCCTGTTAGAATAAAGAAGACAAACATGGAAAAAACCAATCAAGGACCAATACTACCTTGCTAGGAGGAGCCCAGAAGCCACAAGGTAAAGGTGTTCCTTCCTGCTAACGTATTCTATCTTTCAACACAATTTCCCATAGATATAATTCCCCTGACCCATCCAACGTAAACCTGTTTTAATAAAGGCCATCATCAACAGGACAGTGATGTCAATGTCAGTAAGAAGATTAAAGGAAGATATTTATTATTGTGTTTAGTGTCCATGGTCAGTGCCTTCAGAATTGATCAGAGTGGGAGATTCATTAAAGGGAGAGAATAAGATCTGACATGACCAGGGGACCAGGCAAGACTGACACTTTAAGGGATGGGCCAGTAGGTGGAGACAGAAGGACAGGAATCTGGGAGATTCTGCCACAGTATTTACCTTTCCAGGGACTACAGAGAAAGAGCATAGTTCTTAGGATATCTAGAGAAAACAGGAGCTTGGGCTTCTAAAAAATGGAAAATAACACAAAATATGGAAACTTTTTTTTAAATGTAAGTTGTTCTAAGTGACCAAAGATTGTCGACCAGGATGATAATAAAGGTAGAAAGCAAAGAAAGGAAAGGTCATGATTGATGACCATTGCTTAAGGGTTCTACTCAAGAGAGGGGGAAGTCAAAGGGAAAGTATGCCAACTTCTTCAACTAGGAAATAAACATGATAAGTGTTCACCTTTAAACATTTGATAATTTTATTAAAACAGTTTGGTAATTAGATTGAAAATTAGAGAAATTGACTGATGGAACAGATTAGGTAAACCATACAAAGAAAGAAAAGAGCAGAACAAGATAATGTTGGATAAACCACCAAACCCCAGGTACTGAACTCATTAGTTCACAAACAATGGAAAACAGTTTGGCAGAAATTGGTATAGAACAATAGGTCACATCATAAACCAAGATACAATTCCAAATGAATACATAACTTAGACATTAAAAAATCATAAAAAATTGGAACAAATTACCTTTTGAATCTATGGACAGATAAAGAGACAAGGGATAAAGAGGATCACAGAAAAAAAATGGACAGTTCATTATATAAAACTGACAAGTTTTTGCACAAACAAATGCAATGCCATTAAAATGAGACAGAAATAAAACTGGGAAAAATCACTGCAATAAGTGTCTCTGATAAAGATCTCATAAACAAGATGTATAAGGAACTGATTCAAATTTATGACTAAGCCATTCTCCAACAGACAACCAAAGGATACAATAGGCAGTTTTCAAAGAAAGAAATTCATGGTATTAACACCTATAAAGAAAAAAAATCCTCCAAGTCATCAGTAATTAAAGAAATTCAAATTAATGTAATTCTAAGGTTCCATCTCACACCTATCATGTTGGCAAGGATGGCAAAATAGGAAAATCGCAAATGTTGGAGTGGCTATGAGAAAACAGACATACCAGTGTACTATTAGTGGAGCTATGAAATTGGTCTTGACATTCTGGAAAATTTAGAACTATGCCCAATATGTTAATAAACTGTGAATATTCTTTGACCCAGTTAGACCACCACTAGGTCTACATCACAAAAAGATCAAAGAGAGCAGGTAGGTGGATCAGTGAACTGATCACCAGCCCTAGAGTCAGGAGAACCTGAGTTCAAATCTGGCCTCAGACATTTTACACTTACTAGCTGTGTGACCTTGGGCAAATCACTTAACCCCAATTTTCTCGTCCTTTCCCCTCCAAAAGGAAAAAATCAAAGAAAGATGAAAAGAACCCGTTACCAAAAAAACTACTTACATAATAGTCCCAAACTGGAAATTCATGGACTACCCACTTACTGGAGAATGACTGAAAAAAATGTGGTGTGTAGAAACAATGTCTTACTGTGTCACAAAAAATGAGAAAACAGGAAGTTTCAGAGAAATTGAGAAAACCTCTATAAATTGATGCAAAGTGAAAGGAGCAAAACTAAGAGAACAATGTATGCTACTTATTAAGAGAAATAACTTTCAAAGACTGGAACATTGATCAATGCAATGACAAATCAAGAGTTCAAAAAAAAACCCCATCTGGTAAACATGGTGTAGCCTTCCTTTTTTTCTTTTACTTTCTTTTTCAGCTGAACCAAAATAGTGAACACTGACTTTGGAGTCAGAAAAATCTAGATTTGTCTCCTGACTCTGCCATTCACAACCTATATGGGCTTAGGTAAGTCACTTAAATACTCTGGGCACCAATTTCCTCTTGTGTACAGTGTGGGAACAGGACTATGGCCTCTAACACCTAAGGTTCTAACTAATATCCCTGACAAGTGGTCTTCAGACCTCTATTGGCTTCAGACCTTTTGCTGAATATCTCTAGTGATAGGGAACTCAGTGCTTCCTAAAGTAGATCTTTCTACTTTGGGGAAGTGCTAGTGGTACTGAAACTTTTTTCATATCTTAAGAACTCTTTTACAATTTAATGAAGCCAATGGACCCCTTTTTAGAATAATGTCTTTAAACGCATAAAAAATAAATAGAATTACAAAGAAAAAAATTATCTTTAAATGCAATTACAAAAATATTATTTTACTATTTATATTATTTTTAAAAGGTCACAGATGCCAGGTTCAGAACCCCTGCTCTAAGTTTTAAGAAGTTCATCTTTATACAAAGTGAAGTGAGCAGAACCAGGAGAACATTGTGCACGGTAACAGTAATATTGTATGACTATGAATGACTTAGCTGTTCTCAGTAATACAATGATCCAGGACGATCCCAAAGGACTCATAAGAAAAATGCCTCCAGAGAAAGCACTGATGTTGTCTGAATACACACTGAAACACACTATTTTTCACTTCCTTTTTTTTTGTTTCATTCAAGTCTTCTTATACAAAATGACTGATATGGAAATATTTTACATAATTGCACATAATATAACCTATATCAGATTGTTCACAATTGGGGGTGAGGGTGGAGAGATAAGGGAGGACAGGATAGAATTTGGGACTCAAAACTTTACAAGAAAAAACAAATGTTAAAAAAAATTACATGTAATTGGGGGGAAATAAAATATTATTTCAAAAATAGAAGTTTGTTTACATTGAGCTAAAATGTCCTTCTTTTCCACTTAAACCCATTACTCTTAATTCCACATTCCAAATCTAAATACTCTACATGATTGCCCTTCAAATACTTGAGGACAGCTATCATGTTCAAGACCCCCCAAGCTAGAAAAGATCTCAAGAGGTCTTTGACTATAATCCCTGATCTTTAGGCAAGTGTAACTCAAACTATCTTAGAAAGGTGATAGCTGAAGCTATTTTTACAAGTTTCTGGGATTTGCATTACTGCCTCTTCTAATTCTATTGCCTTCTCAAGAGAATACTCAAATTGTTCAAGTCTAACTTAAATCTTCCTGGTAGCAACTAATTTGCACTAAGTGAGGTGATGAGGAACAGTGATTCAGCTCTCTCTCTCTCTTTCTCTCTCTCTCTCTCTCTCTCTCTCTCTCTCTCTCTCTCTCTCTTTCTCTCTCTCTCTCTCTCTCTCTCTCTCT
>CM053582.1:527689203-527707974 GCA_028627135.1 Pseudochirops cupreus | reverse complement strand
GGTTTGGGCACTAGCAGGTAGGGGGTCATGAAAGGCTTCATTTAGTCAAAGATGGTGTCTGGGCTGTAGCTTAAAGGAAGAAAAGGACTCTGTGAGATGGAGTTAAGGGGCTAGTGCATTCCAATGGGGAGTGGCTAAGGCAAAGGCATAGGCTTAGTTCTCATTTTCTTTCTCTATTTTCTCTGCAAAGGAGAATGATCTTTATGTTGGAGACTATAGAACAAAAATGGCTAATAGAAAGGTGATACCCAAGATAAGTTGTTGTTTATCCTTCATTTCCAAAGAGTACCAATGACATCATGGGGTGACATTTTGACTTGCCAATGAACTGGATTTAATTGAGGCAGAGTTGCACAAAGTTATCAGCTTTACTCTCTTCCAGAGTCATCAAATCAAGCGGCAAGAGAAAAGTCAGGACAGCTGGCTATGGTCCATGATGCAGAGGTTAACCAAGGTGTCTTCAATGTCTGACCATGCTCTAAGGACCTACTACTGCCACCTTCATGGCCATTGGATCAAACTGTTCTCATCTATATATTCCACTAGGGGAAATCTTCATATGCTTGAGGAAGAAATTCTCTTTACTCACTGACCAACCTAGTTTAGCCTATCTGCCAAGATGGTTTTACCAAGGTGTGGCTGCTGTGCATGCTACAGCTTCTTGGAGACACAGGTAAGAATTGGGTAAAAGCTGGACACCAAAGGTGGGTGAACAGCCCTGAAAAAGGTTCAGAAAGCCCTCATCCCAGAGGCATTAGTCCTCTATGAGCACCCAAGGTAAGTAAGGAGATTATAAGAGAGCACCTAACTGTCCCTACAAATTCAAGTCACTTGGCCATATCGTCAGATCCTGAAAAACTTGCTAGATATGATAACAGGGATATTTGAAATTTCATGAAAAAAACATAAAATTGGAGAAAGGACCATATCCTAATTTTAAAAGATGAATATAGAGTCTGGAAACTATGGGTCAGTGAGTTTGACTCTGATCCCTGGAAAAATTCTAGAACAGATCATTAGAGGATTATTGTAAATATCTAGAAAGGTAAGAATGATTATAAATACCCAAGAACTTCTGGTACCAGACTAATTGAATTTCTTTCCTTTTTTTGACAGGATTATTGAACCAGTAGATAAAGAGTATGCTATGGATGTAGTTTAACAACATTTTAGCAAAGTTTTTAATAAAATGTTTCATATCATTCTTGTTGAGAAGATAGATACATATGGATTAGACAATAATATAATCATGTTAACAACTACTGACCAAGTGCTACCAACAGACAGGTTGGGATAAGAGCCTAGGGAGTGGTAGCACCCCCCCACACACACACCCCCAATCACCATTCTTGCTTTCAGACCAGTCATCATTTGGGAAAGTAATTCCTATGGAAAAGGGGTAAACCATTCCCACCAACTGCCACCCAGGGGGTCAGCATGCCAGTCTAGCTGAAGCAGCAAGGGAGACTGAGCCCTTAGGGAAAGGCAGGATGCAGCATGTGCCAGACTACCACCACTTCACCCACCATCTGCCATCAAACTTTGTTAGGTATGCCCAGGACTCTGAACCCAAGAGCCTTGGGAGTGGCAATACTTTCAGTTTGGTATCTTCAAACATCCTCCCAAAGACCAAAGTCTGTTCTCCATCTATCCCAAACCCATCTGCTTTCCTTTGAAGGGCAAGTTCTAAGGCTTATACGTACAATAGCCATGAGTTAATCATTCTTCCCCATAGAGGTGACAAACACCCAGAATAAAAGCATTCCTATGAAGGAGACACAAGGTCACAAACATGGTACCCATCAACTAGAAACCCCCCAAATTTAGAATGTTTGGCTTTAGGAAGGAAGAAAGAGGGATGGATGATAGTGTAGCCATCCCATAGGTATTGGAACAGGTTGTAAGTTGAGCAGACCCAGCACTGCCTAGAAACATTTGTTGAGAATCAGAATGGGAATATCATGGTTTCAGCATTTAACCATGAATGGGCTGTTAAGAAGCACCTCTAAAATACCAGAAATTTTAAAGCCCTTGAGAATATAGGAAGGGTACTGCCTTGATGAAAACTGGAGACAGAAATTAAGGTCATGATCTTCCACCCCACCCCCTTGGGAATCATCCTCAAAATAAAGAAAATTACTAAAGAATACTTGGAAAGAAGCTTGGATGGCAGTATAAAAACCTCAAAGAATCTATGAATAAAAGAGAAATTTCATTTCTCTTGAAATTTTAATGCAAAAAATACCTCTTTATTGAGAGACAAAAACTTGAGGAATGATCGTTTTGGCATTTTATAATATGATAAATACAACACTTGAAAAAAAAAAGTTCAAGTCACCTTGGAGAGATGATAATACCAATGGCTCTGTCTTGACAATATCTCATCTGGAGTACTGAATTCTGTTCTAGGAGTAACATTTTAAGATGGAAATTGTCAAGCTTGAGTATGTAGAGAGTATGGTGACCAAAATGGAGAGGCAGCTAGAGACCATGCCAAAAACAAAATTGAAGGAATTGAAAATGCTTAGCCTGGTAAAAGGAAGACTTCCAGTGCACATAATAGCCATCTTCAATGATCTTGCAAAGGAAGAATTACATTTAATCTGCCCAAAGGGAATAAATAGGAACAATGGATAGAAGTTGCAAAATAGCATGGGGTATTTGAAAGAGGATACCTGGAATCAGAGTAGCTGAGTTTAAAACTCAGTTGTGCCACTTATTACTTGTCTGACCTTGGGCAAATAGTCTAACCTCTCTGCAACTCAGTTTCCTTATCTGTAAAAAGAAGAGTTGCATTAAATTATCTCTAAAACTATTTTTAGTTCTAAATTTATGACACAATAAGTTGAAAAACAACAACAACCTAGATTCAGATTCAAAATCACAGAACTTTAGAGCTAGAAGGCAGTCAAAGGCTGTCTAGTTCAACTCCAACCTGGTCAAGAATTAAAATTTAATGGGGATGAACATGAAGTTTTTCACTCCATTTTGATAGAACCACCTATAGAAGTACAACATGGGATATGTGTGTGTTGGGAAAAAACTGGAAGTTTTAGTGCACTATGAGTTCAACTTGAGTCTGTAGTGTAACAGTAGACAAAGCAAACCAATGCAATCTTAAGTTGCATCAAGAGGTGGCATGGTTCCCAGAACCATGGGTAAAAATCCCTAATCATGCCACATCAGGAGTATTAGAATCAGTTCTAGGGCCAGTATTTAAAGATGAATATTGTCAAACCTAAGCATGTCCAGAGGAGGTGACGAAGAAGAACATGGAACTGAAATGACCAAACAACAACAGGAAATTCTATGAGAATAAAAATGATGTCTTCATTGATATTCCAATGGATCTGTGATTTTGTCAATGCATATATGCCCTTTGGTGATGCAAATTACAACCTAACTATGCCTGCCAATCCTATATGACTTATGTCAATATTCTCCCATAAAACATCCACAAAGAGTCCAACCAACATGATAGGGACTTTCCTCTAAATCACATGGATACCAATGGATTGCATGGCAATCTGTCAGTTATGATGCAATGTTGCACCATGTTTGCCCCATAATTTTTTTCTAGTCAGACATTTCCTTTATGACACCCTTTATTCTGCTTCTCCCACTTAATTCCTCATTCATAAAGTGTTACAGGCAACACACTCCCACCACGTACCTCTCTGCTGCATTTAGGATGACCATAAATTTTAATTCTTTGGAGACTGCCACATTTATTCCTTGACTTATAACCAAACAGCTAAGACTTCCTCTTCAAAATCTCCAGTGTCCAAACTATTCTACATATATAAAGTACTTAGAAACATTAATCTAATTGGAATGAAATGAAATACAACTTTTCTCAGATTGTGAAATGTGTCTGAGATAAGCTTTCCTTCTTCTAAGATTACATAATTACATCACCTTCTCACTTCCTGAAGTCATCCATGGTTGAGTAACCTGAATGAGGGGAGTGGTGTGAGAGGACTCCTAAGTCCAATGAAAGTCATTCTCAAATTTAATATTGAACTGGGGCAGCTCTGATGATCAGAGTGTTAGAAGACTTTTCAGAAAACCCAGGAGTTTGCTATACTTGCTCCCTCAAAAACCATTTATGAGCCTGCTCTGCAATGACTTCCTTTAAACTTACTCAAGTGTCATAAGACATACTTGCTATGTTGAAAATGAGCTTGTTAATAAAAAAAAGTAAACCTTGCAACTTCCTTGAGGTAAGTTCAGAAAGGTTGGGCAATGAAAGCTAAGGTCAAGAGACAGAATATAAATGAAAACGCAGCCTCTCTTAAAACCTGTTTTGTGAACCTTCCTGGGAAACTGGAGAAGTTTAATATCCCTGTGTCCCATTCCCCATTCTTTTCTTCAGCTCTCTGTCCATCAACCTACTGCCTGGCTTCCCTAACCTGGTTTCTGGATCCTCTAGGCTCAGGGTAGTTGGTGGAGGTAAGGACTCATGGATCCATCTTTGGTTTTGATTCCCTTGCTTGGTCCAGGAGGCACAAGCAAGTGAGTACTATCTGCTGCCTCCCATTTTTATGGCTTAGGAATCACTAATTTAGTACATGTGGAATTTGCTTTCTAAGGTGGGTGGAATTCAGATGGAGACCTGAAGGAACCTGGGACAGCATAGTGTATAGCATGCTGAACTGGGAGTCCAGTGGACCTTAGTTCCAATTCTGTCTTAGAGTTTTGCTAGTTATATGACCCTGGGCAGGTCTCTTAACTTCTATCAGTCTTAGTTTCCCTTACCTGTAAAATGGGGATAATAACAGCACCCAACTTTTAGGGTGGCTGTGAAGAGCAAATGAGATATTTGTAAAGTGTTCTATAAACTTTAGGGTGATATGTAAATGTTAAATACTATTATTATTATTATTATTATTATTATTATTATTATTATAATCACTATCTATACTTGAAACATACTCGTATTAGACTTATAGTCAGATGTCTATGCTGTGGTCCACCAGCCAAAAGAACAGACAGAAACTTTTCCCCTGGATGCTCTGCCTCTCTCAGCCCCCTCTCTGTTTCCTGATGGTTTTCAAGTTCTTCTAGGGAACAAAAGCCATGTCATGGGGATACCCTTCCCCAGATGACCTTCTATAGAGAAAGTAGCCAAGTCAGCTCATAGAATCAAGTTAAACCTGTGTTAATTAAAATGTGTCCTTAAGTCAGTAGATATTAGGTCAGAAAGCCCCGAATATTGGGTGCAAACAGCTAAGATACTGAACACAGGTCCTCGAATAATGAAGGGCAGAAAGGAAACTATAGCTACTGGCAAAGAATTTCTATTTTAACATTACATTCAATGTTACATTAGCAGAAATGTCAAACATCATAGACCGGGTAAGAGATGAGAAATAATAAGATCCCAGGGTTTAGAGGCTGACTGGTCTAACCCCATGGTAGTGTTAAATTTGGAGACCAGAGAGATCTGTGTTCAAATCTAGTTTCCGTCCCTTATGAGCTGTGTGACTGTGAGTCAGTCACTTAATTTTCCTAGGCCTCAGTTTCCTCACATACTTCAATGAATTGTTTGAGGAACAAATAAGATGATGCATTTATGAGGTCTCATCAATATTTATGTTCCCTCCAGAGATGCAGATCATGACCCAGTCATGTCTACCTATCCTTTGTGTGTCTTTGTAAGTTTTCAGGAGGTTTTGGGAGGAGATCTACCCAGTATATTGAGTGTCTTGCCAAGTTCTCTTGTTAGGGTCTTTTTTCTTCAAGGACATTGTTTACATTCTTTTTCCTGTATTACCTCTTTAGCCTATAGATTTCCTCCAGAGGCCTCCGTTGCCCCTTTGGGTGATCCTTAACTTCAGTTATTCAGAGGCTACCGTATTCCATGACTCATGATCACACAAGATCACTGGAGGAATATTGGTGGGGGGTTTTTAAAGATGTGTCTTTGTTTCAGGAAGAAGTTTATGATTACTAAAAGCAATTGGTTATTTCCCAAAGATAATCCAGCCCATTCTCCTCTGCAGTGTATATCCAAGATATATGATTAGTTAGATAGTAAGTAGACAGACAGATACACACACACATACACACGTGTGTATATATACACAAATGCACACATATATACATAATGCCCAAGATATATGGATATGTCTATAGATTATATAGATATATATGTATTACCTTTAGGAAATTACAAAGAGTTTTCTAAAATTCTTTATCCCACTCTATGATCTCCCATATTGACATATATGTACATACATGTATATATATATGCCATATATATATATATATACATATATATATATATATACATATATATATATATATATATAATCTTGTGTGTATGATTCCACATACACATGGAAGCAAATAGAGTGTTAGGCTTGAAATTAGAAAGACCTCGGTTAAATTCCCATTCAGATATTTATTTGCTAGTTCTATAACTCGGGGAAAGTCATTAATCTCTAAATAGGGATAGTGGGGTGGTTGATTTGATGACCTCTAAGGTCCCTTCAGACTCTAAATTTATGACCCATTGTAATCCAATAATCCCCCACAAGACTGAATACTCCCACATTTTCAGCCTCTACATATGTGTTCCTTATAGCAGAGTAAGAAATTGATGGACATTATATGGCACCATGTAATAACAGGAAGAACTCTAGGCTGGGAACAAGGAAATGTGGTTTCTATTTCCAGCTTTGCTATAAACTCACCTAATAACTTTAAGGTAAGTCACTTAATTGTACTGAGTATCGGTTCCCATATTAGGAAATAATAATGTAAGTATTATTATAGATGGAGAGGTTCTCCAGCTGCTTCTGTTTGCAGTCAATCATTATTTTATTTGTATCTAGGCCTAGAAACTGCAAAACCTCATAGATGAGATCCACAATAACTCAGAAGTTCAGTATAATTATCTACACAGAAAAAAAGCAAGTAGATGAAGAATATGTATGGTTTAGACTGTGATACTAAGTTGGATAGACAGCTTATATATTATTATAATCTAGATAGGAGAGAGAAAGAGAGGTAGGAAAGACAGACAGATCAGACAGACAGGCAGACACAGACAGGCAGACAGACAGACAGACAGACAGATAGACAGATAGATAGATAGACAGACAGATAGATAGATAGAGAGATGGATGGATAGACAGACAGAGCCCTAAAAGGTCTACCCCATAAGAGGAATGGAGTCAAAGACTCCACAAGATATGGCAAAATCTGACCTCTCGGAATCAAGGGATCCAGGGGCAAAGCAGAGGTTATTGGTGGGAATGTGATTCTAGAGTACAGGTATTGACTAAAGCAGGCTGGGAAGAATATGTCACAATTCAGTTTCATTTTTTATCTCTGCTATAGAAGGCTTATCACTGAGGCAGATATTAAAGGCAGTAAATGCGGGTAGATGCATTCTCAACATGTTAAGATGTATGACACATAGAGGGTGCCTCGAGTGAAGTGAGAAACATAGCACTTTGCTAAATATGTTAATATGTACAAATTCCTCCTGTAGGCCCTTACTGCTCAGATGTCCCAAATGAGTGACCATAATCCTTAATAAAAAAGAGAGAATAGAATCTCTGGCCACAAGCTGCTGCTGTGATTGATTCCTCCCTCTTTCCTACAATGGACAACGAGTTGAATTAACTCTATCACTCTCTGTGTAGCTCAGAGCCAGGGGCCATGTTGCTGCTCTGCCTCTCCACATTGGTCCTCTTTACACAGACCCTGGATGCCAAGACTGCAGGAATGACTTCTTTTTCCAAAAGAGCAGTTCCAGATTCCTGTGCCATCATCATGTGCAACCCTGTAGAAAATGGATTGCCTGGAAGAGATGGGAGAGATGGGAGAGAAGGCCCCAGAGGAGAAAAGGGAGATCCAGGTAGAGAAGTATCTTTTGGTTCAACTCTTTAGGAGGCATGTACATGCTGCAGGGTTTCTCTCCTCCTTGCTGTGTTGAGTGTCTTGATTGGTGGGAGAGCGATAGTGGTTCCCTTTATTTATTTATTTCTGTAATTTTTTTTTAGTTTTACACTTAAATGAAAATGAGAAAAAAATATTGTCATGTATGTTGATTGGGTTTTGAAATTAGGCAAATATTAATTTCAGAGCTAATGAAAAAGTCCTTTAATTTCTCACTGCTCCTGGTAGAGGGTCAATTTTTCAGTAGTCAATCAGTTCCCTTGACCTCAGCACCACTTGAAAAATTGTTTCCCTAATAGAATGAACGTTGTTTGCTCATCTACAGATTGAAATGGCTTAGAGGTTCCATCTAAATCTGTCAGTGATAGTGAAAGATGTAAGCCTGAAAGAACCAAAACGAGAACTGGTCAAAGTGTTCTTAAAAGTGCTTTAACAAAATTTCACATCTGTAGAATTCTTTGCCTCTGTATCAAAAAAATAATAATAATAGAAATCTATTTTTCTTCTTCCCATCCCCCTCCCTGTTGAGAAAAAAGAAAAGAAAAATAGATTTCTTAGAACAAATACATACAATCATGCAAAACAAATTATTTCAATGGTCAGTATGCAAAAAAAAATCTGCACCTCATTTAGGTTACATAACATATAAGTTCCATTACCCCCTACCCAAATCCTGTGATCATGGTTATATTATTAGTTCTATTGTCTTACAATCCTAAAGTTATACTTGGAAGAACCTTAGAGCTCCTCTAGTCCTAACTTAGTGCTTTAGAGAGTCGCAATCTGAGGGTCCTTGGACCAAGATCACAGTCATTAATTAACAGAAAAGGAATTTGAAGCCTGATTCCCAAATCCTGCACTTTCTCTTATGCCCCGTATATATTTGCTCATGTCCACAAAGGTCCTATAATTTCCTGGAGAGTTGGGGCCACATGTGAATATTTATGACTATCACAGTGCTTTGCATATCAGAGATGATAAATAAAAAAAATTTGAATAATGTGTTTTAGCAGCACTTTTTGGTCATTGTTTCAATTTCCTTTAGGGAAAAGGAAAGCAAAAGCTTATCTGGTATCATGGCTTCTTACCCAACGTATCCCCCAAAAGAGCTTTTACTGCCTTTATACTGTCTCTGATTGGAAATCTAATTTCTTGGAACAGGACCATTAGGACCTCGAGGTCCAGCAGGGTTAACTGGAGAAACTGGTCCCATTGGACCCAAAGGGGAAAATGGATCCATGGGGTATCCAGGCCCAAAGGGAGACACTGGAGAAAAAGGTAAGTGCTAGGATGGAAGAAAGCTTTGGTGTGGTGGGAGAAATGCTATATTTTTTAGTGAAAAGACAACCTGATGCTATGTCCTGGTTCTATTACTAATGAATGAGAATGAGCATATCTCTTCACCCTTTCGGTGCTGGTTCTCAATTTCTTAAACTTAAATAGAAAAGGGCAGACTTAATGATTGCTCATGTCCCTCTACAGTTACACGATTCTTTGACATTGGCAACCTCACCTTTCTGAACTTCAAATTCATTCATTACATGTCAAATAAGAATAGTAACATTTTTACTCTTTATCTACCAAGGTTATTTGTGAGGGTTAAATGAGATAATAGAAGTCAAGACCTAAATAATTGTGTTTAGAATCTGACATTTTTTATAAATTTTGTTTATATTAGTTACATGATATGATATCACATCACATTATATAGAATTTTACAAATAAACATAAATGCATATACGTATACAGACATATATTACATTTGTACATTTTATATATGTAGATACACACACATAGTTATATATATGAGGCAGTGTGGTATAGTATTTATTGAAAAGGCTCAGAGTCAAGAAACCTGAACTAAAGTTCTGCCTCTGACAGATATTGACTTTGTGACCCTGGCCAAGTCACTTAACCCTGTTTGCCTCAGTTTCCTCATCTGTAAAATAAGCTGGAAAAGAAAATGGCAAAACACTCCAGTACCTTTGGCAGAAAAACAAAACAAAACAAAACAGAAATGGGGTCACAAAAAGTTGGAAACAACTGAAAAAATCATTGAACAAAAACTCACAGTGAAATACTACTGACTTCTCCCATATTGCTCCTTCTATGTTGTTGCCCATAGTACTTCCCACCTCCAAATGGACACAAAGTCCTGACTACAGTTCATCTTGTCTGTGCTTTTCTTGTCTTGTCTAGCACGGAAAGTTCCTCTTATCTGTTCTTCCCTCAGGACTCCCTGGAGCTCCAGGTGTGCCTGGTCCACCTGGAAAAATTGGTCTCTCTGGACCGCAGGGGCAGGCAGGAGCCCAAGGTGAACAGGGACCCAAGGGAGAAGCTGGAGACAAAGGTAGGTACTGGGGCTAGGCTAAAGAAGTATTGACACTTAGTCCATGGCAATCCCCTGAGATAATAGTGAATAGAAGTCATCTGAAGTATTTGGCAGTGGGAAGAGATCAAGACTAGAAATCAGACTGAACTCTGCTGCTAACCAGTGCTCTGATTTTGAATGTATTGTTTCGTCTTTGCCCTGTGAGTCTCAGTTTTTTCATCTGTAAAAGGGAGGCACTGAACTAAATGGCATTTTAAGTCTTTCTCCAGATCTCTTGTCAAGAAAGCTGAAAGGTGAGCATTCTTTCTTTCTGCATTGGTTCTGCCCTCAAGGGACAATAGATACTGTCATCCTTGTTAATATCCACCCATGACCTGAGGGACATAACTGTTACTCCTAAGTCTTTTCTTTATTTGTTCCTGCAACATTTACAGCTGCTGTATGTACACACTTCTACTGAATGCTACAAGGGAGTCCCCCAGCCATTCATTATGGTAAGGTGGAAAGAGTGCTGATTTTGGAGTCCAGATCCTAACTCTTACATTCACTATTTGAGTGATACTGAGCAAGACACTTAACCTCACTGTGTGCCTCTGTGCCCTCATCTAGAAAATGAGGAGGATGGATGGGATGAACTCTTATGCCCCTTCCAGCTCTATGTCTGTAATGGTGTCATTATATTTCAAGATATAAGAGAAATATCAAGCACTGTGCCAGCCCTTAAAGGAGAAGAATATACGCAAGGAAGAAGTTGAGGACATATTAGAAGAGTACAATATAGAGAGAGAGAGTGTAGAGTTTACTTAGAGTATACACACACAGAGTATATATTAGAAGAGATATATTAGAGGCTGAACTCTAGCCAAGTGCCAAGAGAATGGGAAGTAATAGATGCACAGAGCAATTAACAAGGAAGTACTTCTGGGAGAATCCTAGGTTTAGAGGTGGAAGGGATTTCAGAGACCACCAGCTGTCTCATTTTATAGATGGTGAAATTGAAACTCCCAGAGGAAAAGGGACTCACTCAGATTCACACAGCAAACCAGTGGAAGTACTAGAATTCAAATGCAGGACATTGGTCCTGGGTCCAAATCCAGCATTCTTTCTACTATACAACTGCTGCCTTCTCTAAGCACTTCTCCTGCCAGATATGAAAGGTAATGATAATCATGGCTCAATGGCAAGATCAGGCCATTTTATTAAGCCTTTTTCCATTCCATATTCTGTACACTGCCACCAATTGAAAGGAGAAAGTGAGAAAGCAATGGCCAAATTATCCCTAAGTGATGAGTAGCTGTTTTGTTCTACCCTCAGGAGCTGAAGGAAAACAAGGGGCACAGGGTCCCACAGGCCCAATAGGCTCACCAGGACCTAAGGGGGAGAAAGGAGTATCAGGTGAAAGAGGGCCTCCTGGAAATGCTGGAGCAGCTGGTGAGTGATGGGAAGCAGGGCTTGGGAATCTAAAAAAAACCATTTGTCATCTAGCACCCTAAGCTCTGAAATCTCTTTTGTGTAATATTCGAGTCAGGCCCATGCCTTATGTTGAAGAGTCAAGGGAGGTTGGAAGGCTCAAGATTATTCAGGCTCAGACAAGATGGGGAACATTCTGAATACAACCAAGTGCTGTAAATTGACTCACTCTTGGTTTCTTTCTTGTCATCCAACATTAGGCTCAGTTGGAAGCCCTGGTACTCCAGGCCCCTCAGGGCCCAAAGGCTCATCTGGGCCAAAAGGTGATAGAGGATTACCTGGAGAGAAGGGTGCCAAAGGAGAAAGTGGTCTCATAGGTAAGTCAGCCAAGCAGATGATGGAGAGGTAGCTTTCTCCAGCTCCATGGTCCTCCTATTTTCTTAAATTTTAGAGAATGGATGAAGCAGGGTCATGGGAAATCAAAGGCAAGCCCTCAAGATGGAGTCAACATTGACAAGACTTGGCAACTGATCGAATATGTGGGGAGAGGACAGTGAACAATTGAGGATTTCTTAAAGGTTGGAAATCTTGGAAACAAGAAGAAAGGCAATACCTCTTCTAGGGAATCCATCTGTTCTTTAAACCATATGCAGTTCACTCTGGCAAACACTTTTACAGAGAATATACTTTCTTGTTCATACCTTTTATCATGATTCTCTGAGGGACATTAAAGAAAGTTTCTTTGTGGTTGCTTCCATCACGAAATCTCAACATACACAATGTTAGAGGAGAGACTCTAAAGCAGCGGTTCTCAACACATATTTCCGATGGTCTTAGGAACCGAGACACGGCTCCTCTATCCGTGTCCAGGCAAGTCCGCCCACATGCAGATATGCCCACATATGAGTATTAAAGGGTCGCAACATTAGGAAGGTTGAGAACCACTACTCTAAAGTGTAATTTTGCCTTATTGATTTATACACCTTTTAAAAAAATAAATACACACTCAAGTATCTATTATTATTTGTATTTCACAGCAAATTGTATAGCTATGGAAATGTAGTCTAATTGAATGTTGTCTGTGAAAGTCTACCTATTCCTTTTTCCCATTTTCATCAAGGATACCTTCAGTGAGTACATGTGTAGACCATTCTCATATACAATCTTAGTGCATAGCTCTTGTTACTTTCTGTTCCTTTGGTATCTTCCCGTCTTTAATATGTCTTGAATATCATCTGTTCAGCACCTTGTTACCTTTGTCACAGATGTCTTCTGGGCATTTATGACAAGTTTTAGCCGCTCTTTTCGAAGATCATCTTTACAAATGCCATTGGCATATTCTCACATTGCACAGTGGTTAGGATGGTAGTTGAGTCCAAAAGTGTTAGTTTTATCAATCAAGTAATAAGCATGTATTAAGAACTTATTTTGTGCCAACCACTGTGCTAGGTGCTAGAGATTATTGGTGCAAAAAAAAATGAAATAGTCCCTACTCTTATTTCATTAATGATGAGGATAGATCACTCTCTATCATCTATAGAACCAAATAGAAGCTCCTGATCATGGCAATTGAGCCCATTGTGGTTCAATCTGTTTTCCAGGCAGTCAATCAACAAGCATTTGTTAAGAGCCTACTGTATGACAGGTTCTATGCGAGGTGCTGGGGATAGAAATATGAAAGATAAAATAATCTCTACTTTCTTGTCATTAATGGTAAGGATGGACCTCTACAGAAATGCTGATAGATGTTTCATCCTGTTCTACTCCTCCCCCTCTCTCATACTGTATTTCCAGTTAATTATGCAGTCACTTAAATTTGACTGCCATACCATTTCATATATCTCTCCCTTTTCTTGTTGTTCAAATGGCTGTTACTATGTTAGTTCAGGTTTTCATTACCTCTCACATAATTTACTGCAATATCTTTCTAAACGCTCTCTCTGCCTCCAGTGTCTTCTGATCCATCCTACACAAAGTTACCAAAGTAATTTTCCTACAGCACAGATATGACCATGTTTCTCCATCAGAATTTAACCCCTCATCCCCAATAAAATATAAGTTCTTGTAAGGCAGACTTTTTTCTTTTTACTTTTTTTTTTTTTGCATTCCCCAGAACATAGCAGAATGCCTAACACATAACAGGTAGTTAATAAGTGTTTGTGATTTATCAATAGCTTGTTTTTATCCTGAGGATCAAATATAAGCTGTAATTGACATGAAAAGCTCTGCACAGTATAAGTACAATTCACATTTTCAGCTTTATTATTCATTTCTTCTCTTCACACTATGGTCCAGCCAAAATAGCTTTAATGCTATAATGCTCAGACATGACAAGATCTCTCCAGTCTCTGATTTTGTGCAGGCTGTCCCACATGTCCTTTTTTTTTTCCCCTTCCTATCTCCCCTAGTTGACAGTGCCCATCTAATCAAATTATTTTGATTCTATTTTGTATGTATTGTGTATGTACATTTTTTCTCCCGTAATAGAATGTAAACTCCTTGAGGACAGGCACTCTTTCATTTCAGTCTTTGTATCCCCAGCACCTAGCTCAGTAGCTGGCACATAGTATGAGTACACATTTAATAAATGCTTGTTGGTTGATCGTTTGAAATATATTTATTTTACTCTTTTTAGCTCCATCTATAAACGCTTTCAAGACAGAGTTCTATCCATGTCACTCCCTTGAACAAAACAAAAAAGAAATTTTAGTCTCTTGCCTCTAGTGTAAACTTCAGCTTGGTGTTTAAAACTCTATACTGTCTGGCTCCAGTCTGCTAGGTGCCTAAGGACCTAGTACATAGAAGGTACTACCCGTCATATTCCATCTTACTATCCTTATACATTTCACATTCCACCCAAATTGGCCTATTAGCAATTCCTCATAGAAATTATTCCATCTCTTGCTTCCATGCCCTCCTACAGCCAATGCCCACAGCTTGAGGATACTCCATACTCCATCCTCATTCAAGAAGCTTAGGATCCATGACCTGAAGAATCCCTGATTCCTCTGATTGTTAGTGCTTTAATTCCTCCCCCAAATTATCTTCTAATTAGCTTAGAAGTTTTTTTAAATTCAAGAACTGTTTTCTTTTTGTCTTTGGCACCCAAGAGACTGGCACATAATAGGAACTTTATAATTGCTTGTTGAATTGAAAAGCTTATTGAATCTAGCTCAGCTGCTTTGATGGCAAACTTTCCTTGGGCTCATTTTCCCCTCCACTGTTCTTTCTTGTTCTTTGAGGTGATCCAGCTTGTAATTTGCCATCATCTTCCTCTCTAATGCTTTTATAAATGAGCATGTATTATCAATAAATGTTGCCTTTGACTTCTACTTTTTTCTCCACTTGTCATTTAAATTTGCTACCTGAGACAATAGCTAGGCTCTTTAACTCCACTTCCCCATCCCTGCTTTGCAAAATATATGCAGAATTCAATGATTGTTTTAAAAATAATAGCAACCAGAAATGTCTTTATTTTTATTCATTTCCCACTTTTTTTTCCTCCAAAGACAAAACCTTCTTTGAATGAATGAGGTAGAGCTCCTGTAATCACTCATCCTATTTCTCTCACTTTTATACTTTCTTCTAATGTGGTTTTGATTTCCATCTTTGGTCCACATGGTTCACCTGTCACCCATCCAGCTTTAGTCAACTTCATTCTCTGTACTCTTTTCAGGTATCCAAGGTATCTAAGAACCTTCTTGTTCTCTTCTTGAAGAGAATATTAATATAACCAGGCTCCCAAATACTTCTTGGTCTTTAACTGCTTTTGTTTCTTGATATTGAATCAAATTTTTCTGTCCGAGTTTTCATTGTACCCTGACCTCCAACCTCTCCAACCAACTTGGCCTTGAAGTCATCAATTACTGAAGGTGATCATCATCAGTATAGAGATAATTGAATCCAGGGGAGTTGATGAGAACAATAAGTGAAAAAGTATAGAATGAGAAAAGCAGATGGCACAAGGAAAAAAGCTATTTTATTGTTTTTTGGTCATGTACAACTCTGCATGACCCCTTTGGAGGTTTTCTCAGAAAAGATACTGGAGTGGTTTGCTATTTCATTCTTCAATTCATTTTATAGATGAGAAAATTGAGACAAACAGGGTTAAATGACTTGCCCAGGGTCACACAGCTAGTCTGAGGCTGGATTTGAACCCAGGAAGAGGAGTCTTCCTGACTCCAGGAAGAACAGTCCATCCACTGAGACATCTAGCTACCCCTACAGAGACCAAGTTTAGAAGGTGTGACATGGATGAAAATCTAGCAAAGGAGAGAGAAGAAGCCATGAGAGATACAGAAAGAGAATCAGTGGAGGGCAGAGTTCCAAAAATCTAGAGAGAAGAGAGAATCAAAGGGAAGGAAGTGATCAACAGTGTCAAAGGTTGAAAAGAACGATGACCGAGAAAGGTCATTGATTTGGCAACTAAAAAATCATTGCTAACTTTTAAGAGAGCAGTTTTGATTGAAGATGAGGTCAGAAACCAGGTTGTTGAGAGTCAAGAAGTGAGAAGAGTGCAAGTGAAGCGACCTATTGTAGACAGCCTTCTCAAAGATTTTAGTCAGAAAAGGTAGAAGAGATTAGGGATGATAGTGGGGATGAACTGGTCAAGAGAGAATGTTTTGAGAATGGCCATGTTTTTAGTCAGTAAGGAAGCAGTCAGTAGACACAAAGGGATTGAAGGTAAGTGAGAGAGTGGGGATTAGAGAGGGGGAAATCTGTTTAAAATGGGATGGAACAGAATCACTTGGGCAGCTAGAGGGTCTTGCCTTGACAATAAGAAGGATCACTTCTTTGTGGGAAAGACAGATGAACAATGGTGTCAATAGAGGGCTCATGAGAAAATTTCCATCCTAATGAAGTTTTATCTTCTTAAATGATGAATGTGAAATTAATCAAGTATCAAATATACTTATTATATTTGACAATTTCTCAGTGAAAGAAAAATTTCCCAGAGTTCCCTATCTCTATTTTATTCCAAAAGTATTACATCCCACCCTGAGCAGCACTTATATATAATTCTTATATAAAAGGAGTTCTACATGCTCTTAATATAGTCCAAGAAGAAAAGGGGTCCATGGTCAAATCACTTATCCACATGTCTTCTCAATTATTGCCACACAACCCTGTGAAGAAGTCAGGGAGTTTTCATTTCTACAGGAAGCCTGATGCTACCATGTGAGAAATGGCTGAAGTTCTCTCCAGTCTAGGACTTCTTAATCCTTTTGACCATACTGGAAAGTTGCACTACCCCCCAAGTCACTGCAGCTGGTACCTCAGGCCGTACCCAAAATTCCACCTGTGCTGAACTGAGGCTCTTCCAAAACCTCTCTCCTTATGCAGAAACCAATGCTCTGAAGCAGCAAGTAGCGGCCTTACTGGAACAGATGACAATCCTCCAGACAAGTTTCTCCAAGTACCAGAAAGGTAAGTGATTTGCAGCTGAGGCACCATTGTTTCCCAATTTCTACTCCTTCCATGGTTCTCTGCACACATACTGCTTTCGCTGAGCTTTCTAACTCTGGTTACTTGCTATTCATTCTCAGAGTGAGGGCTGATCTCTTGCCTAGTGATGAGCAGAGGATGTTAATAATTGTAGAAAATTTGTTTAAGGAAAAGAAGAAATTCACTTAGAATCCCATACTTAGAGCTGGAAAGGCTCTTTTTGTTTTCAGTCATGTTTGATTCTTTGTGACCCCATTTGGGATTTTCTTGGCAAAGATACTGTTCTGCCATTTCCTTCTCCAGCTCATTTTGCAGATGATGAAATTGAGGTAAACAGAGTTAAGTGACTTGCCCAGAGTCACACAACTAAAGTATCTGAGGCCTGATTTGAACTCAAGGTTTCCTAACTGGAAGACCAATGCTCTATCTACTGTATCATCTAACTGTCCTAAAGCCCTTAGAGGTCCTTTCAATCTAATTAAGTTAAATTCATTTAATATAATTTGATTAAGTCTAATTTAATGCCCACATTTTAAAGATGAGGAAACTGAGACCCCAAGAGCATAAGTGACTGGCCCAAGGTCACACAAATAGTAAGTCAAGGACAAACTCAGGTCCTCTGTCTCCATCTTCAGCATTCTCTGTCCATGGTGCCCCACTGTCTCAGAGATCCAAGAATCCCCATCACTTAGGAAATCATTTTTAAGTGGATAGGTTGGGAGCAATGCTTTGTATCTTCCCTTAGTTACACAAATTTGTGACTTAAAGGAGAGGAAGAATTTCAAATGAGGTGAAATAAAACAGAGAGAACAGGACTTTGTTTCAAGGTCTTCCTTCTGTAGCATGGAATTACGTTAATGCACTAGAATATTTTTGCAAGCCTGAGGAGCAAGGTCTCCAACTAGATGCCTAAAAGCTGAGATTGTGAGCTACCCAGAGCAGATGAGAGCAGTTGGGTCTTGGCACAGGGTACTGGAGGCTTGATTTAGCTCCATGACCCAAAGTAAGAGTCTGGGCTACTTAATTCACCAACAACAAAGTTTCATCCTTCTGCTATTACTTGGTCCTGGGGCCTGAGAACAGGCAAGGCAGCAAATATACTAATTCTGACCATGACTTTTCCTGGTCCCAAGATAAAGGGAAAGGGAAATTCAGACTTTGTGATGCTTCTCAAAGCTCTCCAAATCTCCACTCAGTCTTGGCCTAATCCCCTTAACTGCACTGTCTTCACTGACTACTGCACTTTATGGTCAATATTTGGGGAAGCTGGTTGAGTGAAAGAAAATGAATTTTTAATGTCTAAGATATAATTTAAAGGGCTACAAGTGATTAAAGGACAATGGAAAGACTGCCAAATTTAGATTCAGATTTCTAGCTCTGCCATTTATTAGCTTGATGACCTTGGGCCAATCTCTTAACTTCTTTGGGCCTTAGTTTCCCTGTTTGTAATATGAAGAGGGTGAAACAGATGACTTTCAGGGCCCCTTCCAAACCTAAGTCTAAAATATTATAATGTTTGGAAAAAACAAATCATCTGTGATCTGCTTAAATACAGGATTAGGCACATCAGGCCAGAAGCACTTCATGGAGGAGCTATCAGTCCAGGTGTTGCCTCTCTATATTCTTTTTTTTTTTTTACTCTTTTTTTTTGCTTTTTTTTTTTGGAGGGGGAA
>CM053582.1:527668603-527688703 GCA_028627135.1 Pseudochirops cupreus | reverse complement strand
TTTTTTAAGATGTTATTTTCTTCAGTCAGGTTGTTGACTCTCTTTTCATGATTTTCTTGCATCATTCTCATTTCTCTTCCCAATTTTTCCTCCACTTCTCTTATTTGGTTTTCAAAATCTTTCCTAAGCTGCACTATGGCTTGTGACAAGTCTACATTTTTCTTGGAAGCTTTTGGTGCAGGATTTCTGACTGTGTTGTCTTCCTCCTGTTCCATCCTTTGATCTATTTTGTCCCCAAAAGGAATCTAAAGTTGCATTACTGGGTTTGCTTTCCTTCCTTTGCCTACTCATGTTGCCAGTCAATTACTTGATTATTTGGTTCAGTAGAACTCTGCTTTCAGAGGGGAGAGCTCTGTCCCAAATTGCTGGGGTTTTTGCAGCTGCTGGAGCTATAAGGAGGCCACTGTTTCTGCAGCTCCCACCAGCTTTGGCTCACTGAAAACGCACCTCAGGACCACCACCCAAGACTGCAATCTGATCCAGGCAATTCAAGGCTAGAGCATTTAGCCTCTGAATGATCTTTTAGCCTCCCCTCAATCTGCAGGCCAGGAGCTTCTGAAGCAGCCACGTGGAGGCAGCTGCAGGGCCTCAAGCTTCAGCCACTCCTGGCTCTCAGGCAGTTGGGCAGATCCTCTCCCTCCAATTTATTTGAGTTCCACTGACCTTTCACTTAGTTCTTGTTTCTCATGGGTTGGTAGTTCTGGAAAATGCCACAGCTGCTGGTGATTCACGTTCCAGCCGCGGCTTGTTCTGGTGGCCCTACAGCTCCAGCCACGGGTTCATGCAGTGCTGGTCTGGGCTCCCAGTGTGCTGTGATGAACCCCTTCCCGTCTGCCTGCCAGGCTGCCTTTAGAGGGAGCTTTGATACTCTGTCATTTTGTGAGTTCTGGAGCTTTAAAATTTGTTTAAAGTCATAGGTTGTAGGTATTTGAGTTGGTTAAGGTGAGCACTGTGGAGTTTTGCTGCTTCTACACCACCATCTTGACTCTGCCCCCCTGGTAAACCTTTTCAGGCAGCAACAGACTGGAAATAGATAGTTATTGCTCAAGTTCAATTCCCCAAAACTTGTTCCATAGTGAAATCATGGTCATTCTTTTTTTAAATTATTCTTTACCTGGTGAATTTTAGGCCGCTTTGGAGGTCGAAGCCCAGCCTCAATAGCTTGGCAGGGATTGAAAGAAAGGAGTAGAATGGATTTCCAGGATGAGAAAGCTGCTGTGGCATGGTGGGAAAAGTCCACAGTCAACAGTAGAGCCCAGGGAAGGTAAAATAATAGAATCAGAGCCTCAAAATCTTTGAATTGGAAGTGACTTGAGAAATTATTTAGTGCAACATCTAATTCAATTCCAGAATCAGGTCAAAAAGTTTCTATGTGAATGATTCTGGGAACTGTTTCTCAGGACAGCCAGATGTTGGACAGCTTTAATGGTTAAAAACTCAGCTTTGTATTAAATTGAGATGTTTTCCTGCAATTGACTTTTACAGAAATTGTTCTTATGCGTTCTTAATGGTATTCCTGTTTCAACCACAGCCTCCTGACTTATTATCTCCCCACTTCCCAACACTTCAGACCCTGCTTTCTGCCCTGACTAGGACCTCAGTTATTCAACCACTCCCTATTTTTCCTATCTCTTAGTTCTCTCAGATGACATTAGTTTCTCTAATGGGTTTTCATTCCCTTGGCAGTAGAGATTAGAGAGGGTGGTAGCTGTGAGCTGAACTGAAAAAAGCTCAGAGCTCCCTGTACCATGAGCAATGTTCCTTCTTCAGCTATGTCATCAACATTTGGATCATAGGATCACAAATCTTGGAGGTCATCTAGCCTAGCATTTTATAGATGAAGAAGATGGAATCTAGAGAGATTAAAGGATTTGTCCAGGGTAACACAGACAGTAAATGGATTTGGAATTTGAGCTTAGGTCCTATGACTTCCTATTCAGTACCCTTTGTATCATGCTACCTCCAAGGAAGAGTGCATTTTGATGAAACCTTGATACTTGCGATCCAAGGATGGTAGAAGAGGCATAACAAACCTGCCCTGGGTCATTATGGTGGTGTTGTATTTGAGAGATCCAAAGAAGTATGTAGTTAGTGCCACTTAGAACCTGAGAATAGAATGCTCATAGTTGTAAAGTACCCTGGAATGTATGGACTGTCAGAACCACATTCACATCAAGAGTGTAGACATGAGTTAGAGTTGGGCCTGAGTCAGCACCAACATTCAGTAGGGATGAGTTTAGTTGGATGGCCTTGAAGTGCATTTCATTCCTTTGGGTGCAGCTCCTGAAGGGCTTTTGAATGTGGAGGACATGACTACTGAGCCTGCTGGAAGTCAGTGTCAGGAACTGAAGTCAGTCTCATTAGCCTATAATTTAAATATTTTAACCTCTTTTCTTTTTGAAAATTGGGACAATACGTATTTATCCCCTAGTTTTATGGCACCTCTCTATTCTAATCTGTCAGAGATTGCTCTCAGTCACTTGGTAATCATATTTTTTCTGTTTTTTTCCCCCAATACTGTGACATTTAGTTTATCCAAGTGTGGTAACTTGAACTCATGAGGACCACTAGGGAATCCATTATTATTTCCTTATTTATCTTAGGTTTCAACTCCCTATTAACAGTTTTTGTTTTATCTTTCCTATTCTAAGAGTATTCTCCTTTGTAGCTAAAACAAGGAAAATGCAAATAAGGTTCTTCTTACTTCTCTCAGCAATCTATCATCATTGATATATTTACATTAACCATTAGTACTATTTGTTTTTTCCAACATAACTAAAAAAACCCTCTTCCACCTTTTGCTTTCTATCTTTTGCATTCACACTCAATCTCAATGCATTATTTTTATGGAGTCGTACTAGGAGTTTTCTCCCCAAATTTTTAAATAATATTTTATCTTACTGCCTAATTTCATGTTAAAACAATTTTAAAATTTGTTTTTAAGAGTTTTAAGTTCCAAATTCTATTGTTTTCTCCTGCCACCTCCCCGAGATGGTAAGCAATGTGATAAAGTTATACATGTGCAATGATGTAAAACATACTTCCATATTAGTCATTTTGAGGAAGAAAATTCAAACCCCCCAAAATGAAAGAAAGAAAGAAAGTGAGGAATAATATACTTTGGTCTGTATTAAGTAAGGGAGGCAGATAGCATTTTTTTTGATCATGAATTCTTTCAGATTGTCTTGGATCATTGTACTGCTGAGCACAGCTAAGTCATTCATAGCTGTTCATCATACAATATTGTTACTTTTTACAATGTTTTCCTGGTTCTGCTTACTTCATTCTGCATCAGTTCGTCTAAGTCTTTCAAGGTTTTTCAGAAATCATGCCATCCCTCATTTCTTATAAAACAATAATATTCCATTACAATCAGTTGCCACAACTTGTTCAGCCATTCCCCAATTGATTGGTATCCCTTCCATTTCCAATTCTTTTTTTTTCAATAGGAACAAAATGGTTTTTATTTCAACCATTCAGTAATCCATTTTCAATTCTTAGCCACAAAAATAGCTGCTATAAATATTTTTGGGCACATAGGTTCTTTCCTCCTCCTTCTTTTAAAAAATCTCTTTGGGATCAAGACCTAGTAATGGCAGTACCATGTTTTGTATACTTTTCTTCTGTCTTTTGTATTTACTCTTTGTAGAGATAAGGACTAAACATGCGATTTCATTCTTATAGGAAACTTCTAGTCCCTGTGTACTACATCAAGATCATTTCACTATTTTCCTTTTTGCTTCCTTGTTTGAGTTGTGCCATGGCTAGAGTATTGGGTTTGGGAGTCAGAAAGACCTGAGTTCAAATCCTGCTGCAGACATTTACTAGCTGGGTGACTCTGGGGAAGTCCCCTACTATCTCTCAGTCTCAATTTCCTCATTCATAAAATGGGGATAATGGTAGTACTTACCTCATAGGGTTGTTGCAAAGGTCAGAAGAGATACTATATGTAAAGTGCTTTGTAAGGTGCTGTATAATGCTCTCTGTTACTACTATTACTATTTGCATATTCAGAATTTTATGAATTGTAGTTTCCCTCTAGGGCTAACTTCCCTTCTAGTTTTTAGGTCATGGGATGTTGCTTAGACTTTCTCTGGGCTCTGACATTTGCTCTCTCAAAATCTAAGGTGTATATTAAATCATGTTTGACATATGTCCTCCTCTCCCTGCTGAATTCTAAAAGAAAATGCTGATTTCTCTCTAGCATCTCATCATTTTTCCTTCAGCAAGCAGTTTTTCTCTTGTCAGTAAGAACCAGTTTTTAAAAAGCAGTTATTTTCATTGCTTATTCCAGTTTCTGAAAGTGATTAGGCTACAGTTGTGGTAGAACCAAATAAGATGGAATTTATTAGGAATACATGGAAATTAAATTAACTGTCCAAGTGTAAGATTTGGACCTATGACTAGGCAGCAGATCAGATGAAAAAGATCTGGGGGAATTACTATACTACAAGCTTGTTATGAAAATGTGACCTGATTGCCAAAAGTGTTTCTATTTCACGCAGCTTAATAGAAACACTGTGACCAGAGCATCATAGTAGTTCACATTTGTATTGTGCTTTTCAGATATTATCTTATTTGAGCCTCACTCCAAGGGTTTTAGATATTATCTCCATTGTGTAGATGAAGAAATTGAGACTCAGAGAAGATAGAGACTCACCTGTGGTCATGCAGGTAGTATTAAGTATCAGGAATGAGACCTCTTCTGCTTCCAAGTCCCAAACCCATTACACTACAGCATGCTGTCTCTCTAAGGGAAAATGAGGGGCACCATGATGTCCTTCCAAATTGGACTTGATTCCATTATATTTGGAGTATCACGTTCAGATCTAGACATAGTAGTTTTAAGGACCTTGCCAAGTTTGAGAGCAGGTACTTAGCACCTTGTTTCAAGTTAACACCTTGTGTTAAGCTGTTTAATTAACACAGAAGTAGTTAACCCCTTGGGAAGAAGTTGCTAATGTAACAGGAAGGGGAAGAACAGGGAGGAGCTATACTGTATATAAGGAGGAGCATCAGCAGGACAGTCAGAATTTCTCTCAGTGAGCATCTGGAGGCTGCAACTTCTGCTGAGACCTTTCCTTTGGGAATTTCTGCTAAGAACTTCCAAGAACCAGGCTGAGGAGCTACCGTGAGTGAGAGAGGAGGATCCCTCCTTGAGGGAGTGTGTTCTGTTGTGAAGGCTTGGGAATGTGGTGTTCACTGCATTAACCATGTGTATCAACTTCATGGCTACTGTAACGATTTTAGCTTTCTGATTCTTGGACTTGGCTTTCTGGTTCTGGGATTTGGTTTTCTGATATTTGAATAAAGGCTTTGGTTCCACCCTCCATGTGGAGAGTCTGCTACATTTTGTGATTCACAACTATACCAGCATATTCATAACCATGGTGGGTGTTATGAATATTGCATTGTTATACTTGGAATGAAGATTTTGAAAGTAGGCTTATCAAATTGTAGGTTACCTAGAGCTGTGATAGTTCTCTATCCTACTACATGACAAAGTAAAGATTTGAAAAGATCTCAGTAGGCTGAAGGAAAGAATCCAGGACCAATCAATTGATCATTAAGCATTTATTAAAAACCTATTAGCAACAGGCATTAGGGATACAAAGAAAAGTGTACTTTTAAGGAGCTTACAGAGGCTAGTAAGGAGTCCTAAAGTCAAGTGATAAGAAGAATGGTTGTAGTAGTCAGGGATATTTAGCCTGAAGAAGATAATGCCTGAGACAGAAGAAATATCATCCCTACCTCCAGTGTTTTTTTTTTAAGTTGTATACAGAAGTTTTATGTAGTTAGCAATGGTGAGTAGAAGATAGATTAGATCTGCCCTGTGTTGTTACAGAGGAGACAACTATGATAAGTGACTGGAAGTTTGTTCTGGGGAGGGTTGGGGGGAATTTGAATTCTTTATAAGAGAGAACTTTTGAAGAACTGGCTGGAATGGAAAGAGGGTGCCTCAGAATGTAGTGAAGTTTCTGTCATTTCTATCAAAGTGGGATGAGCACCTGTTGTAGAGGGAATTTGTGTTTTGGGTGGACTCTCTTTTGATCCATCTTTCAGATTTGGTCATTCTACAACTGCTTTTGACCCATAATATTTCCAATATCATTCCATAACATGCAATGTTGAAATATTTTCTTTTTAAAATTATATCCCAATCTAGATATAAAAACTGACACTGTAAGCAATCTGAAAGAGGAAAGAATAGTTTATTTGTTAAATTTATGGAGAAGGGAAGCATTTATGACCAAACACGAAATAGAAAGCATTACAAAATGCAAAAAATGGGTAACTTTTGATTACACTAAACTAAAAAGTTTTTGCATAAACAAAGCCAACGTAACCAAGAATAGGAGGCAAGTGGAAAATTAGGAATTTTTACAACCAGTGTCTCTGATAAAAGCCTTGTTTCTAAAATATAGAGAACTGAGTCAAATATATAAGAATATAAGTCATTCCCCAATTGATAAATGGTCAAAGGATATGAATAGTCAGTTTTCAGAGGAACAAATTAAAGATATCTATAATCACATGAAAAAAAAATGCTCTGAATCACTATTGATTAGAGAAAGCAAATCAAAACAACTTTGTGGTACCACATCTCACCGGTAAGATGGGCTAAGATGACAAAACAGGGAAATGATAAATGCTCGAGAAGATGTGGGAAAATTGTAACAGTACTGCATTGTTGGTGGAGTTGTTTACTGATCTAACCATTCTGGGGAGCAATATGGAACTATTACCAAAGGGCTATAAAAATGTGCATACCTTTTGATCCAGCATTACCACTTCTAGGGCTGTATCTCAAAGAGAACATACAAGTGGGAAAAGGGCACATCTGCACAAAAATATTTATAGCAGCTCTTTTTGCAGTGGCAAAGAATTGGAAATCAAGGGATTCCCCATCAATTGGGGAATGAATAAACAAGTTGTGGTATATGAATGTAATGGGATACTTTTGTGCTATAAGAAATGAGGACCAGACAAACTTCATAATAAACTGGAGAGACTTATATAAACTAATGCTGAGTGAGGAGAGCAGAACCAGGAGAACATTGTACACAATTACAGACATATCAGATCTGTGATGACTAACTTTGATAGACTGGGCAACTCTCAGCAATGCAAGGTTATAAAACAACTCCAAAAGACTCATGATGGAAAGCAATATCCATATCCAGGGAAAGAACTATACAGTCTGAATGCAGATTGAACCAAACTATTTGCTCTCTTTTTTTGTTTTGTTTTGCTCCTTCTTTCTTGTTCATTTCGTGGGTTATGATTCTTTGCAACTTAACCAATGTTTAATCTGAAGATATTTGTGGAGTATATATCAGAATGCATGCCACCATGGTGGGGCAGGGAGGAGAAGAAGGAGGGGGAGAAAATTTGCAACTCAAAAAACGTGTGGAACTGAGTGTTGTAAACTCAAAGTAAATAAATAAATTTTAAAAAAATTTTTTAAAAATGATATCCCACTCTCTGAGCTGTCACTCACAATATTCAGAGTCCAAATTGAAATGCCCTTTCTCCCCTTGACCATAGCCTATCTTTGCAGCTCTCATTAATTTTTTTTTCTACTGGTTTCTTATGTATGTCCTCAAAGCATAGTCCTAAAGTCTTTGAAGAAATTCCCCTCACCCAAGTCCTGTTTCATTATATACAGGGCTTGTACTCCAGCTTGGTCAGATTTTTCCTTTGAAATGTCTCTCTCTTGAGAGCTTAATGTCAGGCAAATTTGTGATCAATGCTATTTAAGTTATCAAGACACATGCCAAGTTTTGTACTTATATCATAGATGAAGACAGAGCCGCTGTGCAAGAAATTCTTTTAGAAAAGGCCAGCAACACCAGTAAACCCAGTTCCCCCTTAAAAACTTATGGTACAGCTTAAATTTGACAAGCAATTAGCCTTTTGTCTGAACACTGTTTATCATTCCATTGTCCATTGGTGTGGATTTCAACGCAGTTCTCTTGCCTACCACCGTTGGGTTCTTTAGATGCCCAATTGGTATAGCTGACAGTTTGCCCATTCCTGTACAGGAATGTGCCCTCTGTTCTCTCATCACTTATATCCAGGAAGATGTTCTTATTATACTGTTGGGCCAGTTCTTGTAGGGCTTCATTCTCCCTGGCATTCTGGGGGGCTGCCAGTGAGGCACCAATTAGTGAACATATTCTCTTTCCTTCTTCAAATGTCCCTTCAGATGCTGTTACCATAAACCATTTCTCAGCCACAGTTCTGATACCAGACAATTTCATAACTATACAGGAGAAAGGAAGACACCCTAGTCACATCTTGTTAGAAGACAGATTCTCTATCAATGTCTAGAATTTGGTAGATATTAAACTCCGAAAAAGGGTACTTGTGGGACACGTGTGACAGGAGACTCAGAATATGATTCCACATCATCCCTGCCATGCCTCCCCATCCCAAGAACAGGAGTTATAATCAGGATCTCATCTGGTTTTTCCTATTGCTAACAGAATGCATCCTAGCACAGGTTTACAGTGACCAAATTGGTCCTTAAAGTGGGGGATACCATTTCACGTCAGAAATGTTTTTTTCCTCTCATCCAAAGCTTGGGGAGCAAGGCATCCCTTGAAGTACCTGCATTAACTCCCTTGCTGCTACCAGGTATCTGGAAGAAAGTCAGGTGTTTGTTATCCATTGGAGTCTGGAACAATACGTAGAGTGTAAAGGAATGGACTAGACTGAGGAAAGAGCACTGGACTGGGGAGGCAGGCTGATTGTGCATGACCTTGGGCAAGTCATTTCACCTCTAGGGGCTTCAATTTTCTAATTGGTAAGGGGAGAGCAGCAGAGGTTGGCCAGGGTTCTGCACCTTTTTTGTGTGTTATGGTCCTCTTCTCTGAGTAATGTTGATAAAGACATAAAATAAAATACAGAGGATTTAAAAAGAAACTAATTATAGTGAATACAGTTGTCACAACATTTTTTTTCTTACAAATTATCATTAAAAAGTTTTCTGGATCTCAGATTAAGGGGCTTCTGCACCAGATGATCCCCAAATCACCTCCAAAATCATGATTCTGAAATTTAACTAATTCTTCAGAATTCTAACTTGTAGAAGAACTTGTCAGGGTCTATGGCTTGAGGAGGGGACCAAAAAGGCATTGGAATTAGGCTTCCAACTATTCCTCCTCCTCCTTTTTTATTTCTGTGTGACTTCCATCTTCTTACTCTACCTCTCTGTACTTTTGTCTCTGAACCACTAAAACTTTTGGTAAAAGTGTTTCGTAGAGATCACAGAACCATAGATTCAGATCTTGAGAGAACTGAAATAGTCACTGTATTCAATCAATTCATTTTTGAGCCAAAGAATCTGAGGCCCAGAGGGGTAAAAGTTAATTGCCCAAGAACACAAAGCTAGAAAATGACTCGTGGAATGTGAACCCACATTTTCCTGACTTCATGTTCAGCACTTATAGGTTGGACATGGGTAACTAGCAAAGCTTTCACTTTAATTGAAGGCTATAAGAGTGGTTCTGCCTCTTTAGTATGATACTCCATAGATCAGAATGTCACATGCAGGTTTGGGAAAGCCTCAGCTTAGGAGGCCACTAGAAGGGTAATGTGTAAGAAAGGGTGGATGACACCAATGTCATGAGCAAACACAGCTCTAGTCTTAAAGTTAAATTCTTTACCTTTTCTATATTTGTCAATGAAAGCCTTCAATGTCCTGATTTCTTCTTGCAAAACAGTTATTTGAGCCTTGAGTGAAATCAGTTCTGAAAGACAAAAATGGTTTATCATTTCCATTGGGTTTTACATAATGCTTCTGAGAGGCCAAGGTGAAAAAAACACATCCCATCCACAGGGGTGCTCAATACCAGGGCCCCAATTCCATGTCACATTGGAACAGACCTGGCCCTGAAATCAAAGACCTAAGTCATTTGGAAGTGTAAAAGAGGAGGGAAGGAATTAATCTTTTGCCTTGTGTCACATGATGGGATTTCTTCACAAGATAACTTCATGAGCTATTCCAATGGCCCCATCAGAGTGGTACTGGGTCTCAGAGATAATAGAAAAATAGCTTTTCCTTCCTAGCTTCCCTTCATTTTCTAGTTTGCTTTTTATCTCCTGACCCAAGATTAATAAGCTTCTCTCCATGCATTTGCAACTCATTTTTTTTCTTTCTTTATTATCTTCCTCTCCATTCCTGTTTCTCCCGCTGTAGTCTAGGCTAAGAGAAATTATAATTATAAACGAATGGCCTTCTATTTCTATCCTCTTTTTCTCACTTTTGTCCTCCCTTCCTTTCCATTCCTTTCCTTTCCCTTCCCTTGCCTGTTCAACAACACTACTAGATATTCTTTCTATTTACTTTTACCATGACCTTCTCCTAACACCATACCTTTAGGGTCTCCTCATTACCAGAGGCTTAATTTAAGTCCTAGTTCATTTTTTTTTTATTCTTCAAAGCTGTCTGCTGTCAACTTATCAACTCTTATCTAACCCACTAATCTTCTCTTCTTTTCACCTTCCACTCTGGTTGGACCAGTCTTCACATCTTTTCTCTGCTCGTTCCTTCCCTTTCTTGATACCTACAAAGGCATCTGCTTAAAATGCCCTTCCCCATTAAAATCCTTTCCATCCTTCAGGGTCCAGCACCTTCAAAAAGACTCCTTGTAATCATTTCTTTTTAAGATTTTTTATTAATTTTATTTTTAATTTATGGAATAAACAAGAATTTCCATAACAATATAATAAAAAAAGATGATTGCCCATGAAACTGCAAATCTATTATGTCCAATTTGATATATATGTGTATGTATATGTATATATGTGTACATATATATGTATATATATATATATATGTACACACACACACATATATATTATCATGTAAATTTCTTTCTCTTTTTTCTTCCCTCTCCTGTCCCATTGCTCTAGGGATGGCTACCTTTTTTCTTCCCTCTCCTGTCCCATTGCTCTAGGGATGGCTACCATTAGAAGCATATACATACACACATATGTGTGTGTCTATATGTGTGTGTGTGTGTGTGAGTGTGTATGTGTAATTGATCTTCCACCTATTCCTTCTCTTTTTTTTATTTCTGTGTGACTTCCATCTTCTTATTCTACCTCTCTGTATCATTGTCTCTGAACCTCTAGAACTTTTGGTAAAAGTGTTTCCTAGAGATCATAGAACCATAGATTCAGATCTAGAAAGAACTGAGGCAGTCACTGTATTCAACCAATTCATTTTTGAGCCAAAGAATTTGAGGCCCTGATGGGTAAAAGTTAATTTCCCAAGAACACAAAGTTAAAAAATGTCTCGTGTGGAATTTGAACCCACATCTTCCTGACTTCAAGTTCAGCAGTTATATGCTAGGACATTGGTAAGTAGCAAAGCTTTCGTATGTGTGTGTATATGTGTGTGTGTATAATATATAGACATATATTCTAAACATACTTTTATTTATCAGTCCTTTCTCTGGATGCAGATAGCACCTTCCTTTATATGGTCTTTATAGTGACTTTGGGTATTTAAAACAGTCAAAATGATTTATTTGTTCAAAATTGTTCTTAAAACAATATTGCTAATACTGTAAACAATGTTCACTTGGTTTTGCTCATTTCTCCATTGTCTAATGCAAGTCTTTCCATGTTTTTCTAAGACCATTGAGCTCATCATTTTTACTAGCACAGTAGTGTTCCATTACAATCCTATAACACAACTCGTTCAGCCATTCCCAGTTGATGGGCATCCTCATAATTTCCAGTTATTTGCCACCACAAATTACTTCAACCCATGCTAATTTCCCATTTCTCTACATTCCTAAAGAAAATATTACATGTACAAACTATCAGTTCTCTTGTTTAATTGCTTCACATAAGTCCTAGTTCCTCAGCAAACAGTGAAATCTGGAGAATGGAACTGAATCTTGGCCTACCAGACTAGATCCTGGTTAGATACATATTGAACTAAATTGAATAGAGCTGAAAAAGTCCCCCCCTCCCCTCAGGTTTTGCATATCATTGTTTTTTGGTTGTTGGTGGTAGTAGTGGTTTTTTTGGTTTGTTTACCTTCATCTTTTCCTATTTCATCCCTGTTCTCTTCCAAGTCAAATGCATAACTCACCTTGAATTTCTCCTTTGTCTCCTTTTGGTCCCCTGGGTCCCAAAGGACCCTCTTCTCCTTTGATCCCCTTGGGGCCAGCTTTTCCAGGAGGGCCTAGTGTTCCTCTCTGTCCTGGAGAGAAAAGATAACAGTCAATAATTTGACCCTCTTTCTTCCATGACCAGGAGCAGGCTGAACTCTTGTTTTGGAAGTGAACCTGAAGCTTACTGGTGGCCCAAGAAACCGCCCCACTGTGGCTGGGTGTTTAAAACCTAGGAATGTCAACATGGAGCTGAAACAAATGAGCTTGCCCACTGGGGCTTCAGGTTGCTGTTGTTTCTCCTCAGAGCCCTGGGATTTGCCTCAGTTTTCATCTTTCCTTTCAGTAAAGCCTCCAGTAAAAAAGACCTTCCCATGCTCTAGTGGTGGAGGTAACCAGGAGTGTGAGATTCGGGTTCCAAGTTCTCTGAGTCAGGGGCCATGTCTTTAGCAATCTTTGTTACTTCACAGTTTTGGGTATGATGTCTTGTCTGGAGTAAATATTTAGCAAATAATTGTTGAGAAGATGAAGAGTATAATAAATGACATTTCTATAGTGCATTAAAAGTTGCAAAGAACTTTACATACATCATCTCATCCATGTCTCACAAGAGTACTGTGAGGTATCATTATCCCCATTTTATGAATGAGGAAAATGAAGCTCAGAGAGGCTGTTTTTTGTGCATGGTCACACAGTTCAAGTTACATAGCCAGGATTGGGAGCCAGGTCTTTCTGATTTTTTTATTTACACTTTTTCTATAATACCATTCTTACAGTGAAATCACTCAGGGAGATCTGCTTTACATACCTTGGTCTCCTTTTTCTCCTTTTGGACCCTGGTTCCCATCTCGACCTGGTAGCCCATTGCTCCCAGGCAGTCCACAGGGCACAATATTGCATGTGTTTGTTTTTGGTTTACAGTCACATGTGTCTTGTTCAGAAGCCATAGTCAGAGATATTGCCAGCAGGAGAAACTGAAAAGTACCCTGGAGGAGCATCTTCTCAGATCTAGAGCTGAATGAATAAAGAATGAGTGCCATCAAGCTGACTAGAACCCCCTTCATTTTCCTCATTTTCAGAGACCCTTCTGACTCATCCTAGTTGCAATCCAGTTAAAACCTGACTTCAGTTACAGAGATAACTCTTATTCCCATTGCCAAATTGCTGTTCCTTGATTTCTTGTGTCTCCATTTCTAGGGGGACTTTGTCTATGAAATTCTCCTACATCTTAAAAAAAAAACCCTTTCCCTCATCTTCCGGGTAACAAATAATAAAAAATAATAACAAGTAGCATTTATATGGTAACTAAATGCTTTACAAATATTATCCCATTTGATTCTCACACGTCCAGAAAGTAAGTACTATTACCATTCTCCTTTAGCAGCGGCAAACCTTGTGACCCAAGGTTACACAGCTAAGAAGTGTCTGAGGTCACATTTGAACACAAGATCTTCTTGACTCCAGGCCCTGCACTCTATCCACTGCACCACCTAGCTGCCTAGAGTTCTAATACCACCTCCCCAGAGAAGCTTTTTGTGGTTCCCTCAGCTGTTAATGTTCTCTCCTCAAATATTCCTTACACAATTTGGCTAACCCCTCTTTTGAACACTTTGTCTTAGGCAGATTAGTGTACAAGATAAAAGTATAAATATTGGCGACACCCGTATCAGTGTACAAGATCTTTGAAAGCTCATGCAAAATAGGAAATATTAATGAATGTTTAGAAAAAGAAATGAGAAACTGAGCTGCAGCTCTGGTTAAGGGGGAAAATGGAGGACAAAGCAAAAGACATTAAAAACAGAAAGTCAATTTGGAATCTTCTGGTTGGAATCATAAAGCATGGGAGATGTGATATCCAGCCAATGAGACAGAGAACTACAGGCCAAAAGCTGTGGCAACCAGGGCAGGTAGAGGTGTGCTGAGTGTCCTAGAAAGCATTGGACCATACTGAGAGAAAAATGCCTGAGACATTGTGCAGGGGTGGTGAGGCCAAGCAGATAGATCTTGAAGCAAGGAAAGGGTACCCTTCACCAAGGGACCTTCATTCTATTTACAATCCTAGAACTTCATTAAATGTTAGATGGTGAAGTGTTGTTGTTTTGATAAGGCTGTGATTGAACCTCGGGAAAAGGAAAGAGTTGACCAAACAGGAGCTGCAACTATTGCTTCATTGACAGGTCTTAGAAGCCCCTTCTCAATTACTGCATTGAGTAAACCTATTTCATGCTTAATACCTCTGGCACATGTGTGCTTGCAATGAACTGTGGAGAAACAAACCTGATTTTGATATTTCTAGCGAGGCCTGCTGAATGGGTGCTGAAGCCATAGAGTTTATCATTAGTGGGAAGAACCCAAGAGTGAATTTTCCTCTGGCATGGCCAGAGGAAAAGGCTGGTTTCTCAATTGATATATGATTTATAGGATGATATGAATATGGTTAGAGGTCTCTAATGGAATTCCAAGGTTTTGGACTTATCCTCTTGTGGTTAATGGTTTTATCCATGCCTTGGATAAAAGTATTGGCAGAATGCTTCCAAGATGAAAGGAAAACACAAAACTGAGAGAGCAAGATAATGTATTGGATGACAGGATCAGAATCCAAAAGAACTTGGCAAGATGGAACATTCAGCTTAATCTATTAAAATGAAATTTCATAGGGATAACTATTTCAAATTATCTCAAACTAATGGAGGATATACTGATCTGCCTAAGAAGTTCTTCACCAGGAAGTCCCTATATTGTTGTTTGTCCTTCATTTTTGAAAAGGACCATGACATCAGGGAGATGATGCCATGACATGCAAGTCAATTGGATTTAAGTGAGGGAGGGCTGTGCAAAGTCGCCAGCCTCACTTTTTATCCTGGAGACATCTGGGTTCAGTGGCCAGATATATATCAGGATGACTGGAGATAGCCCTGGATGCAATAGGAGACCTTGTTTTTGTTTTTTTTTTTTTAAGCTAAGATCTTTAACGGATCTCAGTTTGACTGAGGCAACACCCATTCAGTGATTAAGAAAATGAGGCAGAGAATGAATGGCTTCTTTTACCTGTTCAAAAAAAAAATCAACCTGGGAGGGGAAGATCTTTAGTGTTTGTTGCAAAAACAGAAACACTTGCTATTTACATTCACTCAGCTTCAACCAGGACCCAAAGAGCAACTGGAAATTGACTGGAGACCCATTGGTCTCAATCAATGAGGGCCAGAGTGATTTGGGTTTAAGGCATAGTCCTTAAGAAAAAAATCTAGCCCGTGAACCTCAAGATATTTTGTAAGGTTTCTGTGATCAAAATTTATATTCCTTTGGGCAGAGCACCCACATGTGAGGGCATGATACCCTATGTGGAGAGAGGGAAGGGAAGGGAAGAAGAAAGGAAGGAAGGAAGGAAGGAAGAGTTGTGTTGGTTAACTGCCCAATTCCAGTTAGGTCCCCAGTGGAGCAGCAACTACTACTCACAGAGGTGGTTGTTTGTTCTTTCCCATACCAGTGGAAACATTGATCCATTTCCCATTCCAAAATCTTATACTTGGTTTAAAAAAAAAATCACCTTTCTAATAAAGAATTGGGGAAATTTTGGATAGGTAGTAAATTGTCTGGGAAAGAACTGGGAGGGTTAGTGGCCTTCAAGCTCAGCATGAGCCAAAAGTGTGTTATGACTGCCCAAAGGACCAATGCATGTGTAGGCTGAATTAAGAGATCTAGTGTTGATTGAGGAGGGAACTGATGGTCCTAAATGTTCTCTGCCATAGTCAGACCACAACTGGAGTGTCATGTTCAGTTCTGAATGCCATGTTCTATGAAGGCCACTGAAAACCAGGAGAGGGAAGGAGTCAAGAATATGTGAAGCTAGGACCAGATGAATGACCTAGAGAAGTTCATCCTGGAGAAGAGAGAACTTAGAGCATGATAGAGTTGTTTATCTAGTGCCCGAAAGGCAAGTATACAGAAGAGAAGCTAGAAGTGTTCTACTTGACCCCAAAAGGTTAAGGAAATTATAAAGATGGAGTATTGGTCTCAATTTAGGAATAAACTTCTTAAAAACTGAAGCTATCTCAATGTTGAAGGGTCTACTGTGTATGTATGTGTGGGGACAGTTAGGATCTCATTATCTGAGGTATTCAGACAAAGGGTTGTAGCAAGAAGAGGTGAGATGATCTTTCTGGGCTGTCAGCTGTTCACATAGTAAGGTTTTACACTTGAGAGCTAGATTAGAACCTAGAAGTGACATAGTATAGTCTCCTCAGAGTTTGTCTCAGTCATGTCTGACTTCCCCTGACCCCATTGCGGATTTTCTCAGAAAGATGTTAGAGTGGTTTGCCATTTCCTTCTCCAGATCATTTCATAGATGAGGAACTGAGGCAAACAGGTTTCAGTGACTTGTCCAGGGTCATTTAGCTAATGTCTAAGGCTGTATTTGAACTCTTGAAGATAAGATTTCCTGATTCAAAGCCCAGCTATTTATCCATTATTCCACTCCACTGTACACAAGAGTAAATTGGTGAGCAGAGCTCTTGAATTACTTAAGGTCACACAGGCTATGAGTAACAGAATCAGGAGTCAGACCCAGGTTTTTTCACTTAAAAGCTAGTATTTATTATTTAGGCCCAACTGGAAAAAAAAGTGTGAAGAGGGGGAAAAAATCTATTTGGTTTACACACCAAGGTTATAGACTCTGGATAATGCCCTCATGATTCTTTTTTATTGAGAAGAGGTGTGTGTGTGAGTGTGTGTGTGTGTGTGTGTGTGTGTGTGTGTGTGTGTGTGTGTTGGGGGAGGTCTCTCTAACTTCTTTTCTTTCAGGCTGGTTATCGGTTTGAAATTACATTCTTGGCCATCAAGCACCTTGATGTATTGGGGTCATTCTTGCTCAAGACTGTGTTTACAAACAATTATCCATGAAATATTTTTGGATTTTGAGAAAAGTAGACTTAAGGCACACACTGAGAACTTCTCAGATAACTGTGCACACAATCACTTTCCCAATAAACCAGATTAAGCTTGATTAAGAGTCTTTAATTCTGAACTCCTCCATCTGTAAAATAGAACTAATGGTGCTTGGCTAAATTACCTCATAAACTTGTTTTGAGGTTAATACTTTGTAAACTGTAAAGTACCTCATAAAGACAACATTTAGTGTGGTTAGGCCTGCCCTAGTTTGGGAGTTAAGCAAGCCTGCTTTCTCATGAATGGTCTGCTCCCTCAGTTGGAGTAGCAGTGGCCCATAATTTGCTTACCATCTATTCTTTTTTTTTTTACTTTCTCTCTTTTCCATTATTCTTCTTGTCCATCGTCAATCACTTAAATCACTTACCAAAGAGGAAGATTTTTATATTTTTTGTTATCCTCCATTTTCTAGACATCCTAGCTCCTGTTTTCTCTAGCTTTCCTAAGACCCATGCCTTAATCCTCCAGCTCCTAAAAAGGTTAAGCACTATGGCAGACCCCTTGCCACATCTGTCCTTCTGTCTCCCCCTACTGGTTCAGCCCTTGAAGTGTCAATCTCCGCCTGGTCCCCTGACCAAGTTTGATCTCATTTACAGCAACTTCTTTTCTGCTCAGATCTCAGAGAATTGAGTGTGGACACTGAACGTAACAAACACCTTCCTTTCATCTTCTTACCAACATAGCCATCAGTGTGCTGTGTATGATATTTATTAAAGCAGCACTAAACTGGATGAGTTGAAAACAGTATGTTTGGGAAGCATTAATGAAAGATGGGCAGTATTAGTAGGAATACCTGTACCTTGTGGCTTCTGGGGTCCTTCTAGCAAAGTGGTATTGATCCTTAGCTGCTGAAATTGTGCTAGTCTTCTTTTATTCTGGTAGGTGTTGACTTGCTGCCCTTCGACTTCCTGTCATAGGAACTCAAAGTTTTCTCCATCCAGAGAAAGCCCAGATGTCCAAGTGGCATCTATAGCATTGGCAGGCTGTTCCTCTCTCAATGAGTGAGCAGCAGAAATCCCAGAGTACAAAGGTCCTAGATCATTCTTGGAAAGGAAGTTGGGTAATTAGTTCAGGGTCACCTGTGGATGCTGAGGTGTAGTTTTGGGTGCCATCCCTGTAGATAAACTTTGGAATGTGGAATGGGGCATCTAGGTTCTGTTTGATTTCTGTGAAGAAAGATGGGAAAACCCTAGGTTCTTCTGTGCTATTGTCTGCAAAAGCTGCTTCTGCCACAGCAGCATCTGGAAGCAGTTTCTCTGCTTTCAGATGATGTCTTTGATGACCAAATAAAGGGGATGTTTGAGTAGGAGTTTATTAGAGTTTGCCAAGTAGGTGTGTGACATGGTCAGATCTGGGCTTTAGGAAAGTCACTCTGGAATGGAGACAAACTTGAGTAGGGAGACCAATTAGAAGACAAGAGTCCATGGGAGAAATGATAAAGGTCCTGCATTAGGGTGGTGGCTGTGTGAGAGAATGTGGTGTATGTAAGTTAAGATATGTTGTGAAGGCAGAAGGAAACAGATGGAACAATAGACTAGATCTGTGGAATTAGTGCAAATGAGATTAAGCTCTGAATAACCACAGGGAATTTCTTCAAAGTCTCTAATGGTAAAATAAGGCTGGGTACACGACTGACGTGCTGTCTCCTTTACGTGTTGGCTTCTTCTCAGAGTCTTTTTAATCACTCCAGAGATCCCTCCCTGAAGATGTCCTGGAATCTTATGTTTCCTCTCTCTCTATAATCCAAAAGTCCGAAGACTTAGGAACTCTCCTCTTCCAAGCTCTCACCAGCTTTGTCTCTCACACAAGCATGGAGTATCAGTTGTTCTTTAGCATTGAGGACAGTTTTGTTCAAATGGGCTTGAGTCCTAGGTTACATATAGAGCAGAAAACTGAATCCAAGAAATGCTGAGTGGCTTGCCCAAGGTCAGACTAGGGACAGAGATGGCATTTGAATCTAAATCCCCTGACTCACAATTCAGTTTTCTTTCCATTTCTCCATGTAGTTTCCTAGTAATGATTATAATACTATCTCCTGTTTATAATTTACTTTACACTTTACAAAGTGCTTTCCTCCCAGTAAGCTTAGATCTGAGCGCTTCAGTGATTTGCTGAAGATCACATGACTAGTGAGTAAAGGAACCCCAACTCCAAATAAAACGGTCTTTCCATAAAATCACCTTCTCTCTTCCTTTAGTTTTTCAGGGCTTTGGAGACTGGGGATTTGGCAGTCTGTGACCCCACCATTCTAAGGCAATCTCCCTTGCACAGTACAAATATTCCTTCCCTGCCCTTTCTCCTGTCATAGACCTCACAGACATCATCTAGGGAAATAATGCCTGTAGAAAAACAATCAACCATCCCCACCAACTGCTAATAAATTGCCACCCAAGCAAGGATAAACAGTACAGCCTAGCTGACATAACAAGGCACCCTGAGAGAAAGACAGAAGACAGAATATGCCAGACAGGTCAAGCCACCACCAGTACCACCTTTAACACACTCTCCTTTCTGACTCTGATAGAAACAGCCCAAACTTTGAACCCAGGAGCTTTGGGAATAGTAATGCATCTAGCTCAGTGCCCATAGCCATTATCCTGGCAGTCAGCCCCTATAGAGATACAGTCTAGGTACTATAGCCATAGCTCCCGATGAACCAGAAAAGAAGATTCTTGCCACCAAAGTCCTTGGCACCATTGAGTGGTTCAACATTAGGAACTGATTTTTTCAGTGGGAATGAAAAAGCTTTATCATTTGTCACTGTTCTCTAAAGATGGAGGTACTTTTCCACCTGACTTGTCGTGTGTGTGTGTATGCGTGTGTGTGTATGGAGAGCCAGTTATTAAACATTTACCACCATACTTCTGCTCTGTAGGTAATATCTCAGGTTTGCTAAGAATCACATCAAAGCCTTTATTTCCCTTTGTAAGGGTGTTTGACATCATCAGCCACTGGGAATGCACCACGACAGCCTGGGGACCAGGTAGAGGCCCGCATATGTCTCAATGAAGAAGGCATGATCACG
>CM053582.1:527652708-527668103 GCA_028627135.1 Pseudochirops cupreus | reverse complement strand
AAAAATATGAGAAAGAAAAGTCCATCAATGAAACATTAAAAACAAACACAGAAGAGAAAAGGATGCAGATGGTAACAGGGATTATAGACTAGTAAGCAGTTTTGTTATAATGTTAAATTTAATATATACTTTGAAAATATTCTATGTAACAGTTCACAGTTTCCTATACGATCTTCTTTTTTGTTCTTTGTACACAGAAATGTTCATGTTCCTTGATGGTTTGTTAAATTCACAATTTAACATTAAGAGTCTAGGGTTGGAGCAACTAAGGGACCCTCTCAGCTCTGGACCTATGATCATGGTCCAAATGGCATCAGCCTTGGAGAACCTGGCCTCTAATGAGAGAAGTTACAGACCCATTTCTCATTCCCTTTGGCTCATTGTGTCCCCCACTCTAGCATTCAAGGTTTTTAGTGTTGGCTTACTAGATCAATAGGGTTATCCAGATTAATCACATCAAGGGTCTCCCAAAAGGTGAAAATAGGGTTCAATTATGGAATAGTTATTTATTTCCTATGAAGAAAAGACAGCCAGGTAGAGGCTTAGATCACAGAGAGTAGGGGTAGAAAAACCTTACTAACAATTTGAGTTACCAAAAAATGGAATGGACTGTCTTGGGAGATAAAGGGCTTCCCCTCATTGAAGGTCTTCAAGAAAAGGTGGCAAACTATTTTTCAAGTATGTCTTTGAGGGAATTTTTAGGTATGGGTTGTGGACTCTGAAATTCTGTCTCTGTGATTCTCTCCCAATCTGCCAGTATCCCTTGGAGCAATAACAACTGAATATTTGCTTCAGTTGTTTGTTAATCTGTGGAAGCAAGACAAGGACAGAACCCTACACTGTAAACAGACTGATTCTTTATATTCTGTTGAATTCAGTCTCTTGCTGTCTTCTCCTGGTTAAACTAGAGGACACTGTGTCCTTATCTCTTTCCTGTTGGATACCAGGTAAGTTTCTGATCAGAAATATAGCCTGTGGAACTTGGGTCAAAGATCTGTGTGTTCAACTTGATTCCAGGAAGGGCACTTTCCATCAGATTCTCAGGCAAGGTTTCTATCTGTAACTAGAGAGTTATGATTAAAGGAGATGTTCATCATCTCCTTTTGGGTCCCTTGGTACCTTTGGAAGTATGGCACTCTTTAGAAACAGGTCAGATCTGGTGTAGTTAAAATTAAAAGGGACGTGGGATTATTTGGTCTTCTGCTGCAGGGTTAGCAACTTCCCCACCCCTACCCTGTGGACTCCCTAGCAAGGACAAACAAGATTTACAAAACTTTTTGCAGGTCTAAACCACATGTAGGAATGAATAAAGTAAGAAAAAAGGAGGGAGGGATGAAAAAAAAGGAAGGGAGGGAGGGAGGCAGGTAGGGAAAGAGGGAGGAAGGAAGGGAGAAAAAGGAAGGGAAGGAAGCATTTTATGTATCAAGACTTTAAAAAAAATCATATTATTATTAATTTTATATATTCAGTCCTATGCTAGTCACTATAGAGGAACCTAGGAAATAGAAAAAATGTAGAAGAAAGCAGCCAGACCAGCCCGAGCAGTGAGGGTATTGAGTATACAGTATGTGGGGTAGAAAGGCAAGAGACATGTCTGTATTTAGTGAAGAATTCTCATTAGGACAGAATGAGAAAGAAGCCAGGTAATTAGGATAGGGACTAACTTGCATAATGGTTTCCAAATCAGTTTGGGTTGATTAGTCTTGTAGACAATGGGGAGTCAGTGAAACACTGATCAAGAGGCTGACAAGATCTAAAGCAGAGAAACTAGCAGTGGTGTGTGCAAGCTGGTTTGGAGGGAAAAGAGACAGCTAGTGGCAGCACCACCAGGAGGAGACAATAATGAGGAGAGAAATAATGAGGCTGGTTGAAGACCCCTGCCATTTATCTTTCCAAAACAATTGACCTCAACTTTCTCCCCATCCAAGGTTTGAAGGATGCCTGTCTTTTCCTGGTTCCCACTCCTCCTCATCATCATAGTAAAGACTGACTACTCAGAGCCAATTTTGAGTGAAAGGAATGAGCAGACCTGCTGCTCCCTGATCTCTTGTGGTACCCCTGGGGCCAGTGGGGCTCCTGGAAATGATGGAAGAGATGGGCTCAAGGGAGAAAAGGGAGAACCAGGTACAGGCCAGTTGGGGTCCTTCTCCCTGAGACTTCATTTCTACCAGGTGTTTCCATATGATGGCTGCCTCTTCCAGGAGTTCAGATTCAAGACATGAGAAGGTCACATTTATCAATGATGTTGAATTGTTTCTCTCAATCACTGTTCAAAAACCTTTCCTCTAAACAAGGAATTGAGATGATCAAAGCTGTTCTATCTATGCAGCTCTGAGAATCTGGCATCCCTAGTTTCCAAGTAGTCAAAGGAAGGATTATGTTGGTGCCTTACCAAAAAATGCAGTATATGGGACCACTTTCAAAAATGATCTCTTGAGAATCTCTCAATCCATTCCTCTTTGGGGAAACCTATGGCATACTGCTTGCTTAGTTAGATTTAAACACTAAATACTGGGAAGAAAATCTAGGAACTCTTTCATGAGGTCACCAGTTTTATATCCTCATAAGATGTCCACATAGAGTTCACAGTTAAATATTTTTGCTTATTACTCTCAGAGGACTATGAATTCAGAGTACTGCATACCCACCTGTACAATTGGTTTTGCTTACAGTGGCATACCAATTAATTGGGACAATCTAGAGTAATTACATTTCCTGGCATATGATGTTTCTTAATACTTTTACGTCTTTCAAAAAACGTTAATATGTAATGTGTGCTCCATGTCTTGTGAACCTTTTTAATATGTAATTTGGCATTGAGGTCACTGATATAATCTTTAAATCTTAATTCATGAAAACACACTTATCACATCAGATATTAATTATACCTTTTATAATAGTCGTTTTTCAAAATCTAGCCTTGGTTATAGCCTACAGATTCTTAGTAGGGCTTAAATTAAACAAGTTCTTGGGCCCTGAAGCATGTTTCTCTTCAGTTCCTGAATAAATTTCTTAGCTTTTCATGAGCCATAGCATGGTGCAAGGTTGTGTTGCTGTTGGAGAATTCCTACAATACCAAAATAATCCTGTTTGTTTGTATATCAATAGATTTATCCAAGTTCATTATTTTCTTCAGTTGAGACAAAACTTTTAGGCTTGCTGAATGTAAAAAATCCTCCAAACATTTTTGGAGGTGAATGCTTTAAAGTCTGATGAAGATGCCCAGATCTTGCAAGCTTATCTGGACTTCTGAAAATGATTTGGTATTAAAAGGCCTTGAATGAAAAAATAAATTCATTAGTAAAAAATTTAAATTTTCTAATCCTTAGTACATTAGTCTTTATGTAATTTTGTCTGTGAAAAGCATTTATTTGATAGTAAAAGTTAGCAACTAATTTTAATCTAGTCTTATCACTGTTCTTCTAACTTTAAAAAGTCTACACTACACTGTAGAATGATCAGTAACAACCCTTCCAGCCAACAGGTTCCTACAAAGCTCCTGTTTTCTAAGGATTAATCAAGCTATTTTGCAGCAACATTTTGTCATTTGTTAGCATTATTTTTCATTTGGACTTTGCTGCCCTTTGTGCTTTGTTGAGATGGGTCCTGTTTCTTGTGGGCTTGAAAGGTGCTTCAAATGCATGACTTCCCCATGCCATTCTCAGCAATACTTCTAATAGTTATTGAAGTATGATCTTTGAGAGCTACAATTTTTGCATGTTTCCTTGAAGTAAAAGCAATTTTTCAAAAATTCTACTGAATTAGAAACATAAGAGAACACTGAAAGATGTATGTATGGTCCCAAATCCACTATTCAGTTAACAAAGAACTAACAATGCAAGGTGGGAAATCAGCTTCCCTGTTTTCATTTGGTCAAGGTAATAAGTCAGCCTGGTGTCATTGGAAGCACACATGTATGATTATTACTGTCAGCAAATGGAATCTTTTTTTTTTTTGCTTTTTGGAGGGGATAAGGCAGGGCAATTGGGGTTAAATGACTTGCCCAAGGTCACATGGCTAGTAAGTGCTAAGTATCTGAAGCTCGATTTGAACTCCAGTCCTCCTGACTCCAGAGCCAGTGCTCTATTCACTGCACCACCTAGCCACTCCTTGGGATCATTTTTAAAAGGTTTCCTTGTCCCAAGTAATTTGTACTACCAACACAATTTTCTTATTTCAAGAAAAGGATATTGGTAGATGGTAGGGAGGTGAAATGGGAAACTAACAATAAAATTCATTTTTTCAATTTTTAAAACACTATATACAAAGATAAGTTCTTTATTGCCCAATAATAGGCCAAGGGCTCAGAGGTATCCAGGGCCCTCCAGGGAAAATGGGGCCTCCAGGGCAACCAGGGCCACAGGGAGCTCCAGGACTATGAGGCTTGAAAGGAGATACAGGAGACAGCCCAGGTAAGGCTCTCTCTGCTTTGTGCTTGCCCTAGCTGGGAGGAGGCCATTTAGGGATTTGGGGGCTCAGATCCAACAAGAAGATGATCCCTCTTCCAAACATTCTATTACCAGTTCAGTCTAATGTCTCCTTCCACTTGTATCATTATTGACAGAGCCTCCTCTATGACTCAACATGTCTCCCCTTCCCTACCCTTGCTTCAAGGCAGAAGAAACTATGGCTATATAACACTGCATATAGTATTAGACTTTTTAAAATACAATGGTTAATTTGGCTGACTTTTTTTTTCTTTTTCCACTTTTTTATTATTCTCCATTACAAGAGATGTTTCTTTGGGAAGGGGAGACAGGCGAGATACATTAGAAAATAAAAGAAATTCTAAAACAAAAGTTATTTATAAAAAGTCTGTTTAAAAAAAAAGACCGGAGTCCAAGGTGGGCCTCAGTTTTCAGCAGTTGTTATAGAAACATCCTATACACACATATACACATGCATATACATCAATGCATTCACATACTCTTCCTAAAACATTTTTCATTATGTTTTATTTGGAGACCCTGTCTCAGCCTTCAGCTGGAAACAGAATTGAGTAATTATTCCTGAAAATAATTAAATAGCAGATGATTGGAGGAATTTGACACCATTCAAGCAATTTTTCTGCAACTATTGGGATATCAAAGAATCAAACAATGAACCAAACTTTAAGACAATTCGGTCAGTGGGAAATAGTCAGGAATCATTGATTCGATAGAAAACAAAACCTGTCAAGAGAAATAGGAGGGGAGAGAGAACCCTCAACCTTTCTTAGTAAAATTGATGGAGGCTGTCATAAATTTTCCTCCAAATCACAGAATCTTTGAGATGGAAGGAACTCAGAGGTCATCTAATATATCCTAGTGTAGTGTCTTGGACATAGCAATGTGTATTAAACACTAGCTCAAGTCTTTAGTATCTGTCACCTGCACTATTGAGATAGCTTCTTAGTTGGTCACCTTGCCCCAAGTCTCCCCCCTTTCCAATCTGTCCTCCACACAGCTGCCAAACACATTCTTCTAAAGCAAAAGTCTGACCATGGACTCCCCTCCTCAATAAACTCCATTGAGTCCCTGTTACCTCTAGAATCAAATGTAAAATTCTGTTTGGCTTTCAAAGACTTTCACAAAGACCTAGCCCCAATCTACCTTCCTAACCTTATTACTTATTATTTCCCTTCCATGCACAGTCAAATTTACCCTTTGCTGCTCCTCACATATGACATTCTCTTTGCTCTATGCCTTTATGTTGGCCATATCCTATGCCTGGAATTTTTTTTTTTTTGCCATTTCACTTCTACCACTTTGAAGTCAAAGGATTCTAATTCTACTCAAGTGATCTCTCCTATTTGAAACCTTTCCTGATCCTCCTTAGCTGCTAGTGTCTCCTCCCAAATATACGTATACATATTTATTTGTATATATTTTAGATATATACATATTTGTGTATGTCAATAAAGGAAGCTTCTTGAAGGCAAAGTCTATTTCATTTTTATCTTGAATTCCTAATGCCTAGCACAATGCTTAATAAATATTTGATTCAGTGGGTCTGTGAAACAAGCATTTATTAAACTCTGCTATGTGTCAAGTATTTGCTAAGTTCTGGGGACATAGACAAACTCTACATGCAACAGTCTTTGCTCTCAAGGAGTTTCCAGGCTAGTAGGAAAAATCTGTAAATAACTAGGTACATGGCTTTTGCAATAGTCCAGGTGAGAATTATGAGGGACTAAGCTAGGGCTGTGATTATATGAAAAGAAAGGAGGGGATTTATGTGAGAGGTGTTGTAAAGACAAAAATGACAAGATCTGGCAATAAAGTGATTGGATATGTGGGGTGGGTGAGGGTGAGGTCACGAAGGTTGAAGGCCTAATTAAGTGTGATGATATTGATGCTCTTTACAGGGACAGGAAAGAACAGAAGGCCAGGCTTGGGAGTGAGATAACAAGTTCTGCTGAGTTTGAGGTTTCTATGCGACATCTAGTTTGAGATATATGCCTATTAGTTCAAAAGAGAAGCTAAAGCTAGATATATAGGTCTGGGAATCATCTGTATAGACACGATCGTTGAACTTTTGGTAACTGATGGGATCACCAAATGAGTTAGTATAATAAATTAAAAGCAAAAAGAGAAGAGAGCCCAGGACAGAGCCTTGGGGGAAAACTAAAGTGGGAGGATTGATATTGTTGAACAACCAGCAAAGGGAACAGAAGGAATGATCGAATAGATGGGAGGAGAACCAGGAGAGGGTAGTATTACAAAAAATTTGAGAGTATCCAGAAGGTGACTGACATTGTCAAATGCAGAAGCCATGAGTTGGCCCTGAGAAATCAGCAGTAACTTTGGAGAGGCAAGTTACTTATGAGCGATGATGCTGGTAGCAAGCTTGAAAGGGTTTAGAACAGTGGTTCTCAACCTGTGGGTCGTGACCCCTTTGGGGGGGTCAAAGGACCCTTTCACAGGGGTCATACGGGTCGCCTAAGACCATCGGAAAACACATATTTCCGATGGTCTTAGGAACCGAGACACCGCTCCTCTATCGGTCTCCAGGTGGGTCCGCCCACATGCAGATATGCCCACATATGAGTATTAAAGGGTCACGGCATTAGGAAGATTGAGAATCACTGGTTTAGAAGAAAGTCTGGGGAGAAGCAGAGATCAGCATCATAACACTCTCTTAATTGTTTTGCTTCTAGTTTCTTTGAATAAGCTGTCAGCCTTGGAAAGAAAAATCCAGCACCTTGAAACACAACTGAAAAAGATCAATGAGTGTAAGCTAACCATTCATGAAAGTGGTATCCTTTCTCTCTACTTTGCTTTTCAGATAACTCCAAGCCTGGGATAGAGTGGTTTAGTGTAAAGATTACTGGGTTTAGGTTTATAATAACTTGTACTTTGGCCCCAGGTCTAATGTCTATTAGCCAGGTGAACGTAAGGGAGCACTCAGCTTCTCTGGCATTCTATTTCCTCATCTGTAAAATGACAGTGATGATAATAGTACCATGTTCCTCTTGGGGTTGTTGAGAGGAAATAATTTTGTCATAAGTAAATTATCATAGAAACACTCATACTATTTTACATGTATTGGGAAAAGCAGTGAACTTCAAAGAAAAAAGATCTGGATTTTGGTTTTGCTTCTTGCAAGCTATGGGATTCCATCTCCCTAAGCTTCAGTTTTGCAATACTTAAAATAGGGGAAATAAAACTTATAAAGTTGAGATAATAATATATGAGAGGGAGACTCAGAAGCAGAATGACCTGGCCCAGAACACTGGCTATGTGACCCCAGACAAGTCAATTTAGTCTCTCCTTATCTCTCAGTGCCTCAAAGCTACTCTCTAAAACTGTAAGTTGCTTGGCAGGTGCCAGTCTTCACTGATAGAGGTAGTTTCATCTCAGGTACTTTCTTATATTAATGAAATCACAGGTAAAAAAATTTTTTAAATCAAAATGTGTTCCAAATCCCCATTGTGGAATAGGAGAAACTCAAATCTGCTGGAGAAATTCGACATCATTTGAGGAATTCTTCCATAGCTATTGAAGAGCTTAGCAGCCAAACTTTGAATCTCAAGGCAGTTCAGGCAAAGGGAAATCTTCAGGGTTCGTCACTTAAATGGAAACAAATGAAATGATAAAAATGGGAGGGTGGAGGTGGAGGGTGAGACAGTGGAGACACCATCATCCTTTCTAATTCAAGGTCTATGGGCCCTGTTATAAATTGGCCTGTAAAATCATAGGCTCTTAAAGATGGAAGGAACCCGAGAGGTCACCTAATGAAATCCAACATAGTTTCTTGAACATAGTAGGTGTATGATAAAGGTTTACTGAATTCAATCCAACTATAGGAGTCCCCTCAAACAGGAGACCCTGTTTGAAACAGCTGATCACCCAGTCCCCTGCCTGAACATCTCTATGAATGGCAACCTATGCATACTATGATTAATTGGTTTTATTAGGAATTGCTTCCTTATATTAAATCTAAATCTACCTCCCTGTAACTTCCATTAAGTGGTTCCGTACCCAGTGCTGCCCTCTAGTGCTACATAGAATAAACATCTATGTCTCATGATACCCTCTCATTTCTTTTGTTTGTAGCTTTTCTCGAATTGGGCACAATCTCAAAGGAACAAATCCAGACCCCTCCAGCTCAAGTGAACAAGCACAAACATAGTAAGCTAGCTCTTCGTGATGGTCGTGTCTTTTCTTGCCCATGTGCTCTTTAGGGGACTTTAAACCAGAAGCTATAGCTTTATGTGGGGAAAAACTGGGCTTAGTGGGAAAAGTGGAATTTGAGATACAATCTGATATCAAATAGTCAGGTGGATTTAGGAAAGCCACGTAAAACTAACCCCTCTAAGCCTCAATAGGTTCGCTGGTAAAACTGGGAATCATAGCACCACTTACATCCTGGGGTTATCAAGAGGAAAGCACTTTGTAAACTGCAAAGCCCCCTAGAAATGTGAGTTATTAATAGTGTTTCACAAACAATTGAAAGAGCACCAGACTTACAGTGAGAAGATCTGGGTAAACAGGAGAGCAAACTGGTCCTATAGTCAGAGGCCCTGGGTTCAGATCCTGCCTCTGACACGACCTACCTTTGTGGCTTTGAGCATACCACTTAATAGCCCTTGAGATTAACTGCAAAATTGAGCTTGTGAATAAGATGGCCTCTGAGGTCCCTCCCAGGTCTAGATTTATAATCCAGTGGTCTGGGTTTTAGTTTTACCATTTTCTAGTAATGTGATTATAGGTAATTCTTCAAACATCAGTTTTTTCGTCTTTAAAGTAGGTATACTAATCCTAGAACATCCATAGAACATAGGGATAATAATCCCAGAACATTCAAAATATCAGGGAGTTCTTTCCTCACACCAGCCACATCAACAATAGCTGAAATTTAATACTGTAAGATTCACAAAATGCTTAAATACATTACTTAGTTTGAGCCTTTCAGTCAATCCTATGGAGTTACTACTACTAGTAGTAGTAACAGTAGTAATAGTAGTAATAGTAACTAATATTTCTATACAGTTCTGAAATTGCAAAGTTCATTCACTTACATTATCTCATTAGAGGCTCATAACAACTCTGTGAAGTAGGAGCTACAGACAAAATTATCCCCATTTTTACGGATGAGGAAACTAAGGCTCAATGGAGGTAAAGGCTTTGTCCAGAGTCACAGAACTGAGTGAAATTTGAACCTAGGTTTCCCTTGACTCCCATCTTAACATTCTCCCCAGTACACCAACCACACTGAGGCAAGTGCTTTACAAACTGGAAGACACTATCTGTGAGCTGTTTTTGTCAGGTTGGATTATAGGAAGATGTGCGTAGGGGGTCAGTTGGTCCCCATTTGTAGTATCATCATAGTAGGGAGATATTGGTGAGAAACTCCTTTCACTGACACATGTTAGCAATGGTCACTCCAGTTTCCCTATAATGGATAATTTTAGAGATTTATTTAGGGCATTGAGAGGTTACATGGTTTGTTCATGCTCACAGGGCCACTATGTGTTCATGGTTAAATTTGAATCCAAGCCTTCTTTATTCCCAGACCAGTCCTCTCTCTACTATATTACACTGCCTCTCATGATTGTTTTTGTTAATAAAGGGGTGGGGGTAGGGATGGGGGACAGCAAATAGCTAAGAGTTCTAATCATACACTGACTTTGAATCACAATTTCTCCTATCAGCTATGCTTCTGTCCCTTTCCTGGGCTATTCAATCTTTAATCTTTAGCTGTAATTAATCTGCTCACTTCTTTTTGGGCTGTGATGTTTTGTTTTGTTTTGTTTTCCCCGTGGTTTCAGTTCTATGGAAAAAGACTCCTTGGTCTTGCCCAAAGATTTTGCTTTGGTTCACAAACCAAGCTCTTCCAACACCTAAATTATGGTCTTCATCCAAGTCACACTGCCCTAAGAATGTAGGCTCTAGCTCTCATATTACCAGAACAGAATTTCATGGCTAAACAAGGGTTTCTTAATTCAGCATCCACATACCACCAAATGGTCTGCAGATAGATTTCTTTAGGATGAAAAAAAAATCATCTTTATTTTCACCTAACTGAAATTTAGTATTTCCTTCAATTATTTAAAAATACTCATCTAAGAAGGGATCTATAGGTTTCACCAATTGCCAAAGGGGTCCACAAAACACAAAATGGTTAAGAACCCCCAGTCTGAACAAATGCGATTATGTCTCCCCTGAGGTAGCCATTCCCAGAAAAGGCATTTGTTTGTCTCTAGGGTGAGCTAGTCAACCACGTTAATCTCACCTACAGTTCTGACCTTTTCCTTGGGCAGAAAGAATGAGGGAAAACTCTTCCTAACCAATGGAGAAAAAGCCACTTCTGACAGAGTAAAAGTTATCTGTGAGCAATTTGAGGCCTACATTGCAACCCCAAAGAATGAAGTGGAGAATAAAGCTATCCAGGACTTGGCCAAAGGCATCCCTGCTTTCCTGGGCATCACGGACAAAGTGAAAGAAGGACAGTTTGCATACGTGACAGGGGAAAGAGTGACCTACACCAAATGGAAGAGGAATGAACCCAATGATCACGGAGCTGGAAAAGACTGGGTAGTATTGATCGATGATGGATTATGGAATGATATAGCTTGTACGGCTTCCTTTCTTGCTGTGTGTGAATTACCTGCCTGAATGGGTCCTTTATGGCAGACTGAATGTTGCGATCCTTTCTCTGTGACTCCATATCAATGACACCAGAAACAAATGCTGGAACTTTGTAAGCTTGAAATGTTGCCATTTGCTGTATTTATACACATAATTAAAATATCTAACTCACTCTTAATTTTCTCATGTAGATTTATATTAGAAGTGGTGCCTCATTAATATGCACATGTATATGCTAGGGAAGTGAAGAACACAGATTCTGACCTGAAAAGAGAAAACCAAGAAAATAATAATTCCATAATCAAGAGCTTTGTTAACTTAAGTAGATTGGTGGGCAATATATGTTCATGGTATATTTCAACAAAAGTTGTCTTGAGTCTTACCATCATTCCTAAAGGCTAATCTCAAGCTTGACTCTTATGTAAGACCATAGAATAAAATCTCAGAATGATAGAGTATTCTGAACAATCTTAGATCTCATCTCATTCAAATTACTCATTTGGTAAATGGGGAAACCGAGGACCATCGTGTCTCGTGCCTACTCCATAAACTTCAGTGACTCCCCATTACCTCTAGGATCAAACACAAAATCCTCTGATTGGCATTCAAAACCCTTCGTGACCTAGCCTCCTCCTATTTTCCAACTTTTTTACACCTTACTCCCTCTCATGTACTCTTTGATCTGGTGACAGTGGCCTCCTTGCTGTTACATGAACAGGACACTTCATTTCCCAGGTCTGGGAAATTTCTCTGGCTGCCTCCCATCCCTGGAATGGCTTCCTTCAATTCCCAGCTAAAATCCCACCTGTTACAGGAAGATTTCTTTTCCTTTCTTTTCCCTTGACTTGAGAGTAGCATTCCCCCTGTTATGTCCAGTTAATCCTCCATATTTTTGCACATATGTGTTTGCTTACCATATTCCCCATTAGATAGTGAATTCCCTGAGTGCAGGAACTGTCTCTTGCCTCTTTTTGTATCCCTAGTGCTTAGCAGAATGCCCATCACATTATAGGCACTCAATAAATGTTACTGACTGACTGAAACCTAAACCAATAAAGTGAATTACCCAAGGTCGTATAATTAGTGGTAAAACCACTAGAACCCTGGTCTGTTCCATGTCAAATTCCCACTTTCCAAGCATTGTCACAATTTTGGTCAAAGGTTCACTTTTCCTTCCTCTTCTATGTCTTAATAATCCATACCTGACTGGGAGTCCCAGTCCCAGAAGACTCCCAGCACTCCCCACCCCAGTGTTTCCCCTTCCCCTTTAGTTCTTCCAGGTGTTTCCAGTAAAAGGCCCTGCCCAACCCCAGTGGGCTTCCCAGCACTTCTGCCTCGAATGATGTACTTCACCCAAAGCTACCAAGAAAAGCACTATTACCTGTCTCTATGGAATCAGAAGACCAATGGAGCCAAAATTATTTATTGGGTGGTTGTTTGCTTTTTTTAAACAAACAGAGCACAGCATGTGGTCAGTCAGTCAATACACATTCGTTAAGTTCTTACTCTAGGATGTTCAAAGAAAGGCAAAAACAGTCCCCATACTTGATACATTCTATTTTTTTGTATTTTTTTGCTTTTTGAAGGGCAGTTGGGGTTAGGTGACTTGCCCAAAGTCACACAGCTAGTAAGTGTGTCATGTGTCCAAGGCCAGATTTGAATTCAGGTCCTCCTGACTCCAGGTCCAGTGCTCTATTCACTGCGTCACCTGGCCATGCCTCTTGATACATTCGATGAGGGGCATATATTCTAATGGGGAAAGCATCATGTAAGTAACTAAGGATATTACAAAGTAGATGAAAGTAATCTGAAAGAAGGGATTAGGTGGGGCAATTGGGGCTGGAAAAAGCGCCCCTGCAGAAGGTGGGACTTGAGCTGGATCTTAAAGGAAGCCAGGGGAGCCAGGAGCCAGAGTGAGGGAGGAGAGCATTCCAGGTGTCTCTGTACCTTTGCCCAGGAAAGCACGGAGTGTGGTATTCAAGGAACAGAAAGAAGGCCAACGTGACTGGATGATAGAGTAGAATCAGAGGGGTAGTCATCAAAATAGTTCACTTCTATGAAGACTTTGCAAAATGTCTTCTTTCCAACATTTCTGTGAAGTGATCCACGCAAGAATATTTCCATAGCTATAGAGGTGCCAAGAACTTTAGATACCAACCAGTCAAAGCCCATTATTTTACAGTTGAGGAAACTGAGACCCAGAGAAGGCGCCTGTTTACTGATTGTTTGTTACGAAATAATCTCGTCATCTCTCTGTAGAGGTCTCCCTGATTTATATGTCTAGCCCCAATATGTCTCCAGATCTCCAGTCCTGCATTGTCAACTGACTAACAGACATTTCAAACCAAATGTCCCAAAGACATCTCAAACCCAGTTCAAAAACGTCATCATTGTTTTCACCACCTTCATCATGCTCATAAGCTAGCAGCTATATAAAGTACTTTAAATCTTGCAAAGCACTTTGTACATGTTAACCCATCTAATATTCACAACAATCCTGTGAGATAAATGCTACTCTTTCTCCATTTTACAGATAACCTAAGAGAAGTCAAATGATTTGCCCAGGGTCATACAGCTAGACATATGAGGCAGGTTTTGAATTCAAGTCTTCAAAAATCCAAACCCCATACTCTATCCACAATAATCCTCTCCTCCAAAAAAAAAATCCTAATCCTCTCTTTCTTATTTTTTGCTAAAGGCACCATCATTTTTTTAGGTATTCCATGTTTTCAACATTAATGTTTTCCTCAGCTCCTTCTTTCTTCTCTGTCTCTTTCTCTTTCTCTCTCCCTCTCTCTCTCTCTCTCTCTCTCTCTCTCTCTCTCTCTCACACACACACACACACACACACACACACACACACTCACACAATCAGTAGCCAGATCTTATTATTAGTACTTCCACAGCATCCTTCTCTCTTCCAATTCCTTCTAAATACTCACACAGCTACCATTCTATTTCAAGCCCTCATCCCTTCTACCTTAAACCATTTAATAGTCTCCTAATTGATGTCAAGTCTCTCCTCCCTTAAATCCATCCTCCACACAACTACCAATGTGATTTTCCTAACACACACATCATTCTCTCGTTCAATAAACTCTAGGGGTTCCCTATTACTTTGATGATCAAATATAAACTCCTTGGTCTGGCATTTAATGCCTTTCATAATCTGACCTTAGCTTGCTTTTCAAGCCATATACATATAATTTCCCTTTATGCACTCCTTACAATGGCTTTCTTCATGTTCCTCACATACAACCCTCCAGTTCCCATTTCCATGCCTTTGCTCTCCCCCATGTAGGTAATATGCTCTCTTCTTGCATTCACCTTTTACAAACCCTAGTTTTCTTCAGAAATCAATTTAAACAAAACATTCTGCGTGATGACTTTCCTAATATCTCCAGCTCCTAGCACCCTTCCTCCCAAAAATACTTATTTAGTCCACATTATACATATTTGCCTAGCATAGAAGAGTCAATTAATAAACACTTGTCGAGGGATTGATTGGACATGCATGAAAGTTGTATGTATGATTTATGGGCTTAAGTTGGCTCTTTGCCTTGTCAGTGACTCTAAGGAAAGATTTTCTCCTTCCTAGAAAGCCATTCTTCTGTAACTGATGAGCAACTGAAGGTGATCTCAGATTTACAAATTCACCTCCTGAAGGTGACAATTGGTAAGTTTGTGGGTTCTCCCAATAGAATGGAATTCTAGAACAGACCATTTGGGGACCAAGAGGGTGCAAGTTCTCAGGCTGAGGATGAAAATAAGGAGTCTCTCACTTGTCCTTTGGTTCTTGGACTTGAGTCTTGATAGAGAGAAGAGGAAAGAAGGGAAGAAAATACAGACAAAAAGTGAAGGAAACAAAATGATTCTTGCCTGTAATGATATTTCATTTTGATTAGCCAGGTTTATTTGTTTTTTTTTTAAATATTTTGGGGGCGGAGCCAAGATGGCAGCATAGCAGCAGCAACATATCACAGCTCTCACATAGCCACCCCAAAATACCCATGAAATAGGACTCTAAACCAATCCTAGAACTCCAAAACGCACACAAAGATACTTCCCACTAAAGTCAGCTCGGCTACAAGGAACCATACCAGCACTGCGAACCGAAACCAGCCTGGCCTGAAGCCGTGGCTGTGCCCCAGGGGCAGCTGGACGGGAGGAGTGGAGGAGCCTCAGGTGAGCGGATTAGCGGCAGCTGCGAGCAGCGTTCAGAACTAGCTCAGTGGGGATTGCAAATCTAGGAGAGTTAAGCAGTCCAGCCAAAAGGCCTCCAGAGCAGAAAAGCGAAAGGCAGAGGTTTTGCACCCGTCTCCG
>CM053582.1:527577191-527652208 GCA_028627135.1 Pseudochirops cupreus | reverse complement strand
GGGGGAAAGAGGGGGAGAAAATATGTAACTCAAAATCTTGTGGAAATGAATGATGCAAACTAAAATAAAATTTAAAAAAAAAAAAGAAAATATTTTGGGAAAAGGGCAGAATATCTAATTACTTCTTTTGTAAAAGGCTTAACCAGATCAACCCAACTGTCAAAGTGCTCCTTTAAATCTCCCAAACAATAGGAGGTACTGAAAGGCCTCTCCCTAATATTTCAAAAATCTCAGTGAAAGAGAGGTCTAGCCAGTCAGGGTAGCCTTTGGGAGAGTTAGCATGGCTGACCCACTCAGCAAGAGTTCTCAGTTCATCAAGCCAGCCCCAATAATTATACTAGTGAAAATATACATAATGCCAGTTATTTTTATGTAGTTTTGAAGGTTATTTTACAAGCCTTATTTCATTTGATTCTCCCAAAAATGTGATGAGGTACTTACCACACGTATTTATAGAGGAAGAAACTAGGTCTCAAAGAAATTCAATGACTTATCCGTGGTTCAACAACTAGCAAGCATCAAAGGTGATATTTAAACTTAGGTCTCACAGATTCAGAGACCAACCCTCCACAGTACAATACTCCTTCACAGTTATTCAATATAATAAAATACAAATAAGCTTATAATTATTAAAATTATAATTTATTTCAATTACATCTCCCTGGTTGGTTTATCATCCTGCCATTTGTAGACTAGTTCCCTTCAAGGCTCAGTCCCACTAACAGGGTCTTCCTGATTCCCTCAAAATCACATTGTATTAATTATGTATATTTTAAATCTGTGTACAGGATGCTTCTCCTCTCCCTCAAGTCAAGAAGAATGTAGCCCCTAGAGAATAGGAACAATTTTATTTTCATCTTTGTATTTCCAGGGCTTAGAACACCCTAGAACACAAATGACTTAATAAAGACTTGTTAAATTGAGCAAATATTTATTAAGCTACTGGCACCATACCTGGTGCTCAGAACATAAAGACAAATATGAAATGCCTTGATCTCAGGGAGCTTACAATCTAATGGAAAGATGTGGCATGCACAGAAATAAGTATGTACAAAGTATCCTTAAAGTAATTTCAATAGGGAGAATTAGTGACAAAATAAAGTGATAAAGGGAGAGAAAAACAGGGGTAAAGAAAGAGATCTACATTAAGAGAAATATTTAGAAATGCTCATACAAACAGAGAAATAAACTCAGAAAAACTAGGACAAAGAGAAAACTCCCCTAAATCTGTTGGTCCAGCTCTTAATTTATATGGAAGTGCAGTTCAAGTGAGAAAAGTTTTTTGCCAATAGTAGCCTGGCTTCTGATTTCCTCACAATTCATACACCTTGCCACAAAATAGGAGTCACTAACACCACTCCAAGGAATGAGGAGGAGAACGCTGCCATCTTGAAGCTTGTGGGGAAACAAAATGCATATGCCTTCCTTGGCCTGAGAGAGGGAAAAACATCAGGAATAGAACTACATGAACTATACATGAACTATACCAACTAGTGTTCAGGGACTACATATGGAAGTGAAGGAAGGAAGTGAAAGGAAGTGAAGGAAGGAAGTGAAAATTGTGTGGAAATGTGCACAGATGGTACATGGAATGATAGATACTGCTCCAGGAGAGGCCTTACTATCTAAGCTCAAAGCCCCCATAAGAGCAGGCCCATCTGGACAAAAGAATGAAGGATTCACTGGTGAATTTGAGTGAATCAGTTAGCTCACGTTTTGGTGGCCCAAAGGGGGTTAAAATCTTCTACCTCTCAGGTAGGAGTCTATGAGGAATCCTATTTGTATAAAACAAAATGAAAATAAATTCTGTTTCCCCTGCCAGGAATGCCCATCTCTCTCTAACCCTTTTCTCTCCCTAAGCAAGACCTAACCTATCCTTCAAGGCCTAACTGAAATTCTGCCTCTTTTTCCCATGTGGCCATACATGACTCTGTCATTCTACAGTAATCTCTACTTCTGAGCTTTTATGAGTTTATACCATGCAAATAATCATTTACCACCTGGTCAAGTAAACTTAATGTTTCAAGTGGGCATACCTATCTCCTCAACTTGAGTTTAAGCTTCTGAAGGGATAGGAATTTGTCTTCTCCTCCCTTAGATTCCATGGTACCTCGTAGAGGCCTGGGCAAGCAGAAGGCACTCAGTAAAGGCTTATTGAAAAACTGAACCAAAACAAATTAATTTTTATTGGTTTGAACTCCTATCTGCTTTGCACTGCGAAATGAGCTCAGAGGCAATAGATCATTATTCCTGAGCACTTTCACAAGATCCCTCTGAGGGAAGGCTGAAAGTTACCAACTTGAGCACAATGCCCCATGCTTTCACTCAATCAGGGGTTGCCAAGTACATACGTGTCAAGTACCTGCCACCCCTGTGTACTCCAGTTCCAATCTCAATGCCTGTTCTTTCTACTTTTTCTCTATAAACACAATCTCTACTCAGGGTGTGAGTTCCTTTCCCGTACAGATTACCTGCTGGAGGAGATGCAGACTTGTCTCATTTCTCTGACACCAATGTCTATAATTAGCATAGATTCCTTCCTTAAGTTTATGGGAAACTTACAGGGGAAAACATGAATAGGTGAATGGGAATGGTTGTTAAAAATAATAAATCAAGGAAATTACAAACTTACAAATAAATGTCTCAACAGCTGAACTGGAACTTGCATGGGGCCTCTAAAGCAGGACTTCACATAAAGGCTGCCAGAATCAGAAAGTAATGACGCTATGATGCAACAAGAAATATTAAAACAAAATTTAAAAATTAGAAAAAAACGAATTACAAAAGAAGACTGGGATAGTAAAGAAGGTGAGGTTATGAAGAGCTTAAAATATCAAACAGAGGACTTATATTTGTTTCTAAGGGTAAATAGGAGTCAAATGGAATTTATTAAATAGTCTTCAATCTGTAACTTGGGAAAATCACTTTGGCAGCTGAGTGGATGATGTTTTGGAGAAGACAGAGAATTCAATCGGGAAGATCAATTAGAAAGCAATTAACAAAAATATATTTCCTTGTTCCTCCCACCTCCCCTTCCCCATTAGAAAAAAAAAAACATAAAAAAAGAAACTAGCAAATATCCATAGTCACGCAAAGCAAACTCCCACATCGTCCATGTCCAAAAAATGTTACGTCCTGCAACCTTAATCTATCACCTCTCTATCAAAGAGTGAGTAGCTTGCTTTATCACTGGTCCTCTGCAATCATAACTGGTCATTGCATTGATTGGAGTTCATAAATATTCCAAAGTTATTCGTTTTTAAATTGTTGTTACTGTATAAATTAGACAACTGGTTAGCACAATGGAGAGAAATTTTAGTTCAAAAGTAACACACCAATCTACCAAAAAATAATTTTGCATAGGCAACATCAGTAAGCTCTAAGAACTCTTCTCACAACACAATCATGCTGAGAAAGCCTGCATCCACACATCCACACATATATACACACATACACATGCACACACATGCACATACAGATTAAGATTGTAGACTCTCAAACATGAAAAAAGTCTGGTTTTCACTTAATCCAGGAATTCTTGGTTAGTTTTCAGGGGTTAATGAACATGCATGGGAAATATTTACATCTTTATTTTCACTAACCACTAATAGAAATTGAGTATTTTCTTCAATTTTGAATATTTAAAAAAAATTATTCTGGGAAAGAGTCCATTGGCTTCATCCACCTGCCAAAGAGATCAATGCCACAAAAAAAGGCTTTAGCCCCTAATTTAGTCTACTCTGCAACTGAGTCTAATTTAGTCATCCTTTTATTTTTTTCAATTTTTATTTTGTTTTTAATTTATGGGATAAAACAAGCATTTTAACAATATAATATAAAAAGATGATTGCACATGAAATTACAAATCTATTTTGTACAACTTGTTCTTCCTTTTAAATACATAATAAAGTTATCATGTAAATTTCATTTTTTCATTTTTTTTCCCTCCCCCAATCATTCCTTTAAAGATGTGCCCAATCAATATTCCCATAACTTTCTCTTAGAGAAATATTATAAAGGGAAACCTCCTGCCTCCTGAAGCTGCCCCTTCATACTTTAAACTTCTCTATTTGTTAAGAAATTTCCTATACATTGAGCTAAAATATACCCCTCTACAACTTCTATCCTCTGTTCCTAGTCTCTGCTTAAAGGCCAAGAAGTACAGTTCTAATCTCTTTTTCCCATGGCATCCCACCAAATGCTGAGAGTTATCACATTACCCTTCAATGTTCACTTCTCCAGGTTAATCCCGTTCTTTTAAGCATGGTATACAGTCCCCTCCCAGCTTAAATGCCTTTGTCTGGACATGATCCAGTTTGCTCTTTTTTTTTTTTAAACCCAGAACAACTGATCTCTATTCCTGATCACTGTCACTATACCCATGAGAGAAAGAGGGCTGAAGTTTATACCAATGTGGATACAACTCCCAGACTGGCACTCAAAAAGCAATTATTGAGTTCCATTTTAATGCACAGGACAACTAGAGAGCAAAAGTGAATGCAAAGTATTTCAACCAAAATATTCTAGGCTAAGTAGGCACAGAGGAAGACAGTGGTCCCTGGAAGGCAGGACTAATCAGGCATGGCTCCTGGGAAGGGAGTTGTCTTGAAGGAAGTGATGTACAAGAAGCAGATGAAATGGTTAGTTTCTTTCTTTGCCCTGCTTTCTATGTAAAAGAACAGAGCCTTGCTTGAGTATCCTGGAGGCAGATGAAGGAGTTAAGCATTTTGTAGTACCAAAAAGGAGGCAGCATGGAAAACAGGTAAGTTCACCAAAGAAAAAGTTAATGACTCAGGAGTCAGAAGATCTGAACTCAAGCCTCTGCTCTTACCCCATGTGACCTGGGGCAAGTTGCCTAAATTCCCTGGGCCAACATTCCCTCAATCTCAGGGGAAGTGAGCAGGTAGGTGATACAATGGATAGTGCACTGGACTTGCGATCAGGGAGACTTGAGTTCAAAGCCAGCCTCTGTGTTACCCTGGGCAAATCACTTAACCCCACTGGCTTCAGTTTCCTCATCTGTAAAATGAACTGGAGAAGGAAATGACAAACCACTCTAGAATCTTTGCCAAAAAACAAAACAACCCGAAAATACCCAATGGTGTCACTAAGAGTTGGACATAACTGAAAATGACTGAACAACAATGACAACAATAAAGATGAAGGAGTTGGACTAGATGGCCTCTGATGTCCTTTCCAGCTGGAGAGTTGTGGTCCTATGATCTAGGTATCAAAATTTCCTCTTTGTTACTGACAGCTTCACAAGTATGTCCATGTCCCAAATTTCCAGGCTGCCATCATCCATCCTTCCCATTTTCTTCTTCTTCTACAGAGATATTCCTTTGTCTCACCCTACTCATTACATAGGATTGTCTATAAAATTATTAACATGAAAAGTTAACTAACATTACAGATCAGTAGCTACATGATATAGATAGAAGTTGATATGAAAGTTTAGAGGAGAAAGAGATCCACAGGGACTGGAAGAATCAGAGATGGTTTCACAGAGGACATGAATCTTGTTGTGCACTTTGGAGGGTGGGGTGGGGATTGAATAGGTGGAGAAGAAAAGTATAAACTTGGATAAGGAGGAAGGATAAAGGTAATAAACCAAACTAGAGCAATCCCAAGTAGGTTGTGGATTGTTGGCTTGTTCAGTCATTTCATCATTAGGAGGTCCTCAAGTTCTAATCTCCATGCAGGCTTTTGTCATCTTCCACAGAGACTCCTCTTCCTCCCTTCACAGCGAACAAGTAATCAATTTTATCAACATGAAAGGTCTGTGTGCAAGGCACATAAAGTCACATAATGGCAGAACTAGACAGAATCTTAATGATCATTTCTTCTGTTTCACAGTTAAGGAAACTGAGGTCCAGTGAGATGAAAATAGCATTGTAAGTCCTTGGTCACTATCTTTTCTACTACCCTACACAGTCCCCAATCAATATTTGCTCTTTGACAGATTGATCTGGGTATGTGTCTTTGGTGGGTGATGTAAACCAGAATCTGACTCTGTTCAGAAGAAAATTTAACAAAGTTTATGAAATCTGGAATGAAACTTTGGAGAAACACTAGACATGTGTTTTATCCAAAACCACCCATTCATTTTGGAATCCCAGCTGTGGCTGCACTTTTAATCATTCATAAGTTAAAAAGAAATAAAACTGCCACGCTTCTTGTCTGTTTAAAGATATTTCCAGAGGGTGAAGTGGGGTGGCAATGTAGTAATTATGAGCTCCTTATGAATTTTAATTATGAGCTCTACGTACATTTCATGAAGTATAATTGACTATAGAATGAAGCTGAGAATCAACCTCAAAACTTCAGAATTTGCCACCAGTGTAAAACACATAGAAATTACTTACAATCTTCTTTTTTTTCTTTCAACAAATTTAAGCCAGAAAAATAAGTCTTTACCTCTTTTAAACTGGGCTACATCAAAATGGCTCAGGGAATGATGCATGCCTTAATTGCTATCGAAACAGGCACAAGTCTTTGGAGGCCTATACTCTTTTCCTTTGCAGATTAATTTTAGTGACATATCAGGATGAATATTCACAATCAAACACACCACAGATCTATTAGAATTCTGTCAGAAAGACGGATCATTGGAGAAATCTTGTATCCAAGGAGTATGTTTCTATGCCAGGTGCACTGATGACAGAGAATGTTGTGCAGTCTGTGTGCTCACAAGGGATTAAATGATATACAGAAAAAAACTATGGTGACTCAAATGCAAGGAATGTGATCCCATGGTCTCGCCACCTACCCCCCTTCTCAATAAACTCCAGTGGCTCCCTATTGCCTCCAACAACAAACACAAAATGCTCTGTTTGGCATCGAAAGCCCTTTTTGATCTAAGCTCCTCCTACCTTCCTACCTTCTTATCCCTTACTCCCAAATACGTACTCTTCATACTCTGGCTGTTCCATGAAAAAGACTCTCCATCTCTCAGATGTGAGATTCTCTCTGGCTGTCCCTCATGCCTGCAATGCTTTCCAACCTCTGTCTGGACCACTGACCAGCCTGATTTCCTTGAAGTCCTCACTAAAATCCTGTCTGCAGTAAGCCTTCTCCAACCCCTCTTCATTCCAGGGCCTTCCTTATTTGCTTACTAATTTTTCCATGCGCGCCTCGCTTTGTTTACATGTGTTTGCATGTCGTCTCCCCTATTAGACTATAAGCTCCTTGAAGGCAGGGACTGTCCTTTGCCTCTTTTTGTATCCCCAGCACCTACCACAGTGTCTGGCACATAGTAGACACTTAATAAGTCTTGATTGATTGATTGATTGATTACCAATTGAAAGGAATAAACACAATTTATACGAACTGGTTTCCTTAAAAAAAAAAAAAGTTCCCATTGCTGCTGGGTGACAGAAGATTTGCCCAAAGACATACAGTCAGTCAGTGACAAAGGCTAGGCAGGCCTTCTAAATTTTAGCCTAAAGTGCCATGTTAGCACTCGTCTCATCCTTACTAAATAGAAAATGTCTCTAAGTACCCAGAGGTTACATATATAGTAGACCACTGAGAAATATTTGTTCTTTTTAACAACATTGATAGACCAATCAATCATCAAAATAGACCAGAATGGGGTGGCTGGGTGGCATAGGGAATAGAGCACCGGCCCTGGAGTCAGGAGGACCTGAGTTCAAATCCAGCCTCAGACACTTAACACAAAAATTAGCCATGTGACCTTGGGCAAGTCACTTACCCCCAATTGCCCTGCCCTTCCCCCTCCAAAAAAAAAGCAAAAAAAAAAAAATAGACCAGAAAGCCTGCTAGGTGCTATGCATGGCACAACCCCTGTGGTACAAGATCTTCTGGTCATTTGTGTAGCTGATACACAAGAAATAATAAACGCACCCTCTAGGGTAGTTATTCATATGTGCTGAGACAAATGGGGTGCTAAGAGCTAAAAATCTCCAAAGGAGGGGAAGACTTCATGTGGTTGAGAAAGGCTTCAGAGAGAACGTAAGACTTGACCTAGACCTTAGAGGAAGACTGGCATCCTAAGGGCACTTGACAATCAAGAAAAAAGATTTCTGGTCAAGGCTTTGCTACTAACTCACTGTGTGACCTGGGCAAAGTCACCTTACCTTTGTAGGACTCACTTCTCTCGTCTATCACAAGAGACAGTTAATTGGATGAGCTGTAAGGTTTCTTCCAGCTCTAACAATCCATGGTTCCATAGGCAGAGGAAGAAGTTGGAATTAGACATGGTTGAGATCAGAGCAATAACTAGAACTTCTGAGCATCAGTTTGCCTATCTGTAAAATGAAGATATTTGATTATAGTACTCCCTTGGCCTTTGCCAGAGAGTTGTCCTGACTTTGTGAATGACTAGGGTTGGTCCTCATTATAAGGGAGGATCCTTTACCATCCTTGCAGAAGTGGAGCTTCAGTGACCAAAAGTTGTTCTGGAGACTGGCAGGAATACCCTGGAGAACTGTGGAGGAAGAGCACCGGCTGTGAGAGCCTCAGCAGGAAGAGTCACACATGAGCAACATGGCAAAGACATTGCATTGCTGGAACTATTCAGGTCCCTGAGATCAGAGCTTGTGAATTCTGCTTCCCCTTTCTCACCTTTTCTTTGCTCTTGGTCTCAGGAGAGTATACCACTATCTGCCAAAACATTTCCATTTCTTAAGAATTTGCTTGTCTCTTTGTTTACTTTTGTCTTATAAAGTTTGATGAAACCAGAGACTTCCTTTCTTCTTTCTTTGTATCCCTAGCACTTAGCAGTCTCTGGCCTATAAAAGGTGCTTTATAAATATTTATCGACTGATGACTGATAGACATACTTAGCTATGATAGCACCAGCCTATGTAGTACATTGTACAGATGCAACAGAGAGAGAGAGAGAGAACAGGGTTGAGCTCCAAGGAGAGGGAAAAAAAATAGCTTTTACAATTGTAGTATATATCTTGTCAGAACAATTTTCTCTGGCTGGGAGTTCCAGTCAGAAAGAGAACTGTTGATTTCTTATGACTTCCCAGAGCAGAGAGAGGAGATAATATCTAACATGGGTCCTTTCTCTCTAGGCAATGAGTAAGAAGTTTGTCTAGGGGACAGACTGTAACTAGTTATGGGAACAGAAAGAAAATGTTGGCCACATTCCTCCACATTATTTCTTTTGCCTATTTGAAAGGAAAACTTCCAGGAGAGGAAGAGCCAAAGAAGTAAATAGGGAGAATCAGCATTACCCATACAAGACAGGGAGAGAGAGGGTGGCATATAAGAGGGAGTGGAAACTCTGCCCACCCAAACAGCATGGAACCACTCTACCCAACACTACTGGAACTAGATGACTTCTAACATCTGTTCAGTTCTAGATGGTAAGATCCTATGAGAGCATCTTGTATGCTTAGTACACATGTGGTATAGCCTTCTAGAGCCTTCCAGGCTCTTCTTAAATGCCACAGTTCACTCCCATTCACCTTGTCTGCCTGCCATCAGACACGTGCCTAGACAAGCTACATTCATAATCTGATGTCTGACATATAGGCAAGTTTCAAAAGAATCCAAATCAGTCATTCAAGTCTGTACTGAAAACTTATTAGGTTTGAAATACTGTACTGGTTGCTACAGGGAATATCAACCACAGTAAGAAGAGGGCTCTACACAGGAGTTTAGAGCCTAGTGAAGTAGCAAATCTAATGAATGTAGCAAATAATAGCAAACAACAGGAGACAGTGTTACTAACTGTTAAACTACACGGTGCTGTAGGCCAGGGCCTGGGGGGCACGGCCCCCTTCGAAGACTCTGACTGCATGGGCACACCCAGCTTCGCCATTTGGATCTTTATCTTGCTCGAAGACAAAGAGTGTGAATGTTGAGTAGACGCCTTTAAAGTATATGAAATACAAACTCATTTAAAAACATTCCTGAATCTATAAGAGCTTTCTGGTTCTAGAGAAGTGCCTGGGGTGATGCTGCTTGCATGGAGGATCATGGGAGCAGAAATTTAGAGCTGGAAGAGACCTCAGGAAGACTTGAGTTCAAATCTTGCCTCAGACATTAGTCATGTGACCTGGGGTAAGTCCCTTAATTTCTCTTGGTTTCTGTTTTTTCACCTATGAAATGAGGAGGTGAGGGGTTGACTTGTTCATCTGTAATAGGATCCCTCATTTGGGAGGAGGAAACAGGTTATGAAACATTGAGGGCCTTGTCCCAGGACACATGGTCAGCAAGAATCTGGAGGAGTATTTGAGCCCAAGTCTCTCTGAATCCAACTTTGGCCCTCTGTCATGTTGCCTCTCATAGTGGTGCAGCACTCCACTGGACACAGACAGAATGGGAATGGTTTTAGACTTTTAGAGAGCAGGTGTGGGCTCATTCAGAGCTATAGGGAACTTGAAATCTTCCTCTTATCTACATATAGCCTGTATCTCTCTCTCTCTCTCTCTCCCTTCTTCCCTCCCTCCCTCCATACAAACATACACTCTCTATCTCTCTGTGTCTGTCTCTCTGTTTCTCTCTCTCTCTCTCCACACACACACACACACACACACACACACACACACACACACACACACGCAGAGACACTAGTGATTCCTAACCTTTCTGAGATAACCCCTACTAACACTGACAAATTGTGTAGATCCTAAAATGAAAACAATTGTAACATTACTATCAATTGATAGAGAAAAGGAATGATAGCAGAAAGCTCTTATAGGGAGACTGGGGTTCCAATCTGGCCTCAGACACTTACTAGCTGTGTGACCCTGGGCAAGTCACTTCACCCTGTTTGACTCAGTGTCTTCATCTGTAAAATGAGTTGGAGAAGGAAATGGTGAAACGCTCCAATATCTTTGACAGGAAAACCCCAGATGGGGTCATGGAGAGTCCGACATGACAGAAACGACTGAGCTGTATGCCAGGCACTGGGCTAAGTTCTGGGAGTACAAAGAAAGGCAAGAATATGATCTATGCTCTCAAAAAGCTGACTTTCTAATGTAACAACTATGTGTATGCAAGTTGTATACAGTGTAAATGGAAATTAATCTTAGAGAGAAGGGTCTGGATCAGGGGGAGGGTGTGAGGAGGCAGGACAGGGAAAGGCTGCCAGTAGAAGGAAGGATTTGCCCAGAATTCATAATGTCTTGGAAGGGACCTCAGAAGTCATTCAGTTCAGTTTGTTTATTTTACAGATGAGGAAACTGAGGCCCAGAGAGGCAAGGTGATTTGTCCAAGGTCACACAAGCAGTAAGTGTCAGGATTTGAACCCGTGTTCCCTGAGTCCAAATAGCACAGAAGGGCAGACAAAAGACCAGAAGCTGGTGCAGATGACCTCCAAGAACCAGTGCTGCTGTTTCATTAGGCTCATGGGATGTTGGACTCTCCATGACCCCAGTCTCCCTGACTCCAGGTCCAGTGCTCTATCCACTGGGCCACTTGGCTGACAGAAATGGGCAAGGTGACTTGAAAAGGGCCAAATCAGGTAAGGCTAGAAGCAACTTAGAAGCAATTCTCCCCAATTCCACCCAACATGACAACAGTAAGTCCTTCAAAATGATTTCATCTCCCTGAGCTGAGGAGGAAGCTTAATGAAATTAAGAGCCTGGTAGATACAGATGGATCTCTTTCCCCTTTGCCACCTTGCTGCCCCCAGTGCCTGGCACATGGTAATCATAGGTGGCATTTATATAGTACTTTAATCACTTGTGTGTGTGTGCACATGTGTGCATGCATGTGTATAAAATCTGTTGTGATCTCTACAACAACCCTGTGTGGTAGGTGCTATTATAATCCCTGTTTTACAGATAAGGAAAGAGAAGCAGAGGTAGCCTGTGACCTGATACAGCTAGGAAGGGTCTAAGGGTGGTTCGAACTCAAGCCTTCCTGTCTTCGAGTCCAATTTTCCATCCAATATGTTACCTTGCAGTCTGTAAACACTTAATAAATGCTTGTAGGCCGGCTGCATAACTACTTCCCAACAGATCTCAGGCTCACTGCTCCTTCCTTGGCCTCTGCTGCCCTCTCTCTGGCGGCAGGAACACCCCCTTCCTTGCCAGTGTTTCCTTGCAAAGGTGCTTCACTTCCGTGGTTCAGAACTTTCTCATCCCTTTCTGAGATCTTTCCCAGTAGGTTTTTCTTCTTTTTACACAGCCTCCTTCAGGAAGCTCCACACTCCAGTGCAGTTAAATCAATGTCTCCTGGGATAGGACCTCAGGACTGCTCTCTTCCTGGCCAGCCCTAGCCCCTGCTGAGCACAGGTGTGTGATCAGGCCCCAGGCCTTTGGGGAAGGAGCCCTTGAGGATGTGCCCTGCCCTGGCTGCCTGCCGCAAGTACCGGATGAAAGCAGCAAAGGACTTGGAGGGGGTAGTGCTGGAGCGTTTTTTGAAAGTGATTTATAAGAGTCTGATACTCATAAGCTACTTACTCTTTAAGATCACACCAGATGGATTTGTTTGAAGGGAAGAGAGATACTTTACCTGCCAGGCTCTTAATTTCACTAAGCTTCCTTAGCTCAGGGACTGACTGCTGTTGTGTTGGGTGGTTTGAGGAGTTGCTTCTAAGGACTAGCCCTACCTGGCTTGTCCCCTTTCAAGTCTCCCTGTCCACTTCTGTCAGCCAGATGGTCCAGTGGATAGAGCATTGGACCCAGAGTCAGGAGGAGCTGAGTTCCAATTTGGTCTCAGCCACTGACTAGCTGGGTGACCCTGGGCAAGTCACTTAATCTCTGTTTTCCTCAGTTTCTTCCTCTGTAAAATGGGGATAATAATAGCACCTGTTTCACAGGATTTTTGTGAGGATCAAATGAGAATGATTGTAAAGCACTTAGCATAGTGCCTGGGACTTAATAAGTTGCTATATGTAAGTTATTATTGTTATGTAAGTCTTTCTTAATCATTTATTCAATCAATCAACAATCACTGGGCAAAGTATTCTATAAGACCTTGTGGTACAGTGGAAGTCACATGGCCTAGTTTCAGATTTAATCTGACACTTATTACCCCCATGACTTAGCCTCCCTGATCCTCAGTTTACTCATCTAGGAAATGAGGAGATTAGACCAGGTACCCTCTCAGGTACCTTTCTATTACAATTCGTTGATCACTCCTGGGCAGAGGACACGTTTCCTTGACCTTTCTCTCCTAAAACAGTAGGTGTAGCTATGAAAGGTTGAGCAGCCATCCCTGACCCCTGCTTTTGGCTCAGCCAATCAGTAATGAGATAGCACACGACTAACTTATCAATGAACCATCCACTCATGCTGATAATTGAAGGTCTTTCGTTAAGTAACCACATTGGGACTGAACTACTTCCTACATTGAGCCTCCTTTTGCAATGAAATATAAGCACCAAGGTACAGGACACTTGTTCAGAGTAGCATTAGGCCTTGCCAATCGACCAAGTGGTAAATGCTCACACTTGTTCCTCTGTCATGCACCAGGAAAGATGTCTGTGATAAGAAAACTTCAGCTAACCATGCTACGGGAAATTCTGTCACTAACACAGTTCTTTCTTTTAGATGAAAACATTCTCCCAGTGCATCCCTCCTGGGAATAGTCATACCTCACTATGGCCTGGTAGTCTTCACTATCATGCTCTTCTAATGTTTGATCTTGGCATGGAGGTGACTCTGGGTTCTCATTGCCTTTGCCAATGGAATTCAAGCTCTTATGTGTCCTGCCAAGATGGAAAGGCTTCAGACATGGACTCAGCAAAAGACTGTAAGCATAATCCAAGCCAAAGTAGCTAAATATGGTGAAATTTCTCAACAAAGAGTTCACTGCCAAGTTATAAGTGATTTTGGCCATAGCAATTCTAATAAGTTATGGAAGGGTTACAGTGTACATTATGGCAGTGGATTACTCATACCACAGATTTTTTGAAGTATGGAAATGGAAAAAACAAATCCATTTGTCAAATCCTTTCAGACATACACCTTATTGGGAAATGTTTGAAAAAATGACCTACAAATCTACAGATAAAGAAATATCATAAGCAAAAAGGGACTTGAAATTCTCCCAAAAGTATTGTATCCTTCTAGACGATCCCTTTGTATTCTGCCCTCATGAAAATATATCTGTAATATAGCCAACATCTTGGGAAGGATAATGATGAGCTGGAGAGCACTGGGAGGAACGTAACCAAGATAGTGAAGGACCTCCAGTTCAGGTCACATGAGGAGCAGGTAAAGGAAGTAAGACTATTCATCTTGGAAAGGGGAAGATACGGGGGGAACATGAGGGCCATATTTCAAGCATTTAAAAGGTGGTCATGTGGAAAAGGAACTAAATCGGTTCTGTTTGACCCTAGATGGCAGAATTAAATGAAATAGATGGAAATTAGAGCAACCAAAGTGGAATAGATTGTCTTAAGACACAGACAATATCTACATTTCATTAATATCATCCTCTTCTTCCAGCGAAGATTAGACGACAACTGTGTTTACTAGGTGGAATGGAACATCTTTTAAGGTGTGGAGTAGACTAAATGGCTTCTGATGCTCCTTAAAATTTTGATATTCTGTGATGCAGGGATGAAGGAAAGAAAGATTGGGGAACTGCCCAAGAAAAGTCATTTATGGTCTGGGACATCCAAAGAGAAGACTGAAAGGCACTGGATATTAGAAATAAGCAGAAGGGTTAGGGCATGAGAGAGATAAAGCTATGAAAGAGGAGGAAGAGGATATCAAATTAAACTTTGCTGATTTCAGTTTTCCTGGCCTCATTTCATGTACCTTCCTGTGGAGCAATACAGAAACTATTGTATAACACATGGTTTCATAACAGCATCTAAACTTAGGTACTGTCAAGAGTCCTACGGGATTTTTCCAGCAACTCCTTGTCCTATAAGTGGCCTTCTGTTCTTATCTGGAACTCTGAACCTAAATGAGTGTCTTTGCTCTGCAATCCATGCTCCATACAACTGCCAAAGTGATTTTCCTTAGAAATAGGAAAATGGCATGGCCATATCACTTTTTTATTCAACAAATTCTACTAGTTCCCTGTTGCTTCCAGCATCAAATATAATCTCTTCTGATATGCCTTCCATAACCTGGCCCCTAACTTTTTAACCTTCATTATACGTTACTCCCTTCCCCATATTATGTAGTCCAGTCAAACTGGCCTTCTTGCTCTTCTTCACACATGACACTCCATTTCCCATTTTTGGGACTTTTCTTTGACTATATTCCATGCCTGGAATGCCCTCCTCCTCAAGTCTACCTTGTTCCCTTCAAGACTCAGTCTTTCTACATGAAGCTTTTCCTGATTCACTCAGCTTCTAGTGTCCTCCATCCCAAAGCTGCCATACATTCATGAGTGGGCTTTCACCTTTTCTTGCCTGGAATGAGACCTCTAGGCCATTTCCACATCATGCCACTAAGTATATCCCATTCCAGATCCCCTTTATGCGTTGTCTTCTCCCATTAGAATATATGCTCCATAAAATCAGGGACTAACTTACTTGATGATTTTTGTATCTCAAACATTAAGCACAGTTTCTGGCACAAAGTAAGTGCTTAATAAATGTTTTTATATCTATCCATCTTACCATCTATATATCTGTCTATCTATCCATACATCTATCTACCTATCTATACATCCATTTATCTATCTATATCAATCCATAAATCCAACAATCTACCTCTCTTTCTCTCATCTGCCCATCAACCTACCTATCTATCCATCCATCTATCAATCTAGTGATTTATCAATCTATTGATCTATCTCTCCTGGACAAAAATAATCCCTCACTTAAGAAGTAAATGACATAATCAAAGTTCAGGTCCAACCTCTCATTGTAATATTCATTCTCTCATTGATTGTCACTCTGGGGAACACTCCTATTCCAGAAGGACCTACAAGCATGAGCCTGTTACTATGATCATCTTTGGTCTAAGACAGAGATGGCCAATGACCATCCTTTTTATTAAAATGTTGGCATTATTAATAAAATTATTAAATTACCCAGAAAAAATAACCCCTCCCTCCTCTGGGTTCATATAGCACTTTGTTCTGTCTTCTAGAATTTGCCATATTCAATATATAACCATTCCAGTATATGCCATATCCAAGGCAGTGGAAGAAGCACTAGATTGGGAGTCAGAAAACCTGGGTTTGAGTACCTTTTCCACCATGATCTCCATGCATATCATGCCACTTCCTCATCTATATAATCAAGATTAACAAATATTTATCATAACCACCCCACAAAAGGATTCTAAATAAATTCCTTTGTAAATCTGTAAGAGCTAGAAAAAATATGAATGATTTTGGCTATTTGTGTATATTCTTTTCCCCCTTTAAGGGTCATTGTCAAACTGTCCTATTTGTTATTCTTCTTGCACGGCATTCATCTCCGGCCTCCATGCCTTGTATGAGCTGTTGCCCACATCTTCCTGCCTCATTTCCACCTCTTGGAATGTCAAGCTTCTCTCAAGACCAAGCTCAAGTGCATTTGCTATGAGTAGCTTTTCCTAATCCCACCCCCACCTCAGTGCGCGCCCTATCTACCACTTCCGAAATAACTTTGTATTTACTTAACCTATGGACATATTTTATCCTTCCAAAAGAACAGAAACTCCATGAGGGAAAGGACCATTATCGGGGTTTCCCTTATATCCCTAGCACGTTAAGCAGTGCCTGCTACATAGCAATGCTAATCCAATGCTTGTTGAATTGAATTCATGAAACTAACTGATTAGCCACAACTGCCTACAGTCAAGTTGTTCAAATCAACAAGAATTTTAGAAGCACCTACTATGTACCAAGAACTGTACTTAATGCTAGGGAAACAGTGAAAGGGGAGAAACTGCTGAACATATGCATACATATACACACAAAATAACCTGAAAAATGCTCCTCTTCCCCCCCCAAAAAAGTCCCCACAATATTGTTGTCTTATTTGTATGCATTTGTCCATGGACTTCAGGCAACCATGACTGCTCTGTTTTTGTCCACCCATGTCAGAGACAGAGACAATGTCCCACAGGGTTGGAGTGCAGCCACTACCTCACAGTCACCAAGAGACCAGCCCTCCTTAGTACCAGATGATCAGGATTGTAGTTTTTATAATTCATTCCTAACTGCACAATGTGGTCAGATGCAGATAGGTTCCAATATTTAAAGGACCCCCAAAATGACCCTGACAGAGCAAAATCTAAATGGAAAGAACAGATCAATTAAAAAAGAGATGCGGTGGTGTTTTTCTTTCCTATGACAAAACTTTTTGGTTATGTGATTTGTTAATGAACTCCCCTGGTATGTTTAGAATTGGATTCAATTTATTGAAAATAGAAAAAATATTTGCACACAACTTTTTCTAGGCCACAGCTGTTTTCAGATATTCCCTGAATGGCTGCTATGCAGAAAGGGAAGTATCTCAAATGAACAAAATCTTTCATAAAACTAAAAATGGGCATGAAGGCAGTGTGGGCCAGTGGAAAGAAAATGAGGTAAGGATCAGGTCTACAAATTGTCTTACCAAAGGCATATGAGTAATATCCTCTCATCCATATACACTGTGAGAAAATCCCTCCCTCTCATTCATGGGGAACTCCTGGGACCCTTACAGGAAAATGGATCTGTTTCCATACATAAGTGGGAACATGTGGACCTTGGGGGCAAAAGACAGAGTCGTAGCTTCATCCAGAAACTGGATCCTAAAGGGAACCTCATACACAGCAGCAATCAACAGCAGATAGACATGATGAAATGGTAAGGAGTCAGGAGAGGGAGAAACAAAACTGGTAGACTTTGCCCTTGTTAGGACTAGAGAAACTGGTACACCAACAAATCACATACACCAAAAAATGATGAGGCAGAGAAACCCAAAGAAGAGGGGCAACATAGACCTGTCCCTTTTATGATACCATTAAGTCTTGTAACCTGAAGAAGAGTTGGACGCAGCAAAGAGGGGAGTTGCTCGATACCCTCTAGAATGGTGAGGAGAGTTTTCCTGAGGGTAGGAAGGGTCAGTGTTAAAGCTGTTTTACATTTTCATGTTGTGTTAAATTAATCCTGTCCTATAGTGGTTGTCTGGTTAACCTGAGTGCTTGCAGGAAACTGAAGGTCCTTTCGGTAAAAGAAGAATGATTCAGATAATGACGTCCTCAGCTTTTGCCTGAGTAGGGGCATGAGTCAGAGGAATTTGGGGAAAGGCTCCCCCCAAAATTGTACTCAGGTCTTTCATGTCAGAGACTCAGCTCTAATGAGCAGAATAATTTCCAATGTGAGGTGCTAAGATCAGGAGAAACAAGATCGTTTTAATTAAGAGGAGACTGGGAGAGACAAGGCAAATTCAATGGAATTGGCGGGATTTAATTAAAAGTGCTACAAAAATCACTTGTCCTTCAGTATTTATGAAATTTTCTGAATCAGAAAGTCCTTGTTCATTCACCTGTAGGGGTTCTTCATTTCCTATTAGCCAAGGTCCTCTTACTCATTGCTCAGAAGGAAAGCACCAAGTACCCCCTTCAAACTCACTTGAATGTTCAGGGGAAGAAATTAAATATGTAAATAAAAGAGGGGTTTTTTTTTCCTCCCCCTCTACCTAACACTTTCTGGAATCCCTTGTGACCAAATTTTTCCTTCACATACATTGCATTACAAACAGTATAAATGGGACCACTAGTTTCTCCTTCCTGACACTGCCTGGAAGAAGAGGGGTAAGTGCCAATTACCTAAACTCCAATATGTTTCTGAATTTCTCTATATTCAGAGCATTTATCCCTTCCCCCTCTGAGTTGGCTAAGGAACACAGGGAGCAGGGCAAATGGAAAGGTGGTATTGGGAACCAAGTAACAGCAGACACAACTATGCAGAGCCACTCTTAGGAAGGAGCAGTATGGTGGGAAACAGGGTAAACCAGAAAGGTTTCCTTGTACATCTCCCCGCCTGTCTGCCATGATACCTGAAATTTCCACCATTAGACAGTCATTCCCTTTGGGATCAAGGAATGGTGTTATTCAAAGTCTTCAGTAGGGCCAACAGATTGAGCAATTATCAACTATAAAACTAATGCCCATCAGGACCCTTTCATTGTGGCTGAAGACTGAGAAGAGTTCCTGCAAAAGGAAAAGCATCCAAGGTAAGTTCTGAATAACAGATGTAGTGGAAAAGCCTGCAGATAGGACACTGAAGGAGAGGGGCAGAAAGGGGGGCCCTGGGTAGTATTTAGGAAATTCACAGGCAAGGAACCCAGTGAAAGAAGGAGGCAGCTAGGTACAGATGGAGCTGCAGAAATATAAGAATGAAAAACTTTTTCTACATGCATTGTTTTCTTTGCCAACACCTATCCACATCTCCCTATAGACCTCCTAAGCAAAAGGTCACCAAAAGTTGAACTCTTCCAATCATATGTCTATACATTCAGCACTAATAATGAAGAAAATGGTGAGGGTTGGAGAGAAGAACTGGGAACTATCTCAATGGTGAAGTTAGTTTCAAGAACGTATTGCATTCCTCAGGATCCAAAAGTAACTAGCAACTCACTGACTTGGCCAACTTTCTGATAGATGATGGTGATGATGGGATTTTAATATTTCTGTATCTCAGTTTCTTCATCTCCAAAGCAGGGATAATGAACCCCTCCTAGCTTTAAAATTTTATGATTCCTGTATCCCTCCTGGAAGCCCAGCTTATAATCTAATAGTGATTGATACAAACTCTTTTATCTCTGTATAGTCTCCTACAAGTGCAAAGGATTTTACATCCCAGTTTCCTCATCTACTGTTTTCAGTTCAAAATGAGTGGGTCTGGATTAGATGAAATATAAGATGGTTCCAGCTCTAAACCTTATGCATCCCTGTGGAAGTGAAATTATTTTTCTTTGGGTACAAAGGTAACAGAGTACAGTGGGCACAGCAGTGGCTTTGAAGTCAGAGGACCTAGTTTTTAATCCTGCCTCCGATATGTATTACCTATATGACCTATATTACCTATAAGGGCAAGTACCAACCTCTTAGGGCCTCACCTATAAAATGAGAGGGTTGGACTAGAAGACTTCCAACACGAAATATATGATCTTAATTTTACAGTTGAGGAAACAGAGGCCAAAATCACAGAGTGAGTTAGTAAATGGTCGGGACCAGAATTCAGGTCTCTTCACTGCCTGGTATTCTTTCTGCTGCTTCCCAGGGATCAAAGTCTGATATTTAAAGAATAAAGCTTTAATGGAGAAATTGCAGGCAGCATCTGATTAGTAAGAAAATCTGTACAGAGGTATTGTCACCTTCTCAAGTGACCAATATCTCCAGTCTTTAAGGTGTATACAGTCTCTTTGTGAAGACAATTAGAGTAGTAATGGGGGCTAAGGGCAAGGGGAGCCATCTCAAGCTGATTAGCCAGCAGGGAGGCATAAAATGCAAATTAAAATTTCAGAAAGGATGGCAGCCTCTCATATTATGACCTATTCTGCTAAGCAAATACCTCCACTGACCTTTGCAGGTGAACCCAGAGCAATGACCCTGTCCTCACTGATCCTGGCCCTGACACTTCTGGTGCCTTCCCTGGTCATAGGTGGCATGGAACTGTGTTCTGGAAGCGCGGGTATTCCAGGAACCCCTGGCACGCCAGGTCTGCCTGGCAGAGATGGTCGGGATGGTGTCAAAGGTGACCCTGGGCCACCAGGTACTCAAGAAAGTTTCCTGCCACTTACCTGAGTGTGTCATGATTATTACTGGAAAGACAGTCAATAATAGAGAGAGAACTAGAGATAATCACGAAATCTTGGTTTAAATTCCAAGTCTTGGATTTACTAACTCTAGGCTAATGAGAAAGTCACTTGATTTCTCCGAAGTTTAGTCTTTTCATCTCTAAAATGGGGATAAAATTTGCACCATCTACCTGCCTCACAGAATTGGTAGGAAGAAAGCACTTTGCAAATCTTAAAGCACTGGGTTAATGTGAATTGCTATTATTATGGGATGGAGGGAGGGGAGCACCTTACCACACACTCTCAACTTACTGACGCGGGACACCAAAAAGGGGAATGAAATTTGGAGTCAGAGGACACGGTTCACATCCTGGCTCTTTCACTACTGGTGTGACCCTGAGGTAGTCACAACCTCTTTGGACTCCAGTTTCCTCAGGTTGGACTGGATAACTTCTAACATCCCTTCCAGCTCCTATGATCTATTAGAAACTCTCAGACTAAATAGAGGAAGGTGGAAGGCTCCAGAAGCACAGGTGAGGTTAACTCTAAAGGACAGGCTTGTATGAGGGGTAGATCAGCCCTTGCTCTAGAACAGGGTGGTCTTTTCCTGTGGTCCATGGATCCCCAAAGGTTCCACTGAGATATTTCAGGGGGTCTTTGAACTTGGATGGGGAAAAAATAATATTTTTGTTTTCATTAACCTCTAACTAAAAATTTAGCATTCCCTTTAATTATGAATTTTTGTAAAGTATTATTCTGAGAAAGCAATTCTCCAGATTGCCAAAGGCACACACCACAAAAAAGTTAAGAACTCTTGTTCTAGAACATGCTTGCTTGAGAATGAAGAAAAGTCAGTTTTATTTCAACTAAGTGTGCTATTGGCAATGCTGTAGGGGGTCATAGGAGGCCATGGTCATTGTAGGCTGGAATAATCAGGAAAGATTTCATTAAGGAGATTGGTAATTAAAAGATAGATAAACCATGGCTAGATGGAGAGGAACAAAAAGGAAAATTTAGATAGACAGAAGAGGATGGGTAAAGGTGGGGTTATTTTGGTCAAGGCCCTCCTTAGCATAGCCTCATTTCTAACTTCCTCTGAGATTTGGTTGAAGTTTCACCAAAGCAGAGAATTGCGCAAGATGAAAGAAGTTGTTAAGAATATCTGACTATGTTATAGACCTTGCCCAAGTCCTGTGTCAAGATGTCTGTCTTCTTTCTGTGAGTTCTCTAGGCTATGGGTTCCTGTGTTCACCCAGTCTTGTGGTTCTCTCTCTATAGGCCCAATGGGACCCCCTGGAGGCATGCCTGGGCTCCCTGGAAGGGATGGGCTGACTGGGGCTCCCGGAAGCGTGGGTGAACGAGGTGAAAAGGGTGAAAAGGGTGAGAGAGGACCTCCAGGTGAGCATGGCTGTGTGATGAAACAAGGAGTAGTCCTCTTTCTCTCCCAACGCTAGTAGGTGTCTGGTTCAATCTTCACTTCCCCCTCTCAAGGGTACAAAAAGGAGAAATCTAGATTTGAAAGAGCATACTCCTTCCCCCCACTCTTTCTAGATTCTCAAGTAACACGTAGAGCTATAATTAGGGCAGAGAGTTTAGAAGGTGAGGATTTTGAAGGGGCATTCCCTCTCCTGCCCTGCACACCCAACCCTGAGAAGACCTCACCTTCCATACAATCTATCATTAGTCACAGAAATGGCTTTTGTCCCTCTCTGTTCTCCAAAGTCCACCAGTCAGTCATTTGAAGTCCATAACTAGCTACATTCACACATGAAAGGCCTTTGGGTACCAGATATTACAGCTAATCTGAATTGCTCTCTCACTTTTTTTTTTTTACCAGATGAAGATGACCTAGAGGTGCTAAAGTAAAGAAGCAAGGAGATAATAACTTTAGAATAGAATGGTCAAGGGAAAGTTTTTGGTTTGGGTTTTTAGCCTGAAGGATATTTGTAGACAGAGGGAAAGAAATCATTGCTAAAGGAGAAGACTTGGCTCTAGAAAATAATATGGTTATCCCCGTATTGAAGGGAATCCCTTATCTAGCCCAGGGAAAGACCATCTATTTGAATTTTTAAATACTGAAAATCCCATTCTTATATTTCAAAACAAGAAAAACATTTTCTTCCTGCCTTAATTCTGCTCCAAAGAAGACAAAGCGTTCACAACTACTTTGCCAAAACCTCAAATGAATTCCTCACCCCAAATATTGTCTCTGGCTTCCTTTTTCCCCATCAGCCTACTCAAGGAAGTCTGGCTTCAGATGGAATTATGGATCCATCCATACTGCTACCACTCTGACCTGCTATCCCAAAGCATCAACTATAGATAGAACATGATGTATTTAGGAAAATTAAATAACTAGATTAGGGGTCAGAAAGCCTATATTCAAACTCTGCCTCAGCTACTGTGTAGCCTCGAGCAAATCATTTAACCTCCTCAGGCCTCGATTTTCTCATCTGTAAAATGCGAGAAGGCAGATAAGATAATCTCCAAGGTCTGATAAAACATGTTTCTATTCAGGGGTGCAAAATGTCTGAAATTCCATTAAAAGATACAGTGTTGGGGAGATTTTGTAATGTATTTTTCCGTCTCCCAAATTCCATTCAATTCAACAGGTCTTCTGTTATAGTGCTATAGGGGAAAAAATGGAAGAAGACTAGGTTTCTGCCCTCAGAGGGTTTTTAGTCTAAGTAAGGAGACAAGACACAGAGAAAAATAGAAAACTTTTCACAATGAGGAGACAAGCACCAACTATGAGGTGGGAATGAAGAAGTAGTGGGCTGAGGCAGTCAGGGAAGGCTTGAGTGAGGAAGTCAGATTTGAATTGGGCCTGAAGAATGGGTGGAATATGGACAGGGAAAGAGGATGGGGAAAATATTCCTGCATGATGACTGGCCTGAGTGACTCAATAGACTGCACTGGAAAGAGAGAGACACTTAATTTTCCTATGTCAATACATGACAGAACGTATCCTATGATTTAAATGAATCCCTGGCTTAGCAAGGTGTGTTTTATCAGATCTTGGAGATCATCTTGCCAAACTCCCATTTTACAGATGAGACAACGGAGGCCTGGAGAGGTTACATGATTTGCCTGAGGCAACAAAGTAGCAGAGACAAGAGTTTGAATATAGGTTCTCTGACTCTTAGGCTAGTCCTTTTGTTTTCTTAAATGTAACATAATCTATAGTGGGTGCTTTGGGATAGCTGGGTTTGCCAAATGTGAACGAACACTGAGCAATGCCTCTTGAGCTCAGTTGGCTCTCAGCCTTGATAATAAGTCCTAAGAGGTACTGTCTCCTCCCCAGGGCTGCCTGCTTATTTAGATGAAGAGTTACAGTCTGTACTTCAGGATTTCAGACAGCGCATCCTGCAGTCAATGGGAGGTAAGGGGGACAATTCCAACCACAGAGTGGGAAAGACTTATGGAGTGGACCTTTGCGTGCAGTGGAGGAAGCTGAGAGTCCACTTCATTTCCTCAATCCTTGGGGTCATGGTGTGGGTTAGGGAGTTGGCTAAAAGAGAGGGGAGGAAAAATTGGGGCAGGGAAAGAATGGGCAGAGAAGGGGATCAAATAAAAACTGGGGGAATAAAAACCTGGAAGATAAAAAATTAGGGTTATTCATGGCTCTAGGGTCCTTCCTTTCCTTCTTATCTCATTGTAATTTCCGAGATAGAAATGGTGGCGGCAGCTTAGGGGTACAGGGCTACTGACCAGAGTGCAAGAAGGACCTTGAACTTTAGACTAGATCAGGATGCATAGCCAAAAAGCTTCTGGTCATACAATATGTCTAATCTCCAACTCTTCTCACCACAACTACCCCTTTCTATTCAGGTTCTGGCTGAGAACCAAGTCCCTGGGAAGCTAATGGTTTTGTCAGGGTCCTTGAATCTCAATCTTAATCAATCTCTCTCCTTCCCTCCTCCCTCCCTCTCTCTCTGTCTCTCTCCCTCCCTCCCTCTTTCCCTTTTTTCTCACTTCTCCCTCCTCTCCACTCTCCCTTCTACCCTCTCCCTTTTTTCTCTCTCTCTCTCCTTCCTTCCCTTTCTTCTTTCTCTCCACATAAACTGAGAACTGAAAGCTACATAAAGACAAAGAGACCTTGACAAAGAGACTTTTCCTTTGTTCTTTAGTTCTCAACTTGCAAGGCACCATGTTGCAGGTGGGTGAGAAGATCTTTTCTACAAACGGTCAGTCAACGAATTTCCAGGGGATCAATGAGACGTGTGCCAAGGCAGGGGGCAGTATTGCCACCCCACGAAACGCGGAGGAGAACTCTGCAATCATGAGCCTTGTACAGAAGTACAACACATATGCCTATCTAGGCTTGACAGAAGGGAAGCCACCAGCGAAATTCTACTACCTCAATGGAAGCCCAGTAGAGTATACCAACTGGTACTCAGGGGAGCCTGCAGGGAAAGGGCGGGAGCCTTGTGTGGAGATGTACAAAGATGGCACCTGGAATGACAAGAGCTGTTTGCAGTACCGCCTCATCATCTGTGAGTTCTGAGCCTCTCACCAGGGCTTCACGTCCCAGGCTCAAGGGTGAAAGAAGCATAGTTCAGTGGTCATGACTTCTCCTCTCTCCCTTTTGGCCACTTGTCTGCCTCTTCCAGGAAACTTTTTTATGTCCTATTCCTTGCTTTGGGCTAACTATGTTTCCCTGAATCATTGGCTGCTAAGCTGTCTCTCCCAAACATAGACAGCGTAGTGCGGCAAAAAAGAACAATGGATGACTTGGAATCAGAAGACGAATCCAGGCTCTGTTCTAACTTACTTTGCCCTCTAGTAAATCACTTAACCCTAGTCTTGATGCCTCAATTGTCTAATCTGCATAGAAGGGATTAGATTGATAGTCAGATAGACAGACAGACAGAAAGATAGATACATATGTGATAGAGATATGAAAGACAGAGAGACAGAGGCAGAGAGACCTGCATCTGTAATTCATCATTGTAAGGATTTCCTGAAATGAAACTCCTTCCCCTCAAAGAGGTAGACGTTGATTTGTGAGTTACCTAAAGTACAACTCATTTGTAATTTACAGCTTTAGAGAGTTATCTGATTGACTGAGAAGTTCAATGATTTGTCCACAGTCCCAAAGCAAGACTTAATTAAGAATCTTCTGGGGTGCAAGGCTTTATTCATTCACACACTGTCTCTCAGGTATTATACTAACATCATATATTTTTATAAGACTTTTAACTTTTTCAAGTTCTTTCACATTATGGTCTGATGCAAATCTCCTGTGATACGATGTGTTCACTTCCTAATAAGAAGCCTGTGTGGAGAAGGTGATAATCAGCAGTCGCAAGTCAAGATAGAGCCACTAAGGGGTCCTCTTCTAGGAATACGTTTCTCTTGCCATTTTCTTCCATTTTCTCAAATCCTACATGTCCTTCATGGCCAACTTTGATTCCCACCTTTCCCATAAAACCCTTCCTGACTCTGCAATCCCACAGTGATCTCCCCTTTCTCTGAACTCCTGAAGCACTTATGACTCTGTACCCCTCAAATTCATCCTCCTTACCTGGTAATGATAATAAATACTTCCAGAGTGTATGTCTTAAATCCCCAATTAGATTGTAAGCTCCTGAAAGGCAGGAAATTTTTATTCTCTTACAATTCTCACAGTGCCTAGCATTAGGCTAGACAACCAGAAGACAGTCAATAAAGACATATTCAGTGATTGAATGAAAACTGATTAATTCATATTGATCTACATTCTTATTTCATCTCTTCTGAGCAATTATTCTGGAGCAACTGATCGGCATTTCTGATTTCTCTCACAATGCACTTCTGGAAATCTGAAGATTACCAGCACTTAGAGAATGCCATCCTAAGCAATTAATCTCTCTTTACCTCAGTTTTCTTATCTGTAACATGAAGGATATAAACCCCATTTAGTAAGGCAGATCCTTTAAGGTCCAATTCAAAACCTACCTTCTCCAGGAATTGTTCACTAAATACTAGAGTTGATCAACCTCATAAACTCATAGAATTTTTGAGGGACAAATGAATTTAAGATTATTCCGTTCATGTCCTTCGTGGAACAAATAAGGAGAAGGAGGTTCAGTGAGATGAGTTGATTAAATAGGGCTCTATAGAAGACGTGTCATTGGACTTGAACCCAAAGGTCTGAATTCAAGCCGCACCTCTACCACCTATAGCCATCAAAACTTTAAGCACATTACTTAACTTTTCCAAAACTCAGTTTCCTTATACGCTTTTTTAAAAAACCAGAGATAATAAATAGTACCTGCTCTGAGGCTATCTCATAGTGTTGTTATGATTAGATTGAAATGTCAACCCTGGCAGAGAGCTCAGTTGCCATCCTGAAAAAATATCCCCCCTACAATGTATCCCACAAGAGGCCAACCAGCCTTTGCTTGAGGATTTCTTTCTTTTCTTTTTGGAGGGGGAAGGTAGGGCAATTGAGGTCACAGGGCTAGTAAGTATTTACTGTCTGAGGTCAGATTTGAATTCAGGTCGTCCTGACTCCAGAGCCAGTGCTCTATCCACTGTACCACCTAGCCACCCCTGCTTGAATATTTCTAATGAGAAGAAAAGAACCCATCTCTTTCCAAAACAGACCATCTCCCTTTCCAATGGCTCCAATTGTCAGGAAGTTTTTTGTTTTGTTTTCCCAACATCAAGTCTAAAATTGCCTCTTTGCACTCATGCTCATTGCTACAGATTCTACTCTCAGAAACCAAGTAAAACAAATCTAGCCTCACTTCCACCTGACAGTCTTTAAGAGCCCTTACATTCCCTCTAAGTCTTCTCTTCTATAAATTAAGAGAACCACACCCTTCAACCAATTGTCACAGAACTTGAACTTGAGGCTTTTCAAATGAGATAACGTGATAGCTACCATAATGGGCTGGATAGAGGCTATCCATGAAAACAAAAGCTCTTTGAAAAGATATATAATATGTGTGTATGTGTGTGTGTGTACAGATATATGTGTGTGTGTGCATGTGAGTGTATGCATACATATATACACACACGGATATATATCCGTATATTATACATATGTATATATACACACACATATACCTGCATGCATGTGTGTGTGTGTGTGCATGTATACATGGGGCAGCTAGGTGGTACAGTGGATAAAGCACCGGCCCTGAAGTCAGGAAGATTCACCTTCCCAAGTTCAAATCTGACCTCAGAGACTTACTAGCTATGTGACCCTGGACAAGTCACTTAAACCTGTTTGTTTCCATTTTCTGATCTGTAAAATGAGCTGGAGAAGGAAATGGCAAATCACTCCAGTGACTCTGCCAAGAAAACCCCAAGTGAAGTCACAAAGAGTCAGACATAACTAAAAAGCAACTCAACAATAAAATATATAGCCACACATATACATATGTGGATGTGTGTGTGTAGAAACTCAGACCCCCTCAAAAAAATTCAACCCCAGCTGTCACAATGAGCCAGTTTTGGAGGGAAAGGACAGCCCATTATGGTACTTGTCAAATGTTTTGTAACCATAAAGCATGATATAAACATGAGCTATTATTTTTGTCTAAAATGACCCATTTTTTTGGTGGTGGAGAGAGAATCCTGTATTCCATGGTCTCTACCTCACTCACTCCTTCCCTCTCCTTCTTCTGGTCACCTCTAACACTTTTCATCCAGACCACACAACAGAGTCCTGAACTGTCCTCTTGTTATTTCACATGCATAAATCTTGTTTCTCCATCTATAATGTGTGCATTTTGAGAGCAGACATTGTACCAAAGGAAAAGTCTTATTGTGTTTCCCTTGTACTCTAGCCTAAGTCTTTGACTGCATTAGCTTCATCATGTGTCAGATTAGGACATCATGCGTCAGAGCCTGGCAAGTAGAAGAGAAAGAAAGGGACAGCTAAGGTGAGAGTAGCAAGTCTCCTTCTAGAAAGAGACAGAGACCAGCTCCAGCATGGTATAGTGAAAAGAATACTGGAATAGGAGTCGAGAGACTTGGGTCTGCCTCTGATATAATATGGTGACCTTGCACCAAGTCAATTCCTCTTTCTGGGACTCAATTTTCCCCTATTTAAAATGAGTGGGTTGGACTACAGCTCTGCAAACTTTTCAGGACTACTTAAATGTGAGTTACTGTTATTCCCTCTAAGTTACTTCCAGCAAAGTAGAATAAAAAGAATATTTCACTGCAAATCATGAGTCCTTGACAGAACCATAACTGGCAGTTTTGACACTTGAGAACACACAACTAAAAAGTGCACTCAAAATCAACACAATTCATAATGTGAAAATGTTTGTTAAATTATTAGAGATGACAAAAGATGGGAGCAGCCAGTGTTGGAGGGGCTGCAGTAAGACAGGCATACAAATACATCACCAATCAAGATGTGAATTGGGTCAACAATTGTAGAAAGGAATTTGAAATTCCTCCAAAAAAATTAATAAAATAGCCACATCCTTTGACTCAAGGATCCCACCATTGATTATCAATTCCCAAGGAGGTAAAACAGAAATAAATATCCCTTATGTGCCAAAATAGCAACATTTATAGTTTCAAGGAACTAGAAACAACATTAATGCCCACTGACAGGCAAATAACTAAACCAACTGTGGTACATAAATGTAATAGAATATGATTGAACTGTATTAAATTATAAATTTGAAGAATAGAAAGAAACAAGGGAAGACTTTAAAATGCCTCATTAACAATAAAATCAGCAGAACCAGGAAAAAATAGACATAATCACAACAGTAACATACACAGAATGCAAACAATAAAATGGGACAAGCACCATGTGACTATAATGATTGAACTTGGACCTCAAGAAAAGACAAGCAACTACTTCCCTACTTTGCAGATGTGAGGGACTGTTGGTGTATAAAATGGTATATACTGTTGAACTCTTTTGATGTAAGTTGTGAAAAAAAAAATTTCCACCCCGCTTTTTTTTTTTACTCTTTGGTACAAAGGATTTAGGGGGAAAAGGGAGAGAGATATTCAGAAATGATGATGCTATAAAAACAAAAGATATTCATGTTTATATGTTAAAAAATAAGAAAATAAGTTTGTGGGTCTTGTTGTTGTTTGTCTGAACCTATAATTTCAACGGGAGGGGGAATTCCAGATATGGGAACTCTATATATACAGCACAGGCACTAGTCTGTAATTTATAGTCTTGGAAAGGTGCTTGGGCAGTGAGAAATGAAATGACTTGGGCATAGTCACATAGCTGGTGTGTGTCAGAATTAGGACCTGAACCAAGGCTTTCTTGACTATTAGGCTGGTCCTCAAACCACTATGCCACACCACCCACTACGAAGTAAGCAAGACAAATTCAGTTCAGTTTGAGAGTAAATTGATTCCTACAGAACCTATACTTTGCTACCTCTACATTTCAATGTCCAAAGACAAAGCCACAGACACCCCACCCCAATTCTGTGTGTTCCAGTTCTGCCACCTACTAGCTGTGTGACCTTGGGCAAATCACTGATGGGAAAGATATTTCTACTTCCTATTTCAAAATGATGTTGTAGACAAAAGCTTTTGGTAAATCATAAAGTGCTATGCAAACATGAGCAATAATGTTTATGCCAAAATATAGATAGCCCTATGAATTCCTGTGTCATATAGTCACTAGAGACTTCCCTAGACATTCTAGCTGTAGTGCTCAATACCTATAGTGTTTTCTGCCCATGGGACAGAAGCAGGTAGTTTACTTTGTCTAAGCTTTAATTATATTGATTCAGGGATGGGAGGGCCCTTTTCTCATGCCAATAGGCCAAGACGCTTCCCAGAGTTGGAGATACTGAGAGTGGAAAGTACTGGATTACTTCAACCAATAGAGGGCATCAAAATCCCAAACTGCTCACCCTAAAGAGAAGAGAAAGATTTGAAAAGGAGGTGAGTAGTGGGGGAGAGGGAGAGAGAAAAGAGGAGAGAAGAAGGATTGATAGAGAAAGCAGATTGGAGCACTTTGATTCAGAGGTCCAGTTCTTAAGGGTTTCACATTTATTGATGGGTGTATCTGAGCAAGACTATAAGGAAGTCTGAGTATAGTTCCTACTGCAAGTGAATGCTCAGGTGTAATCCTATCCATTGCCAAAGTGTTGGGGGTGGTCAGGCAAGAGTCTTATGCTACAGTGTGAATTGAAACCCTTGAGAATATCCAAGGTCAAGGGATCTCCATTATCGAGCCCAACACAACCCCACTCTTTCCATCAACTATGGCAGAAAGGGACTATAGGATCACAGATTTAGAGCTACAAGGAACTTAGATGTTACCTATTCATGAATCATAAATTTAGAGCTAGAGCCTTGGAGCCCATAAAGCCCACTGTCTCATTTTACAAATGAGGAAACTGAGGCTGAGAGAGAGAATAAGTGATAAGAGTCACACAGCTAGTAACCATCTGAGGCAGGATATGAACTTGGGCTAGTTCCACTAAGACAGTCCTTGCATTGTAGAGTAGAACAGGAGTCAGGAAAGAAGGGTCATGGGACTTCTCCATTGGCCATCTGTTGATTCTACAATCCCCCTCCAAATAGAGCACTTTTGTTTGGGTCCGTCCCGAGGAATAGCTATGGGGAGAGAAAGACCCAAAAGAGGGAGAAAAACAACAACATTGCTGATTCAGGATGCAGAAAACTACAGTGCTGAATGCTTAAACCGCTATCCTCCCCCTTTACTAACTCACACCTTGAAATTGAGAGGAAGGTAGGGACAGGCAGAGGGAGAGAGAAAGAGAGGGAAAAGCGGAGAAAGAGGGAAGGAGAGACAGAGAGGAGCAGAAAGAGAGAAAGCGAGAGGGACAGAAAAAGGGGGAGAGAGAGAGAGGAGGGGAAGAGAAAGGGAGAGAGAAGAGGTGAGAGAGGAGGGAGAGTTAGAGAGACAGAGAGAGTGAGAGAGACAGAGACAGAGACAGACAGACAGAGAAGATGCATGTGTTTTTCAGCAAATCCCAAGGAATGCACCTAAGCAATATGACTCAGGTCAGTCCATCTGAAAGCTCCTCATACCTCAACCAAGGCTCACTAACAAGCAGCTATCTCTTTAAGAAAGAGAGCAAAAGGTAACACAGACCAACACCTGCCTACACACTCCACCCTCCGTGTCAGCCTCCCCTTGCTAAAGGACACACCTTCTCACTTCGATTTCTTTCTTTCACTGAAGGCAGGTTGGGGAGGTAAGAAGTGGATAAAGATATATATTATTTCTTGGTTGGCTGGAAGATGGTTTTTGTTTTGTTTTGTTTTAAGAAAAAAATGGGATCCAGGGCAGGTTGACAAACAAACTTTGGATTCCCCTGAAATTCTCTGAATGCATCCCTAATGTCTGCAGAATGAATCCAGGTAAGCTGGGGAAAAGAAAACGTAAGCCAGATTCCAGAATTTTTTTCATGGACACGTTAAGTTAGAATGGAAGGGCAAGTCCCAGTGGAGGAAGAGGTAGGCAAAGAAAATCAGATAATTGCAATTGGACAACATCACATTGGACACTATGGCTGCTAAACTCAGAGAACATTAGACTCAGACTCAAAGAACATCAAAGTTAAAAAGGACATTTAAGCCCATTTTGCCCAAACCCCTTATCTTATACAAGGAGAAACTGAGGTCTAATGAGGAAAAATGATTTGCCCAATGGTCAAACAGTTAACTGGTAGCAAAACAGGGGCCATAACCAAGGTTTTCTGCCTTCAGTCCTGAGCTCTTTCCCCCTTGGCTTCCTAAATTTGGTTTGAGCTAAGTTTGTAGAAATAGATCTGAATCACTTGATAACTTACTTTCTCTCCTCTCCTCCTCCTCCTCTCTCTCTCTCTTTCTCTCTGTCTTCCCCCCCCCCCCTTCTCTCTCTCTCCTCTTAGAATGTTTGGGTTTTACATATGGAAAGGTTGATTGCATAACATGCCATAACCACACACGTCTAGTAAAAAATAAATGAGCCAGACAGCTGTGATATAAGGTTTGCAGAACTAGGTCTGCCTAACATAAACCTTTATTTGGATTTCAAACAAGTCTCCTGTGATATCTGTAGATGATGTCTTTTGTTGCTGTTCTTTTATCTGCAAACATTTGCAAATGTGTCAGATTTAAAGGGAATTCATCTGGAAACTCTGCACCATATTATACACACACACACACACACACACACACACACACACACACACACACACACACACACACGAATCAGATCCTAGATACTTTCTGCTGCTTTAGATCCACTGGCTTCTCCCTGAGCACTGTTGGTTCTCTCTGGAGACTCAGAAATGCCAACTCAAATATAAGGCCAAATCTGTCCAGTTATTCATCATGTGTCACCCACTAGTATTGCTCTATGGTGCTCAACACTAGCACTCAGGGCTCCTATTCACTTTCCAGCAGGGTCATAGTTAGAGGCTGCGCACCATGTACTTGACATGGCATTAGCTCCAAAAATCCATACTCTGCACATGATGGCTTTATCCACAGGTTCCTCCTTTCTACCTACATCCACCTATTCCAGAGACAGAACCAATGCTCCACACTCTTCATACCCTCTCCTTCATCAACTCCATTCTATAAAAATAACCATCTAATAACCATCTCCCCAGCACAACCATAGAGGAGAGCAGCTCATTGTATCTACTCTACCACCGATACCAGTTGTTAGGAAGACTCCCAACCTCTCTTTTATGGTTCATGTTCTTGATTTTTTATTTGCTTCGGTGGGGTAGATCATGATAATCAACCACAACAAAAAGTGATTTATTCTCAAATAGCTATCTGTCTCATCTGTCTTCCCTTAAAGACCTCAGTCTTTACAAGACTACCCGAAATCAGGCCACATGCTGTATTGTACAACCGAGGTACCAGGATATGTGCAGTGGCTCTCAATGGAATATCCCCATTAGCACAGGTTCCTAGAGGTCTACTCTGAAGGATGCAGCTGTGATAAGGGAGTGCCCTACTATCAATACAAGATACAGATGAGGGGAATGGCAAACAGTGTCACCTAATGAATGGAGAGAACGTTGAATCGGGCAGCAAATGACCTGGATTCATAATATGGCTCTCCTATTTACTAGCCGTGTGATAATATTGATTGACAATTAATCTGGGCCCCAGTTTCCTTATCTAAAAAATGAAAGGGTTAGACTAGATCCATGGTTCTTAAGTTGGGACCTATAAATTTGGCTTCTTAAAAAAATATTTTGATTACTATATTTCAATAAAAGTGGTTTCCCTTGTCATCCATCCTAAATACTTTGTTTTGTGAATTCAAAACCATTATTCTGAGAAGGGATGCACGGGGCTCCACCAGACTGACAAAGGGATCCACGACATGGAAAATGACACCGTGGGTCTAACCTGGTTAATCTCTAAAATGATCTCTCGTCAATAGTCGAACGATGATTTTTGTTGTTGTTGTTGAGTCGTTTTCAGTTATCTCCAATTCCTCCTGAGCTCATTTGGGGTTTTCTTGGCAAAGATACCAGAGTGGTTTGTCATTTCCTTCTCCAGCTCATATTACAGATGAGGAAACTGAGGTAAACAGGGTGAAGTGACACAGCTAGTAAATGTCTGAGGCCAGATTTGAACTCACGAAGATGAGCCTTTCAGATTACAGGCCCAGCACTCTCCACTGGGCCATCTAGCTAGCTTCCCTAAAGGAACTAAGTCCAGTGACCATCAGGGATGCACTCAGTACCACAATTTGACCACTAACCAAAACAAGTGTTCTAAGGATTTGTGTGAACCAACAAACCACTGTAAACACAAGGAAGATCATTTGGGAGCAGAAGGCTCAGTGGTTTGTGGTCATTTATAAGAAGTATGGTCTAATGAGAATAGCCCTAGACCAAGGGTTCTGGATTCTGAACTCGACACCATCATTGACTCATTCACCAAGAGATCTTGGCAAAGTTGTTTTAGTTGTCTAGACCTCAGTTTCCTTATCTATCTAATGGGGATGATCAGCCATCTAGCATTTACTAAATGCCTACTATGTGCCAGGGAGATACAAAGAAAAGCAAAAACAGTCCCTGCTCCCAAAGACATTACAGTCTAATACGATAATTCAAATTCTAATAATTTCTCTCTCCTAGTATGGGCTACTTTAAGGATCGAATAAGATTAAGACATTTAGGAAAGAGTTTTGAAAAGTATATGGTGTAATTCAAGTGTAAAGTAACCATCACTTGTGAGATGGGAGGGTCAGACTAGAGCAGCAGTTCTCAACCTGTGGGTCATGACCCCTTTGGGGATCTAACAGGGTTGCCTAAGACCATTGGAAAACACATATTTCCGATGGTCTTAGGAACTGAGACAGTGCTCCTCTATCCATCTCTGGGCGGGTCTGCCCACATGCAGATACACCCACATACGAGTATTAAAGGGTTGCAGCATTAGGAAGGTTGAGAACCACTGGGCTAGAGGCTCACCAATATCCCTTTCAACTAAAATTCTCTGTGCTTCCAGGTTCCAGGTACTACTTGGTGAAGATCTTGCTTCATAAGGAGTCTCAGAAACAAGCAGAAAAGGTACCTCTACCTTATGTTCTATAGGTGGTAAAGTATTCTGTCATCTTGGTATTATTCCCTGTCTTAGGAGTTCATCTTGCAATGTTGAAGGTGAAGAGAGATGGTTAGTCTGAAACTAAAAGCAATTCAAAAGCAGGACACCTTAGAGAAGCACTCATGTGAATGGAGGTGTTTGGAAAGTACAGCTGAGACTGATAGGTTATTAAATATATTTGCATTTCTATAGTATGCTTTAAGTCTGAATAACACTTGGGTCTTAACGAAAGCATCCTAAGTCAATCCAACAAGCATTTATTAAGTATCTGCTTAAGGCACTGGTGGAGAAAAAAGACAAAATGAAAGGGAATAAATAGTCCTTGCCTCCAAATAACTCACATTCCTCTGGGGAATACCCCCAAAATAAGTGGGTTTGTTGTTGTTTAGTCATTTCAGCCTTGTCTGATCCAGTTTGGGGTTTTCTGGGTAAAGATACTGGAGTGGTTTGACATTTCCTTCTCCAGATCATTTTACAGGAAGGAAACTGAGGCAAATAGGGTTAAGTGAATTGCTCAGGGTCATACAGCTAGTATCTGAGGCCAGATTTGAACCCAGGAGTTTTCCTGACTCCAGGTTAGGCATTCTATCCACTATACCACCTAGCTAGCCCCAAATAAGTGGATATGAGGTTATCTGAGGAATAACAAAACATGGGCAATTAGAGGAATCAGGGAAGGTCTCTCCTAAGAGGTAGTGTATAATTTGGGTCTTGAAGAAAGCCAGGGATTCTAAGAGAAGGAGATGAGACAAGAGTAAATTCCAAGCATAGGGGAGAACCTGTGCAAAAGCAGAGACAGGAAATATAATGCTGACACAGCAAGCAGGCCAGTTTCACTGAATATAGAATGAACCAAGTGGTGTCATGTAAAATAAATATGAAAAGGAACCAGGAGGGAGCCTGTGAAGGTCTTTAAATGCCAAGTTGAAGAGTCTGAAGACCCTCCTGAGTCTCCTAGTGTCAGGAAGTCCTGGGCTCAAGGCCTACCTCTGATTTTTACTGGCCATGTGACCCTAAGCAGGTCACTTAAATGCTAAGTGCTCTAAGAAACTCTCTTTGATTGTAAGTTGCAAAGAAGAAGCCATTTGCATTAGGAGAGTGAGTTTCCTATCACAATGAACTCACAGGACTAGTCCCCATACTCTAAGATAGTGGTTTTTTTCACCAAGTCATACTCTTTATTCTCATATTAAGAGACAATGTGGTGTATGTAACCAACAACAACAAAACAATAATAGTTTGAATATAGTGCTTTAAAAGATTTCCAAGGTGCTTAAAAAATATTATCTCATTTTATCCTCCCAACAACCCTGGTAGCTTTCAAGGCTTACAAAGACTTTCAGGTTTGTGATGCCCTTTAGGAACAGTATCTCACATCTCATGTGTCTCACAACCCAATCCTGGGTCTAAGCGTGGAAGGTATTTTAACCTCTCTGTGATTCAGCTTCCTTCTTTGTAAAATGTATGAAAATGCCAAACTGAAAGTGAAACATAAAGGTCACCCGCTTTAAGGGCTGCTGGGAGGAAAGTGTTTTGTAAAACTTGTGCTACTATATAAATATGCACCATTATCATAGAGCTCAGAGCACATAGAAAACCCTACTTTTTTTAAAAATAGGAAACATCATCTAGACACATCTCACTGTCTTGTGCTTGTGCACTATTATGTGTGTAATTGCATTGACATAAGTAAATTAATATAGGTATTTATATGAAATGTTTCGAGACAATAAGACCTAGGACTTCTGCTATATACTGGTTGTGTTCCCCTGTCAGTCTTGTTTATGACTCTGAACTTCAAAGTCATGTCTCTGCTGCTGTCTCATCCTGGAACTTCCTCCAGGTCTTGCTCATCCTAGAACATCTTATTATCCCCTACCTCTGCAAGGCTTGACAATGCTCCCCTCTGACCACTGGTGAGCTCTTCCTGGGGCTTCCACTGGGTGAAGGGGCCCAGGCCAGCCTGCCTTCATCCCCCTCCTGATTCTTTTGACACCACGTGTCTTCATTTGCCCTGTTCCTACTCACTCAGATTCCAGCTCCTCTTTTGTGTTGCCTTCCCCCATGGAAATGTAAACTGCTTAAGACTTTTGTCTTTCTTTTTATTTGTCTGTAAGTATTTGATAAATTCTTCTTTCCTTTTTTTCCTCCCTCTCTTCCTTCCTCTCTTTATTCCTTTCCTTTTCTTTTCTCCCTACTTTCCTATCTCCCTTCCTTCCTTCCCCCTCCTTTCCTGGGAAGAAATAATCATCACTGTATCTTGGCCACCCCCACCTATTGAACAGGTTTCCATACATTCCTATTATAACTCCAGGTGCCCAACCTCTGACAAGTGACCATTCACAGTTAACATAGTTTTACATACCCCAACCATCCTTATATTCCCACATTTTGAATACTTCTCTTGATCTTGACTTTTTTGTCACTCAGATTGTTAAACTGTGAGTGCTGTGTCTGGTATGGGAGGCAGTAGAGCCTGTTTGCAATAGCTGAACTCAACTACAGCATAGTTTTCACGATTTTCTCTGCAACTGCTGGACCCTAAAGCAAAATTTCTCTTTTTATAAAAGCTGGGATCATTGTTAGGTCCTAAATAATCTAAATTTTCAAATTCAGTTTTTCTAAACAACTTTCCATATGGTTAAGTAGGATGAACACTGGCCTTCTCCAGGACACTAACAATCAGCAATGTCTCAGATGGAGAATCACAAAATGTTATGGCAGAAATAGAAATTATGGATTACAAACCTCCCCACTCCCCAAACTTTTCAAAGGTTCATCCCCAACTAAAATCCAGGTGTCCTAGCTCACAGTTTAGGGCTCTTTCTACTTAGCAGTAATACAAATAATTAGACAGCCAGGTGGCTCAGTGGAGAAAGAACTCAACTGGAGTCAGGAAGACAAGTTCAAATCCACCCTTAGACACTTACTAGCTGGGTGACCCTAGACAAGTCACTCAGTGCCCTCATCTGTATGATAGGGATAGCAAAAGCACCAAATTCACAGGATTGTTGCAAAAATCAAATGAGTTAACATAGTGTAAAATGTTTAGAAACCTTAAATAGTATGTAAATGTTAGGTTCTGTTACTATATAATCCCTACAACAATCCTAGGATTTATTAAATGCAAGTATTTGCATGCCATTTAACAGATAAAGAAATGGTCTCAGAGAGGTGGATCAATTTGATATTTTCAGTGTTTATGTTCACCAGTGGAGTCCTGACAATGTGCCGCCTGGGGTTCCCCTGGTAATGTGTTGCTAGGCTATTAATGATACCGTCCTACACAAAGTAACATTTGAATACTGGGAGTGTCTTGGCTTCATCCTTCCTTACCCACCCAGCCTCACTTTCCTCTCTGCTCTGATGCTGTACCCCACCATCCCACCTACACCCAGTTCAGCAGCAATGGCCTCATTTCCTCCAATAAACAAAAAAGGAATGACCTGCTTAATCCCAGCCAGAGCAATGAACCAACTCCTAAACTGGAGCACACAGTTAGAAATAACTTATTCATCCATTTGGGAACTTGGAAAGCCAAGTACATTTTTACACCTCAGATTAGACAGGTAAGAAAAACTCCAAGGCCCCAGTAATGAGAGTCATGAATATTGAGGGCAACCCTTCAAAGCTTAGCCCCTTAGAGGCCTTTAAGGAAGCAGCTGCAGAAGTAAAAATCTGCATCCCCAGCCTAGCTCAACCACAAAGCAGAGCCCTTTGTTTAAAGCTGTTTAAATGTTTTGAGTGGAAATGAAAAAGATATTCAGAGGCTTGCATTTAGTAAGAAATGAAAAGGCTTCAGGTGGCTGCTTTCTGGAGCTCTCCCAGGAGTAGTTGCTGATGACAGTAACAACTCACACTTGAATAGTACATTCTTTCCTTTGAATGCAGCCTAAGACAGCATTAGTGATTTGGTGAACTAAGTCACCAGCACCTTCTCCAAAGCCCTACCTCAAGTGCTTCATTGGGGTGTAAAGATGACCCTCAATTCTCAAAGGCTACAACAGCAGAATGAAAGACTGGCAGATTTTACTATGCCAAATATGACTTCAGGGGCCCTATTGGTAACAGATGATGTCTGCTTTTTGACGGGCCATTCTAACAAATTACACTCATCATCAGTAGACTGTCTAATTAGTGATAAATTCCATGGTTGTGACAATCAATAAAATAAAGAAGAAAAACAGAAAATGATATATAATGGATAAAGTACAGCCCACTTTCTCTACCATGACAACAATGAGAGTGATAGTAGTAGAGGTAGAGAAAAGGGATGCAAAGGTACTAAGAGTCCCATAGTTTTATGACTATCTAGAAACACCATGGACAGCTAGGTGGCACAGTGGATAGAGCACTGGGCCTGAAATCAGGAAAACTTATCTGGGGTCAGAAAAACTCGTCTTCCTGAGTGCAAATCCAGCCTCAAACACTTACTAGCTGTGTGACCCAGGGCAAATCATTTAACTCTTTTCCTCATTTATAAAATGAGCTGAAGATAGAAATGGCAAATCACTCCAATATCTTTGCCAAGAAAATCTCAAATGGGGTCACAAAGAGTCAGACATGATTGAAAAATGAATGAACAACAACAAAGTGAAACATGAATTTAGCTGGTGAGATCCTTGTCCATTGGCTAATAATTAATCAATACAGTGCTCACATAGTAAGTACTTAATACATACTTCTTGACTGATGGATTGAAAATATGACTCATGTCAATCTTGAAGGTCTAACAGTAAACCAGAGGTTCTTAAGCTTTTCTATATCATAAATTCCTCAGAATGACAGTTTTAAGAGTATAAAATCAAATACACAGATTACGAAGAAAACCAATGATATTGAAATGCAGTTTTCAAAATACTTAAGTTTCAAGTTCACAGCTGCCCCCTAAAATCTATCCACTTGAGGGTCCATGGATGCTAGGCTAAGAATCTCTGCTATAAATAAATGAAAGTAAGAAATAAAAAAAAATAGTTGCCTCTAACCAAAACAGAAAAGGTTTTCCCTAGAGAAGCAAATTTTGAAGTTGTAAAGTCAGTTTTGTTAAATGTCTAAAGGCAACATGGAGTATAATTTCATGGGATATCTGATCACCTTCTTTGTAGTACTCATGATAAACATTTACAAAATGGCTAATGAAATAGTTTGAGTTTATGCTTCAAGATGTATCATATAAGATAACCATAGCATAGAAATTCTACTAACTTGATGAGAATGCCTGCAATTAATTCTTGGCAACTTCAATGCAAGGGTGGGCAGAGAGGAGAGATTACTACATTGAGGAGATCACAGATCAATCCACATACCAAAGAAGTCACACCCCTGACTCACAATAAACACACTTTATGTGGTTATGTGACTACTACATGTTGAAAACAGGAAGCCTGGGTATTTCAATTTCAGGTCCAACACTTTCCACTGTGTCTGGGTGAATGCTCATACCATTGACAGAAAAAAGGTAATTGGGAGGATAGCAGGTTTTAGATGATAAAATTGATTTCATCTTGGCACATGTTGAGTTTGGGGCCAGTGGACTGTCCAAGTAGAGCTAGAGAGAGAATGGTGGCATAATCGATAAATTGCTACAGTTGGAACGAGAAGACCTAAATTTGAATTCTGCCTCTAACACTGCTAGACATGACTTGCTAGAAGCCTCAACTACTTCCTCTGTCAAAAGAAGACAGCACCTAACTCACAACATTATTATGAGGATCAAATGAGAGAGCATATCTAGCACTTTGTAAACCTTTAAGCAATACAGAAATCTTGGCTATCATTAGTCTCATCCTCGTGATTATTTCAAGCCTATGCTACCTCTGTTTTTGTTCTTCACTGGAAAAATAGGATTTCCTTTGACCTTCCCTATAACTACTATGTTCAGATTTTAATTAAAGAACCTGGTGAAGATCTGAATGGACAACCTCCTTTGGAAAGTTCCTCTAGACAACAACTATGGGGGTTTCCATATCTAAACCCCTCCAGCCCTCAGATTGCTCCAAAAGAGGAACTGCCTCCATTCCCCATCTGCACCTGATTGAGTTTCTTGCCATTTCATCAAAAATCTGGTCAACCAGAAAGCTGGGTCATGACTGTTTTCTTAACAAACACTTGCCATTGTGCTTGTGTTGATACCAAATACCATGGGATCCATGTCATACAGTACACAAAACAAACACAGTGTCAGGTATGATAAGGCTTTCCCCACATGGATCTCACCAATAGTCTTATTTCCCAGAATTAGAATGAAATAGACACTTTCCCCTTCTTGCTGTCAAGTAGAAGAGGAAACTAGCAGAAATTGTTTTCTTTCAGCCATTGACTAAAAAAAGAGAAATAACCCAAAGCACTGCTCAGAAAGCCCCTCATTTTTTATGCTTCTGACCACTAGAGATGATTGATTTGAGGATAGTTTCCCATTGGCTTATGTTCTTCTCCAGGGAAAAGGACTGCTATGAGTTTATTCCAGGCTACAGCTGACACAATGTAGCACATGGAATTTTAGGTTTAGAGATGGATGGGACCAAAGATTTCATCTAGTCCAGCTCCTCATTTTACAGATAAGGAAACCAAAACTCAGCAAGGATTGACCTTGGATTTGCTCAAGGTCACACAGGTAGAAAGCAGCAGAATCAGAATGTGAATGCAGGTACTCTGACTCCAGACTCAGCTCTCTAAATACTGAACCATGATGCTTCCCCTCAAATATACTGTCCCATATGACCTTGGACCCTAAACAACTAAACTAATTCCCCTTATCCTGTACACTTTTTCCTAGGAAATAACTGACAGAACTCAGTCAGGTATCCAGATCCCGGTCCTTATGCCCAGTACCCTCTGATGCTGACTTGGAGTAACAAAGCTGTACTAAATGCAAGAAACTTGGTGTTTGGAGAGATTAATAACAATAGTAACAATAATCACTCACACATAGCATTTTTAGGTTTGCAAGACATTTAACTCAAATGATCTCGTTTGATCTACACAGCAGCCATGAGACGGAGGAACTGTCATCCTTTCTTTTTCTTTTTCTCTTTTTTTCAAACAAATGAGGACATTGAAGCTCTTAAAGCTTAAGTGACTTACTAGAGTACCAGCTTCCTTAAGCAGCACAAGCCAGTGGTTCTTATCAGAACACAAAGCATGCTTCTGCATAGCCCAGTGACTATTTCCTTGAGGGCACATGTGCAAGATTCAGCTGTTCGTCCCCTGACTTATCCCTCACCTCAAAGTTGACAGAATGGCGTGGACCATAGACTGAAAGCAAGAAGAGGCCTTAGAGATCACCTAGTCCACTCCTGCTCATTTTCCAGTTGGGGAAACTGAGGCCAGAAAAGGTTGAGTGGCCGCCTACTGAGGTTGCAGAGCTAACATCTCCAGCCAAGCTAGATCCTGCCTCCATGTCTAGCACTGTTTCTACAGTAGTCCCAGCGACAGGGAAGTCACTACCTATCTCACGGTAAAGCTAACGCTTTACTGTTTCCCTTGTGCTGCAAGCTTGCACTCCATCAACAGTCTAAGATCTTTCACATAAATTGCCGTCTACCTCTGTATCAATCAATCAGTCAACAAGCCTTTATTGAGCTTTTGTTGTTGTTCAATCATTTCAGTCGCATTCAACTCTTTGAGACCCCATCTGGGCTTTCTTGGCAAGGATACAGGAGTGGTTTGCCATTTTCTCCTCCAACCCATTTTGCAGATGAGGAAACTGAGGCAAATGGGGTTAAGTGACTTGCCCAGGTTCACACAACTAGTAAGTGTCTGAGGCCGGATTTGAATCCAGGAAGATGAGTTCTTAACGGCAGGCTGGTGCTCTATGCACTGTGCCACCTAAGCATCTACCTGTATTTGTCAGATACTTGCTAGATATATTTGGTGATATCAACATAAAGAATAAAGCAATCCTTACACTCACATATTTGTGATTTTTTTTGAAGTTCAGTAAAGAAGGCTTTATATTCATTCTAATTAAATGTTGCCTTATTGCATTCGTTCCATCATCCCAATCTTAGATCTTCTTAGACACCAACTCTATCATCCGATGTAGTAGCTCTCCCTCCCAGCTTTAAATCATCAGAAATTTTTCTAAGGATGGTATGTAGAGTTTCATCTGAGCCAATAATAGAAGTACGTAAGAGATGCACCATCAAGGATATTAATCTTAAGTTTCATGTCTTACATTCCAGAATAAATGAGGATATAAAAGTAAATACCTAGATCCGTGGTTCTTAACCTGTGGGTCACGACCCCTTTGGGGGTCAAAGGACCCTTTCACAGGGGTCACAGGGGCGCCAAAGACCATCAGAAAACACATATTTCCGATGGTCTTAGGAGCTGAGACACAGCTCCTCTAACCATCTCCAGGTGGGTCCGCCCACATGCAGATACACCCACATACGAGTATTAAAGGGTCGTGGCATTGGGAAGGTTGAGAAGCACTGACCTAGATCCTTTTTTTATATCTATGGACAACTCAGCTAGAAACAATGTGACTTTCTGCATGAAGATTCTTGTCTCCACTTTTTATTGCAGATTTCCAAAAGCCAGAATGGAAGGAACAATCCTTGCTCCTTGGGCCATCCCCCTGGTGATCTTTGGGGCTGTGCTGCTAATGACCTCACTGATGATTCTCCCTCCTGTCACCCTCCTCATCTGGAGAATCCACCAGATGCCAGAGATCTCCCTGGCAGGGGCCATATAAATCCTCCAGACCTTTGCTGATTTCTAGATTGTTCTCTTAAATGGCATTACCAAGGCAAAAAAGTCTTGGGCATTTATGAAATTCACATAGCCCTTACCTCCCTGTCACAAGCTTTCAATGGCTTTTCCACATTAGACATCTGCTTCCCCTTCATAGAATCACAGAATATAAAAACTGGAAGCAACTGAACCCTGCATGGTACATATAAGAAAACTGAAGCCCAGAGAGGGAAACGGACTGGCCCAAGGTCACACAGCTAGTAAGTGGCACAGCCAAGAATCAAACCTAGGTCTAACCATAGGTCAGAGTATTAGCTCTTTCCCTTCTTTTGAATGTGTTCAATTAAGATCATACTTTAATGTGCGTTTCTAGGACCTGGTGAATTACCCTCCTATTAATAATAAAATGCTCCAACTACACATCAGCAGATTGGGAGGCAAATGGACAAAAATCTTCATCTATGTCCTTTCACCCTTAGTGTGGCTCTCTGGAGCCTCTGTTGCTAGAGTGACAAAGCAGAATCACAGAAAACAACAGCTTAGAAGGACCTTCAAGATAATCTAGTTGGACTCTTTCGTTTTACAGCAAAAGGAAGCAGAAGGTTCCCAGAGAGACTGAGTGATTGGCCCATGGTCACAGGAAGTAAAGAGCAAAGGCAAAAGGAAAGCCCAACTCCAAGTCCAACAGACTCCCTTACTAGAACTAGCACAGTGTCGATGCCATTTTCTTAAGATACTCTTACTCTGAGTTAGTTACATACATGAAGCAATGAGGTGGTTTCCATTCAGGCAATCAACCAGCAAGCATTTATTAAGCACTTACTGTGTGCCAGGAACTGTTCCAGGTTCTGGAGATACAAATACAAAAGTGAAATAGCCCCTGCCCTTGAGAAGCTTCCATTCGAGCTAAGGAAAACAATATAGGTAGGTAATAAGGTAGAATAAGATAGATAGAATGAGATGGATGGATGGATGGATGGATAGGTAGATAGATAGATAGATACATACATACATACATACACAAAATATATCCAAAGTAGGTACAAAACAATTTAGAGGGGGAAGGCACTAAGCAGTTAAGGACTCAGTTTCATGTAGAACAAAGGTGTTAAACCCCAGTCCACAGATCACATGCATCCTACAACCCTCTCTACTGCTGCCTGAAAACAGATTAAAATGTAACTGGGAATTATTTTTTGCAATACAATAAAATACAGATAACATTACATTTAAAAACTACGTCAGTATGCAGCCAGCAAGGATCCTATGTATGGATTAGTGACCCTATTTCTATTTGATAGCATTAATGTAGAAGATGGAACTTGGGATGGATCTTGAAGTAAACTAGGTTTATGAGAGATGAAGGAGAAGAGATGTCTAGCATGGCAGGGGTTGGGGGAAGATATTGCAGAAGGCAAGCAACCAGAGAAATGACAGAGACAAGAAATAGGGTGCCATATATGAGGAACAGCAAGTTTGGCTGAACCATATTATAAGCAAAGGAGAATAATGGGTAATAAGTCTGGGGTAAAAAAGGTTGAAGCAAGATTGTGAAGAGTTGTCAATCACAACGAAGCAATAGGGAGTCATTGATGTTTATTGAATAAGACAATAACATGGTTAGACCAACACTTTAGGAAAATAACTTTTGCAGCCGTGTAGAAGATGGATTGGATTGAGGTAAAATGGGGCTTGGAGAACAATTATGAGGCTATTTCAATAGTCCAGGTAATGAGGTAAGAGATAACATGTGTGGAGAAAAAGACCCATGCAAGTGTCAAACTCTGGGAAGACTTTGGGGCCCTACCCACAGTTTCTAACTGCTTCCAAGAAAACCCACACATACCCAGCAGTTTCCAACAGTCCCTACTCTTGGAACACCTGGCAAAGCTTAACCCAGGTTAATTTCTGTGATTTTGTTTCTGTAACTCCTCAAGGCTCCCCTTCTCCAGCTCAGCTGTTCTGTGTACCTAATGAGAAATGTTCAGTGTCTAATGAGAACTCCATTCTCCCCTTTCTCCTTGGACATCTCTGTCTGAATAGAGCAGTATATTGTCCTGAATTGAAATTTCTTGACCTTGAATAAATATCTCACTTTATTTACTCATCACTGAATTGGTCTGAAGTTTTCCAACTTGACACCTGAAATGTTGTGGGAGATTAAAAAAATAATATTTAATGGATGGGCTATATGGGGTAAATAAGAATGTAAAATCAAGATGACACTGAGCCTTCAAATATAGGTGACTGGAAGAATGGTGGTACCTTCAACAGATAAAAGAACATTAAACACAACAGACATTCTTTTTCCAAAGGAGTGATCCCTTCCTAGTAGTCACACTGAAATGCAAGATTCTATTCCAACCATGCCACTATTGCTCAAATATGAGTTGGGAACTCATCTTCAAGAATGGGCTTCTGTGTCAACTTATGCTTCATGCAAGAAAATCAGCCTCATCACTTCTTAGGCACACCTTGTTTTTGAACCCAAATAGTGTTTCTCTGTTGGACCACTCTTTTTTTTTTTTTTGGCCAGAACTGGCTCTACATAACTTTTGGCTTTATCCAAAGATCAAACCACACTCAAGGGATGAAGACTGATCATCAATTAAGCATAATCACAGAATCTTAGCCCTCAGAAAAGGAATGTGCCACATACAGCCTTTGACAGCAATTCCAGAAGAGTTCTAAAGATACTCCAAAGACAGTATCGCAATATTTGAGAGTCTACACATAGTGGTCTAGTGTGAAGGGGAAAGTATTCAATGGAAGTGGGCATGTTCCAGAGGATATGGGGGTTTTTTTAACATATAAATCTAAAAGTGCCCTTATAATCAACTTTCATAGTTCACACCCAGGGAATTTTTCTCTCTCAAACTGATACAGGGGCTATTAATCAACTGCTTAAGGGATGTTGGAGGAAAGAAATGATTTAAAAAAGACACTTTAACAGTATTATGTGCCTAAAATAACAACTGCCCCAATTCTTTAGGCACTGGCCCCAAAGGAAAAGAAAGGCTAAGCCTAAGGCAAAGCAGAAACTCAAGTGGCTTGGTCCCTGCTCCTTTGTATCTCATTCTGCTATAGAGAGCCATCTTTCCATCTTGCCAATTTATGAAATGGGTGGATGGATGGATGGATAGATAGATAGATGGAGAGAGAGAGAGAGAAAGATAAATAGATAGATACTAAAAATTTACCATGTACCAGGAACTGTATTAAGCAGAGGCATACAAATACAAGCAACAGATATAGTCTCTGGCTTTAAGGAGCTTACATTCTAATTAAGTAGGAAAACAACACAAAAGTTAGTGATTCTGTGAAATCTTGGTTATGTCAAGAAGTATCAGGGTGGCGAGGTGGTGCAGTGAATAGAACACCGGCCCTGGAGTCAGGAGGACCCGAGTTCAAATCCAGGCTCAGACACTTAACACTTACTACCTATATGACCTTGGGCAGCTCACTTTACCCTAACTGGCCCTACAAAAAGAAAAAAAAAGTAACACAAAATTCAAAAGAAAAAAGCCTCCAAAATAACTTTTAAGTCATTCAGAAAAATCATTTTCCATTCTTTTTCATCCAAAAGAAATATATTCTATATAGCCCTATTTTTATGTATCGGATGGAAAGGGATCACAGAAAATAACCAAAGATAGTATGTGGTATAAACCTTAATTGTAAAGACTTGTTTAGAAGGACCCATGTATACTTTTTCTTATTTGATTTTTCAAATTCTAAACTTAACACCTAATGAGTATTCCCATACACAAAAACCAAACAAGAGGGATTGTACAAAGAATCTTTAGTATATATTAAGCTTGTATTTTCTCCTAAGTATATAATAAATTCAGCCTATAACTTTCAAAGGTTTAATATTTCTATTTCCTATGGATCTTACTCTGGTTCTTTCCTGTGAATTTTTAAAATTAAAATCTTTTCATTTTTCAAGACTTTTTTCTTCTTCTTCCCACATCCTTTCCCTCTCCCCACTGGGAAAACGAAAAGAAAATCTAAATTCTTGTTAGTTAAGCAAAAAAATTCCCACACTGGCCATGTCCAAAAATATGCCTCATTCTCCCCATAGCTTATGTGTCAGAATGTAGGCAGCATTCTTTGTCATTAGTCCTCTATAATTATGAGTGATCATTGCACTGTTAAGAGTTTTTAAGTCTATCAAATACAGTGTTGATGTTTTAATATGAAGTGTTTTCTGAGTTCTTACTTCATATTGCATCAGTCTATATGTATCTTCCCAGGTTTCTCTGAAAACATTTCTCTCATCATTTCTTATTGGAAAATGGTATTATATTTCATAAACAAATTATAATTTGTTCAGCCATTTATCAATTGATGGATTTTCCCCAACCATAGTTTCCAATTCTTTGCCAATACAAAGAGAACAGTTTAAAAAAAATTTTTGTTGTTCTTTGCCTTTGTTTTGTGTGTACACACACACACACACACACAAAGATAGATAGATAGATAGATAGATAGATAGATAGATAGATAGATAGACAGACAGACATATATACTTTTTTCTGTTTCTTCTATCTCTTGAAGATATAGACCTAGAAGTGGTATCAATGGTTCAAAGGATATGAACACTTCAGTAACTCTTTGGATATGGTTCCAAATTGCTTTCTAGGATGGCTAGACCAGTTCATGGCTCCAATAACATGTGCCTATCCTGGATCTAATTCAGCATTTGTCATTTTATTTTTTTGCCAATTTTGCCCGTCTAGTGGGTTTGAGGTAGAACTTCAGGGTTGATTTAATTTGAATTTCTCTAATTACTAGTGAGTTTCAGCATTTTTATATGGCTACATTTGCTTTAGATTTCTTCTCTTTAGAAATGTCTATTGATACCCTTTGGCCATTTATCAACTGGGAAATAGCTCTTATTCTTACAAACTTAAATTGGTTTCTCGTGTATGCTGGATATAAAACCTTATCAGAGAAGCCTGATGCCAAAAATTTTCCCCCTCACTTTAATCTTACCTGTACTCGATTTGTTTCTATGTAAAAATAAAATTAAATTTAAAAAAATACATTTTGTGAATTTCCTTCAATCTTACTTTCTTACACTTTTTCTTCTGTTTGCTCCCCATCCCCTCTTCACATAGAAGAAGACAGTTACGGAATAAGAATGTGTTCAGCACTAATACTCTAGGCTTTATACAAATAGCGTCTAAGGCCGGGTCGCTTTTCTCTGCCCCTCACCCAGGGCTCACTCACAGCTTCTTAGACTTTCTTTTCTTTTTAATTCTTTTTCATAATTTTTTGTTCTTTTAAACCCCTTTTCGGATATCCAAGCGAGTCGTGATGGTGGCGCCCAGGCCCCGATGATCTAGCAGATTCATTCTTTGCCTCCCAGATCTGCCCACAGTTTCTAAGGACTGAGTACTAGCTGGCTCCACTCTTGGGGAGAAGGCAATCTCAGCTGATCACGCCGCGGAGGGCAGGAAGCGACAGAGACAGCCACTGTGGCGGTGGCACAGGCCCAGGAAAGGACCGTCCTGCGAGGCCAATGTGACCAACTCCACCAGCCATCTCTACCTACCTCCCAGCGGGCCCGAGAGGCCGACCTATCCCACAGCAACCATGGCGTCCCGGGGCGGTGGCAACATCACGCAGATCACTCCGAAGACCCTCCAGCAACAGACTTTCCAGATCGACATCGACCCTGAGGAGACGGGTAAGAAAACTGAATCTGAAAAGGGCAAAGAAGCCTTTCCAATAGCAGACCGAAAATTAATTTATTCAGACGAAATCCTTAACGATGGTACTGCTCTCAAAGAATGCAAAATTGATGGGAAGAACTTTGTGGAGGTTATGGTGACGAAACTCAAAGCAGACTCTACTGTATCAACACCATCACCAGCTCCAACTCAACAATTAAATCCTGCCACCGCTACTACAATTACGTCATCTACAGCAGCACCTGTGGCCCAAGCCCCAACCCCCCCCCCCCAACCCCTCCCCCAGCCTCGGCTCCCGCCCCTACACCTACATCAGTCGCTTAACACCAGCTGCAGCACCTTGTGAACCTATTCCTACTAGTGCTCCTAAGGAAAAGAAACCAGCATAGAAGCCAGTAGAAAAAGGCCCTCTTGGTATTAGGCCAACGTCATCTGGCAGTACCTTGGTGACTCCTCTAGATCGAACTTTTTTGAAGATGCTACAAGTGCTCTGGTGACAGGCCAATCCTATGTAAGTACGGTGACTGAGATCGTATCAATGGGCTGTGAGCAAGAGCAAGTAATTGCAGCACCGAGAGCCAGTTTGGACAACTCTGATGAAATGGCGGAATATCTTTTAATGGGTATCCCAGGAGACAAAGAGTCAGGCTGTGGTGGATCCCTCCACCCCCCCACCCCAGGTTGCCAACACAGGTGCCTCTCAGTCTCCAGAAGTGGCAGCAGGTGCAGTCATAACAAGAGAAGCCACAACTACTATGACTACTTCTGGGGACATCCACTTGAATTTTTACAGAACCAACCTCAGTTCCAGCACATGAGATGAATTATTCAACAAAATCCTTCCCTTCTGGCCGCTTTATTACAGCAAATAGAAAGAGAAAACCTCTAGTTATCAGCCAACATCAAGAGCATTTTGTTCAAATGTTAAATGAGCTGAAGTGGCCAGAAACCAGTCAAGTGACACTTTATGGAATTAGAAACCAGTCAAGTAAAACTTTATGGACTGAAGATAGGAATCAAGAAACTGGCCTAGGGTAGTTTGTCTTTTTGATTGCTCGCTGATCAAGCCCTGTGCCCCTCTGCATACCCTACAGATGCAATCACAACCCCCTGCCTTAGTAACAGCCTGTTTGCTCCTGCTTAGTAACAAATTGTCTTAGTTAGATACTTAAGTGAAGCTGTACTATATAAAAGATTCTGCATCCCCTGAGCTAGGTGCTGATTCCTTCTGATTGGCACCTGAGGGACAGCCACTAGCTGGCTAATAAAGCCCCTAAAACTTTTCTTTTGGACTCTGTGGTCACTCTGTTAAGACTTGCCATTTCAGAACCAGTTCAAGGATGTATTGGTCAAGGAGGAGATGGGGGTGGCAGTGGAGGATAAATGAAGCTGGAAGTGGTCATATGAACGTCACTAAAGTAACACATCAGGAAAAAGAAGCTAGAGACAGATTAAAGGTATTAGGATTCCCTGAAGGACTTGGAATACAGGTTTATTTTGCTTTGAAAAGAATGAAATTTTGGCTATCAATTTTCTTCTACGGCAGTACTTGGATGAAGATTAAAACGGACTTTTTTTTAAATCTCGTACTTCACATCAACTGCATTCAATGGATTGTCTGCATTGATTTGGAGTCCTATCTATAATACTTGGTGTAAGGTTTTAGGTAATTGGGCATGGGGTGAGAGGAGATGTAGGGACCAGGGCAGGAATAAATACAGTGTGTGTCTGTTTTGAATTAGTAGATACAGAAAATTCGCACAATGTAAAATACTATACAACCAATAATCAGTTTTACAGGTATTTAGTTACTTCTATAAAACTGTAGCTAACTTCTCCCAGGTTTTTACTCTTTTTAGTGTACTTGATCCAGAAATTTAATGTAATGCCCTGCTTCTTGTTTCTTTTGACTTAACACTGTTTTGGAGAGAGTCTTGGCTACCTAGGATCTGCTGTCTCTATTTCATGACAACACTGGTAAAGACTTTGTGAAATTCAAAAGATCGTTTGAGCAACTGTGAACATAAATGCCTAATTATAGGTGGGTTATTTTTGCTGCTTCAAATATGTATGAAATTAGTGTGATTAAAGATCATTCTTTCATGTTAATTGCTGGGGGCCAGGGAGAAATCCTTTCTGATGAAAATCGTCATTGATCATTGATGGTGAGACCCCTTCTAACATGATTTAAGTAGCTATACATACATACAGGCAAAGTTATTTTTCTGTTGATTATTTTTCCTTTTGGTGAAAAAAACAGTAGAAGCATAGTTATCTTTTACTTCAATGTTATATTGCAGTAAAAGTTTTAAAATAACCATTGTATGTTTGCTTTTGGTGTATCCTGAGTACTTTGGGGACCAATGGAGAAATGTACCATTCACTCTACCTTTTCTCTCCTCCTCCCCTCAGTAGAAATGTTTTGAGTTCCAACTGCCACTTTTTTTTGCTGATTAAAGAGTTGAACCAATATAAAATTGAAGGAAATATTTCAAAACTAGTTTTCTGATGCTTGTACACTTTTCTCGATTTACTGTATGGGAGTATAGGGCCAACTCAAGCCACTGGCATTGTATTGCTTTCTTTAAAAAAAAAAAAAGTACGTAGAACTATCTCCAGCAACTTTTCTTCCATTAGAATGAAAATGGGGGCAGCTAGCTAGAGCCTGGAGTCAGGAGGACCTGAGTTCAAATTTGACCTCAGAAACTTAACACTTACTAGCTGTGTGACCTTGGGCAAGTCACTTAACCCCAATTGCCCTGCCTTCCCCCTTCCAAAAAGACCAAAAAAAAAAAAAGAATTAAAAGGGTAAAACCTATTGGAAAGGTTGGGAAATGGAAGCTGGTAAGATATAAACCTTTGGAAAGCAGATGAACAATCAAGATAAATCATGGTATATTAAAAGAAAAATCTTAATAGCCGTATTATTTTTGTTTTGCTTTGTTTACCCTTTTGGTTTCCTTTTGTAAATCTTGGTAGTTGATCCCAAGAGGGGGCAGGCATTTTACTCTTTTCCTCAAACATATTTTGGCCTAACATAAACTTAACCATTTAAAGAACTAATTTTGAATTTATTTTGATTCTGTGATACTAAGTAGAAAGATGAAGTTGGCACAGATTTTTCCCTGAAGTAATCTCTTGCAATATCTTTAGCACAGCTTGATGATGATACTTTTTTGAGCTACTGTGTCTTGCACTCATTACCTTCTGTCTCCTATGAAACTAAACAAAACTGTGATTTTTCAAAAAAAAATAAATAAATAAACCCCTTTTCATGAAAAATGAATTATTTTCTAAACTTAGAAGTTATTTTGTTTATGACTAATCACCTTCAGATCTAGCATCTTTCATATTCCTTCATTTTCCTAATTTTCCCCTCTTCCTGGGTTTCTCTGTTCTAGGGTATTTCTATACGTGATTGGGTATTTCTATATCAAATCCTTTGTATATATACCTCTGTGTGTGTGTGTGTTCTACCCTTCTTTGACCAGTTCAGATGAAAGTGAGATTCAAGCGCTACCCACTCTCCCACCCTTCCTTGTCTGTACAGACTTCTATTTGTATCCTCCCTTTTTGTGAGATAAATTCCCATCTAATGCCTCCCCTTTTCTTCCCCAACATACCCTTTTCCCTCCTTCCTTTCCTTCCTTCTTTTAAGGTCATAAAACATAACAAAAATTACTCCCAGAACCTCTGACTTTTTTACTCCTTCTGCTAACGGTTTTTAGGGAACGTTGCTATCACTCCTCCTTCCTGTTAGAATATAAACACTCCGTCCTTATAAAGTCTTTTCCAAGAGGCTGGTTTGTATTTGCCTTTTTAATCTTTCTCTTTACCCTCACATTTGCATTTTAAATTCTCTACTTAACTCTTGTCTTTTCATTCTGAATCATTGGAAGTTCTCTTTTTATTGAAAAATTCCTCTTTTTCCCCACTAGAACTATATTCCGTTTTTCTGGGTAAGCTATTCTTGTTTGTAAACCTGTATCTTTTTCCTTTTAGATGATCATATTCCATCCTCTCTGCTCCTTTAAAGTGGTAGCTAATAAATTTTGTGTGATCCTGACAATGGTCCTTGATATTTGAACTCTTTCTTTTTTGCTACTTGGAGCATTTTTTTTCTTTGACTGGAAGTTCCAGATTATGACACTCCTTGGAGTTCTGGGGCTTCTTTCATGAGGTGAATTATTTCTATTTTTGCTTTGTTCTCTGATTCTAAGAGATCTGGAAAGTTTTTTTTTCAAGATTTTTTGGAATATAGTGTCCAGGCTCTTTTTCTGATCATGGCTTTCAGGTAATCTAATTACTTGTCTTAAAATTTATTATTTTATAGTGTCATTAACTTCTGCTTGGTGTATTCAGATTCTCAAACAGTATTCTACTTGGATAAAGTTTTGAACTATGAGATTGCTAAGTTACTAATCTATCTATCTATCTATCTATCAGTCTATCTATCTATCTATCTCCCTGACTCTCATTTCTTTTCCAATTTTTTCACCTAGACCTTTCATTTTATTTTGATGAATTGTCTTAATTCTTTTTTTATAGCACTTACATCTTTTAAAAATTATAATTGATCTTGTGGGCAATCTCTATTTTTGTTTGATGTTTGATTTGTAGGAGTTTTAAAGTTATTATTCTTTTTTGAGTTTGTGTCAGTAACGTTGTAATAGGTCTTTATCTTTTTTGGATTATTTTTTTCTTCCAGCAATTTTCTCTGGGAAATTCTATGTTGCTGGCCTAGAGAGGCATTCTAGAGCTTGAGTCTGTAATTCAGATCCCTCTGGGATGCAGTCTACGCCCCAGACTGCTATCCTGGGGGGTAAAAAATTTTCTCTGAGTGTTGCCAGCTCAAGGTTCTGGCCACTAAGTCTATAGTACTAGCCCATCTTGAATACCATATACTGCAGACCTGGGCTCAAGTCTGAGTCTAGAATCAACTCTGAGTGTCATTGAATTTCTGGCCAGGTTCAGATTTCTAGGAGCTGAATTTGTGATCTCAGACCATTCTGGGTTCATAGTTCTTGCCCTGATCACTTACCTGGAGGATGAATTTTTTATCTTTGTCCAGAAAGATGACACATTGTAGTTTTGTCTTTGATTTCCAAGTCACTACTTTTCTGGTAACCTTCTTATACTGCCATTAAAGTTGTTGTGGGGGGACCTGGGCTGAGCTGCTTCCTGCAGTTACAACATCTTGGCTCAGTTTCCCATGTATACTTTGAGAGATTTCTCACATCATTGGCTCATTGCTTTTCTTAATCCCCCCAAAATTAGAGCTTTACTATATGACACAATCCAGAGTGTTGTCACCAATTGCCTTTGGAAGCACACAGATACAACCCCCAGGAAATGTTATTTCATGTGGCTCCTCTGTACATCATAGAATCATAGATCATCTTCCTACTGTCTTCCTGCAATGTAACTTTTCTGCATTGTTCTGCCTGCAGTTCTATAAAGCTCCCTCAAAGTGGCATGGGTAGCCCCTCTGAGAGGAAAGCCTATCTTCTATCCCAGGTTTATCTTAAGCAGGCAAAGACGGCTATTTCAGAGTATCTTTGTCATGGTGGTTTTATAGCCCAAACGTGAGGACCTACCTGAGTGACTGTTCTGAAGCCTCTACCTTGAACTATTGTTAGTTGATTCCCACAAGGCTCTGTCTCATACAATATTTCACTCAGTAGTCAGGCACATAAGGCTAGTTTTCTTATCTTTAAATAATTCTCCTTGACTGACACCAGGTTGGGACAGGATAAATTCACAATCTGGATAGTGTGTTTCCCACCCAAATCAGGACCTCCTACAGTTTCTGACACTTGATAAAACATGCCTTCAGTGTCCCTCAGGCCCCCAAAGTCACTTTGGAACCAGAGAAAAGGGTTATTCAAAATACAACCCCCACCCAGAAAAAAATTGAAACTGGCTACTGTGAAATTTGAATAGCCACGCTTGAACCCAAAGAAGAAATAATGAAAATACACACACACCTTTGCTAAGGGGTTGGGATATATCAGACTTTTTCAACATGTTGATTAGTTTACTGCTGTTGTTTTTTTTCTTCTTCCTTATCATAAAAGATGGTTGTCTGAGACGGTCGAGGGGCACAATGAAGAATATAGATGATTTAAGAACAAAAGCTAACAATATTTTTTAAAAATCCAAGTTGTTTCCCATATTATTCAGAGTAGGGATATGGATAGAAAAAGTCAAGCACCTTCTCATTAGCCCCATGCCAAGGAAAGGGAAAGTTAATTGTTCCTCCCTACATTAATAATGTCAATGTATGAACTCCCTCTGAGTTCACTCCCTCAACTTGGAATGTGCTCTCACAGATTGGATTACAGTGCAGCTGGCATTATTCTCCTCAGGGCTCAAGGGGCAACTCTGAGAGATTGAAGTTTTAATGAGTCAGTGATATCACATAATAACTAACACACTCATTTGCAGTCTTTGGGTTTTTTCTTTTTATTTATTAGTGTACATTCCATTAACATCATTTAGCCAAACTTAAGTTCATTTTAATAAAGGGGTTTAGTATAAGGTAGTATAGTAAGAAGAGTTGGTACAAAACACCTCCGACCCCATGACTGATCCATACTCTCCCATGAGTTCACAGAGATCCATGGGAAAACAATCTCTAACTATAAAGAATATGTGTATATCAAGGAAAAACTCACAACTCCTGATTACTGGAAGTCCTTTCTTGAGTATATAGCTGACATTCCACTCTGGTGTAAGGAGTCATGTTCCTTGAAGCTGCTTCCTCCTCCAGTGGCTATCTTTCTGTATCTTTCTATATCCTGTGGGATGTGTCTTTACTCTTTTACTTTCAAAGTGACTCCTGGGGCCTAAGGGACAGTTGGAGAATGTTTTGTCAAGTGTCATCATTTATAGGAAATGTTGATGGGATTGGGTGCCCAGTAGCTGGAAGAAAAGGGAATTATATGAGAGTATCGAATATACTTTAGAACTATTATATAGTTCTCTCTAAATGTTCTTTTGCCTGATCTACATATTCCTACTTCTTTTACAATTTGTGAGTCTTCAGTACCTTGACCACCTTGGTCATACTCCTCTTAACATATTCAAATTCATCATTGTCTATCCTAAATTAACGTGAATAGAACTGAATTCAATTATCCAGATGTAACCTGATCAAGTCAGAGATGGTCACCTCCCTCATTTTTTACATTATTCCTATCAGAATAAACCCAAAGACTAAACATGAGTGTCTTAACTATTAGGTGATACCACTGACTCATTATATTGGTACTTCCTTAAAATGCCAGGATCTTTCAGTAGAAGAAGAAGATGAAGAAAAAGAGGAAGAAGAAGAAGAACAAGGAGGAGGAGGAGGAGAGCTGTTATTTAGCCATAGTTGCCCCATTCTATAGTTAGGGTTTTTAATTTTATTGACTTCATATAGAATTTAATATTTATTCCAATTCATTTTGTCCCATTCTTCTAGCCTGTTGAGATCTTTTAGGAATCTGACACAAATATATTAATAATTAATTTCAACTTCCTATTATCAGCAAATTTGTCAAGGATGTCTTCTATGGCTTTATTCAAATCATTGATAGAAATCTTAAAGAGTGCAAGGCAAAGAGTAGACTCCAAAGATCTCTCTCCACCCCCAAGTTGACATCAACCCATTAATAGGTTGACCAGTTCTCAGGTCTGATCATTCAACCAATTCCAATCCACTTGACTGCACTACCTTCTAGTGCATGTAGGATCATAAATTTGGAGCTGGAAGGGACTTCATAAACTATCTAAAGGTTAACCTAACCTCCTCCCTTGACAGATAAGGAAACAGACGCCCAGGGAGGCAAAGTGACTGACCCATGGAAAGTCACACAAGAGTGAGTAATAGAAGTGGAATTGGTCCCAGTTTCTGTGACTCCAGAGTCATTGAAGGAGAAATTCTGCCAAATGCTTTGCTGAAGGACTATGATGTAGAAGAGGAATTGCAGCATATTTTTGTACCTCAATAAGGAAGGATTAGAACCAGTTGGTAAAGGTTACGTTAGAAATTAGAGGAAACTTGTTGGATGACCACCTGACAGATTTTCTATTGAATGGCTCTCTACATTAGATGTAAAGTCAGATTTGGTGACTTCTGAGGTCACTGTAAGATTCTAAGATACTAAATTACAGGAGAGAGATTTTTGGCTCTGCAAAAGGAAACATCTACTACTAATTAGAGCCTTTGTAGGTAGTAACTTACCTATCAAGCAAAATTTGAAGGACAGATTTCTGGAAATATATAATAATAGGAACATAGGATTTAAAATTGGAAGGACCATTTGATCCAGCTTCCCCATTTTGGAGACAAGGACAGATGAGGCCCACAGAAGTTGAGACGTGTCTAACCATCATATAGGGAGGGTTCCATCAGCTCTTCTACAATTCCTCCCAAGCATGCAGACTGTAATTCCTCTGAAACTGAATAGATTTCATGAGTTGCTATAATCCTAAAACTCAAGCAGACATTTATAATACCTGTTTATGGCACAGTCATTTATTTCGTGAGATGTCAAAGATATACACTCATTGGGCTGAGAATTGGACTAGATCACTTCTTGGGTTATGCTGAGATTTTATGACTTTGTGAACTGCCTTTATTACTTTCAGGTCCATAAAAAGGTTACCACTTTGTTTTGTATGCCTGCTACAATCAAATCTTGCTCAAATAGAGAAGAGAAATGGCCTATTCAGTAGAGCATTTCTCTGTGTCCTCTGCCAAGACAATCAAAGAAACAACTCATCATTGGAGATATTTCTGTTCTAAGCCAACCTGCTGAAACATTAGATGGTCCAGAATACCTGCAGTCACTGTGCCGCGACATTCAGGGTATGGGTGTGCTTGCATCCTCCATTAGGTACAGATTCATGAAAGACTAGTACAAATACTTGTAAATGAACTTACAAGAAATATACGAATTATTAAGTATAAAGAGTTTATAGAAATATTTTTATTGAAAAAGTATGATGGGGAAAGGGTCATTTGTTTAAGTTTTGGGGTTTGTTTGGGTTTTTTTCTGTCTTGAGCTCTGGGATATTTCTAGAACAAAGTAAGTCATGGGGGATGAAAGTATTTGGGAAATTCTTATGAAAGTATCCTTATGATTTAGGTACATCTTGCTTCGTCCCTCACTGGGAATGTTGGTTGGTTAGTTCATTGAAGGAATCAAAAATATAACATTCATGTAGTACTTTAAAGTTTTCAAAATATTTTACACAGTAATACATAGCTCACACCATTACCCTGTGAGGTATGTACTACAGGCATTATTATTCCCATTTTTCGGATGGGAAAAGTAAATCTCAGGGAGACCCTTTACCCAGGGTCACAAAGTACCAGAAGTGGGATTTGAACCCATGATTTACTAAAGTCTTCTTGACCCCAAGTCCAGTTCTCTATCTACTAGACCTTAGTGCCTCCATATACTTCTTCCTAGAGGCCAGAGGTTGATGGGGGGGGGTCCCTAAGGGACCTAAGGGGAGTCCCTTAAAGGAGTCCCTAAGGGGAGTCTTTTTTAGCCCTGTAGGAAATCTTAATCAAATACTATGCACCTCTATGAAAATTTGGTCTCTTCTACCCTCTAGTGGCCAAAATAAGTTATGACTAAAAGCCTGCTCTAGTTAAAAGTTCCTCATTGGCCACTCAAAAGGAAAGAATATTTTATTGTTTCCCAGATGGGTTGAATCACAAATGAATTTTCAAATGTCACTGCAGGTAACAATAAGGAGCTATACATAGTGCCTTCACACCGCCAGGCCATTTTGCTGGAAAAGATGTAAAGAATAGAAGCTTCTCTAGAGCTCGTTCTGGTAGGAAGTAAGGGGTGTATGGGTATCCATAGAGGACCAGCACCTCAGGTGTGAGGGCTTGCCAAGCCCCTTTCAAGGCTTCTCATTGATCTTTGGTGTCCACCTGGCATACAACTCTTACCTGTAGCTCCACAAAGCTGTAGCAAGTAAACATCTGAGCTTAGAGAGAGAAGCATGCTGGGGTGGGCAAGCATCCCCTCTCTCTTTACCTCTCAATGTCAGAATCCAGATGTTTCATGTGACCTACCCCCAAGAAATGTGGCTTTACTATGCATACTAAAATCTCTAGGGTTGACTCAGGTAAAGCTTTAATAACTTGCCTCTTTAAGTTGTGAAAATTCTATGAACAATGAGAGGTATCTCTCTGATATTAAAATAGAAGAATCTCTCTGGGGGAAGTCATTACTTCTAGGGCACAGTATTTAAGAGCCCTCTCATGTAAGATGAGCAAGGAAGGTTGACTGACATCTTCAGAAAGAATGAAGAATGAATTGCTCTCACTTTATCTCAAAAGTACCTCTTCCAAAAGAGTTGTACTCTGTAAACATGACCTTCCTACTCAAAGTCGGCTAGGTAGAAGCAAATATTAGTTGAGGGGAAAGGGCCCTGAGATTAAATTCAAGGTCTCTACACAGAGTTCATGGGGAATGAGAGTTCCCGTTTTCTGGCTGACCACAGGTCTAGCACTGACCTCTTCACTTTCCAACAAAGTCAACAATGCCTTGAGAGTACTTACAGATACTTAGCCTTCCAAAATTATCCCAGTAACTAAGGATGACTGCCAGAGACTTGCAATCTCTAACCCAGGTACACCTCAGAGAAGTCAAAGATATACAGCTTGTGTACAGCATCATCACCTAGCCCTTCAGTGCTTTCTGGATCTTAAACTTCAAGCCGTTTACAGCAAAGCCTGGCATATAAGTTTTCTTCAGAAGCACACACGCATGTACATACACACACACACACACACACACACACACACACACACACACACACACAACAGAGCAGCACAATAACACTAATAACACCAGAATGGTTGAAACAGGCAAATAGAGTCTTGTTCTGTACTCCAATTAGTAAGACCCACACTATTCCTCCATGAAAAGGGTTTTTTGACTTTCTTGTTCTACTTTGATCCATCATAATACCACTCTGTAACTGTAGCATAGGGGCCTGCCCTCAGCACAGGCCAGAAGTTCCAGCTGTCCTAGTTTTCATATATTATTACCTGAAAGCATTCTCAGTCTATAGATAGGGGGCGGAAAACTCCTCTGTTCTTAGGACTCTTGCCAATAATTACCATCTTAATACCCCTCCATTTTGTTTGTTTTCTTATTGATCTCTTTTCTGTGTTCTGAAATCTGTATGCAAAATGGTCATTTTACCTACTCTAGATCCCAAAGGTCAAAAATAAAGGGAAGGAGCAGGTCAAGTTAGAACCTCAGTAGTTACATATTAATGCCTATAAGGTCCAGGAAGCCTGACCATGTCAATTCCCAGAAGGAGCAAATAGCCAGAAAAAGTCAACCATGGACATCAATATGTTCTTAGGTTTGCGGGTAGATCAAATCAAGAGAAGGATAGATATGTGCTGGGAGGAGGAGTAGAAGGCAGAAAGGACTATGTGAAAGTGGAAGGAAATGAAGAAGTTAAAATCTATGTTGAAAAGTCCAAAGAAGTGAGGTCTGGGAGACAGGTGAATGTCCTAACTTAATGAAGCAATTCAGCAACAGAATACAACCAATTTGTCTTCTAGATCCTTAAAAGGGCTTACTACTGTCTGTATATGGATGTGTCTGTCAGATAACTCAAGCACCCAGGACCCCTTTTATGTCAAAAGATTAGGAAACGTTAAAGTAACTTTACTTTGCAGGTACTCAAATACGTCATAGATGCCACGTTGACTACAAATTTATGGGACAGAGGTGCAACTCTTCAAAAACCAGCTCAAAATCAAATTTCCCCTTCCTTGGCAGAAATAAAATCTAAACAAAGCAAGAATTACTAATTACACTAAAAGTTAACTAAAAGTTGAACAAGTAGTTTTTCCCATGTTGTCTTCTTTATGTGGTCCAGGAACTACACCATGACCCTCAGCCATAGCGCACCCTGTGCAAAGGTAAATTACATGGCCACCTCTGTCATGTGATTTGAGAGTGACCACAAAGCTCTGCCCACCCCCAGACTGTCTTATCCACCAGCCTACTCTGCCACCAAATACTCACCACTACACTCACTCTTTTCAATTGGTCAACAAAGGCAGTGACTGTTACCAATGACCCTCATGCCCAAAATAGATTCTTTCTTCGTTTCCACTTCTCTAAATCCTTATCTTTTTTCCATCCTCATCTCAGGCACCACCTCCTCTCTAATCGCCTCAAGTATTAATGCTTTCTTCTCTTCCCCTTTCCCCTACTTAGCCTAGTATTTACTCATCTGTGTATATGATATTCCCCACTCCACCCCACTAAAATTTAAACTCTTTGGGGTCAGGGGCTATTCTGTTTTTGTTTTTTGTTTTCATGTGCCCAGAACCAAGAACTGTGTCTTGCACGTAGTATGTACTTTTAAAATGTTCTGTTGTTATTCTTGTCATAGCTTTGCCTTCTTTTTCTCTTTGGTTTTCTTTTGGGGGCATCTTCTAGGACTATGTTTGTCAGTGGACCCTTAGAGAGAGAATGATCTAAAACACAAGTGCCTACTATGTGTAAGACATTGTGATAGGGCTGGGGATACAGAGATTAAAATGGTGTCTATATAGTACTTTAAGGTTTTCTAGGTGCTTTACATATGTTAGCTCATTTGGTCCTCACAAAAACCCTGGGAGGTAGTCTCTATCTTTAAAAAGGAGGAAATGTAAGAGATTTACCCACTCACTCAGCTAGCAAATGACTAAGGCAGGATTTAACCTTGTCTTCCATACACTCAAAGAACTGACAGTCTAAAGGGGTTAAGGGCTACACTAAAGCATGTATAAGATGCCAGAACAAGAAATAAGAAATCAGCCTTATTTCCAGGGGCTCTGAGCAAAACAAACACTAAAGCAGCCTACTAACCATAGGACCATGTTTCTCACTCCTCTCCTATCATCCCACTCATATGATGACAATTTTCTGTCTGTTTATGAAGGAAATCTGGAGAGCCTGAAAATTTCTGACCTACCCTACCATCTTCCCAGAATGACCCTCTCCAGGCCTCCTTTAAAGAAACTTCTCAGAAACAATTCTTCCCAGTTATTTCTTCTTATTGGCACTCCCATCCACTTACTCAGCCTTAAAATGGCATGGCTGAAAGCTTCATTCAATCCAGTTGAATCATTTCCATTGGGTTAATTCACCAAAGCAACCAAATATCTCAGTTCAACACGAAATGACCACTATGTACAAAGCTCTTAGGAATGTTCAAACTAGAGCCTGCTAGCCATGATCTGACAGAGTTGCTAGTTATCCCCGTTTCACAGATAAGGAAACTGAAGGTCCAAGTTGCCCAGGATCATTCAACTAGTAAATGAATGGTGTGGAATTTCAACTCAGGTTCTCTCTGCTCCTCCGGTCACCACTGTATTTCAGTTCTTCATAATCTCTTGCTAGATTATTACAAAAGCCTTTTAATTGGTCTCCCTACCTCAAATCTGGGGCAGGTAGGTGGCAGAATGAATAGAACACTGGGCATGGAATCAAGAAGATTCATCTCCCTTAGTTCAAATCTGGCCTTAGATACTTACTGGCAGTGTGACCCGGAGCAAGTCACTTAACCCTGTTTATCTCTATTTCCTCCTCTGTAAAAGGAGCTGGAGAAGAAAATGACAAATCACTCTAGTATCTCTGCCAAGAAAATCCCAAATGGGGTCACAAAGAATCCAACATGACTGAAATGATTAAACTACAAAAAAAAATCTTAAATCTGACTCCTCTCAAATTCGTCCTCCAGACCACATTGACTTAGAAAACCACAAATTAACATTGTCTAGATTGTATTTCAATTCACTTTGTTAAACAATACCCAGTTACATTTTCATCTTGTTCCCACCTAAGAGTCTTACACCTCTACTCCACACAACTGCCAAATTATTACTCCTAAAGCATGAGCCTGATCATGTCACTCCCTTGCTCAAGAAATTTCATTACCTTATTCCCCCAAGAATAAAATACCAACCCCACTTGGTCCGGTTTTTGTTTCCAGACTTAATCCACATTATTTGTCCTTGCACACCATACATTCTAGCCAGATTGCCTTGCTTACTATTCCCCATACACAACATGACATTTTCTGACTGAGTACCTGTTGTACCCTCCCTGTGCCTGGAATGCTCTCTTTCCTTATCTTAAGCCTCTTGAAATTTCTAGTTCTAGTTCACATGCCATCTCTCACAGTAGGTCTTCCCTCATTCCCCTTAGGTGTTAGGGATCTTTATTCCCAATCCCCTTTGTTTTCCCCAAACTTTGAATTTTCTTATCTATTTACATGTGTCCCTGCCCCTCAGTTGCTCCTGCCTTTTGTCTTTATACCCCCAGCTCCTACAAAAGTTATTGTTTGTCCTTCTTTCTCAAAGAGGACCATGACATCAGGGATGCGATGGCATGACTTGCAAGTGAATTGGATTTAAGGGAGGGAGGGCTGTGCAATCAGACTCACTTTCTCCTCTGGAATCATCTGGGTCCAACAGCCAGATAGAGATCAAGACAACTGGAGAGGAGAGAGATAAAGAGGGAGCCTGGACAAATGATTTCATGATCGCAGGGATATTAGATAAGGAAATTTCCATCAGTGCAGGTTGGCACTTTCACCATGACTTAGAATCTTCGCTTCTTAGAGCATGTATGTCAGAGGAAAGACCTGAATCCATGTCCTCCTTCCTCAGAGGCCAACTATCTGTGCATCATATTTCCTCTCTTGCATAATAAACACTTGTTGAATGAGAATGAGGAAGGATTGCCATGGCACCTGGCAGCTAATGAGACTTCTGATAACAAGAGAGAGCTTTCTTTGTATAATAGGGAGAGCATTGAAGCAATAGAAACAGAAAACGTGAATTGTTCTTTCAAGGAGCTGCTTAATAAACAAGGGAAGAAAAGACATAGCAACTCAAGCATGTAGCAAAATTGAGAGAAGGTAGGTTTTATTTTTAGATGATATGTCTATAGGCATGAGTAAAAGAATCAGTCCCCAACCTATATTACTCCTAGAACAAACCATAGATTACTTAGTATAGGGAATAGGTCTTTTCCTGAAATTTATGTTTTAGCATTTTAAAGTTTATCGAGCATCTGCCTCCAAAATATGTGAGTGTGCACATATGTGTTTATATGTATATATGCATGTACACATATGCACATGTGTGTTTGTGTATATGCAAACATGTGTTGTGTGTTTATACGTGTGTGTATATATACATATGTATGTATGCATGTGTGTTGTTCGAACTTTGTTTTCAAAGAATGCTAATGATATCACAGGATGATACTTGGCTCATGTGTGGATTGGATTTCAGTGAGGCAGGGTTGCACAAAATCATCAGCCTCCTGCAGAGTCATCATAGTCCAGTGACAAAGCAAAGTCTGGATGACTGGCGATGGTCCAGGACACAGAGGATGACCTTGGTATCTTGGATGTCTGTCCAAGCTCTAAGTGCTCCACAGTGCCTGCTTCAGCCCCTTTCATGGCCATAGGAACAAATCCCCCATTCCACCAGGGGAAGTCTTGGAGTAGACATTCCTGTAACTCACTGACATGTTTGAGGCTTATCAGTTACCCTGGACCTGGTTCAGTCCATCTGCTGAGGTAGTTTTGCCATGATGTGGTCACTGTATGCTACAGTTTCTTAGGAGCTGTAGAGTGAGAGACTTTGGGGGACAAGTGGACACCAATGGTGGATTAGCAGCCCTAAAACAAACTCAGCAAGCCCTCATACTAGGTGCTTATCCTAGTATGCTCATATGCTTGTCCTAGCACCATATGAGTGTCCTTGAACACTCATATAACCATGTATGTGTGTATGTATATATAGTGTATGTATGTATCTGTCTGTGCCTATATATTACACACAAATATACAAAGCATCTTTTTGGGGAAGGTATAAAAACTTGTAAGAAGTGTAATGGTAATGGGAATTTGAAGATCTTCCCTACCCCTTAATAAGCCTAAGGGAATTTGAAGACCTTCCCTAATTTGAAGATCTTCCCTGTCTTCTAAGAGGCTGAATGTAATCACAGTTTGCTGAAGGGTAGAACAGAGTCCACAGGAAGCTGGAAGTCAGAGCAGTTAGAGCTAGAGGGAGGAGAGAATGCACCAAGGAGACAGTTAGACTTGTGACTGTTGGTTTGTGGGAAAGCTAAAGGATGGTATGACCCTCTGCTGCATTGTGGTATATTAACTTCTATATTGCTATGATGGATTTGGTTTCCTGGTGTTGGCATTTGGTTTCTGGTGTCTGAATAAATGTTTTGCTTCTGTCTTCTATATGGAGAGTCTGTTATATTTTGCAATTGAGCACTCTGCTGATAACTTCACAGTTGCCGTCAATGCCATAAATATTGTATAGTTGCTACAAGAAGTTATTCATGTTTACTTATATTTTTTTATATTTTGACATTAAGGTTAAAACTGAGCATAAAGCAAGGAAGAATTAGCAGCTCAACAAGTTCACTTATTCTTCTTTACTTGACCTTGTTACAAAATATCTTTTACACATTTTCTCTGACCTCCAATTCCTTTAAGCAGTGAGCTGTTGTGAACCAGTGTGAATACAACAATATGGTGGTGGATTGTGTTTGCAGGTTTAGCACTAAATTTGGTTTAGTGCCTTTACCCAGAATTGCGTGGTTAACTAACCATTATGACCTATAAAACTTGGGAAAATATCTGATGGGCAAACAAGAGAACAGACATGATAGAGTACAGAGAAAATTGTGGTTATTCAGAAGTTGGCCCTTTGTTTCCTTTTTTTCCCATCTCCTATTTTGGAAGACTTTGAAGAATGCCAAAGAGCAAACCCAACACTAATATTGCTTGAAATTTTATTTGTTATATACAGAACTGGCAGGAGCTGAATATTAAGAAGGAAGGAGGTTAGTTTCATACAAATACCTTTCCTTAAAAAAAAAAGTACTTTGATGGGCGGCAGGGAAAGAAAGTAGAAAAATCAATGGATTGAAAGTAGGACCAGAAATGAACTTGCTCTTTATGTTTCTGGAAAAGAAGAGTCAACAAAAATCAGGTCATTTACTCCTTTGGCACTTAACCAGTAGAGCACCTGGCTAAGGCCAAATCTGGCTGTAAATGTAATATCCTGTTAGAAGCACAGAGACTTTTTGGTAAAATATTATTAAGCTGTAGCATGCCATTTCTGCATCCCATTTTGGCTCAAGGGGTTTGTGGATAAATTTTCTTTCTGTTCTCAGGCAACATCTTACCATGGATATGAAAAAAAAAATAATAGCAATAAGTTTATCTGGTGTCATAGGACAAGTACAAAGATGCTCTTCCACCAGCCAATGGGCCTCTTTGCCCTTAGAATTTCATCCCTCGGCACCCTTTCATTAATGTGAAGAAAAACTGCACTTCTTGTTGGCAATGATCACAGCAGATGAGTTGGCTTGTCTTATGGCAGTTGCCTAATACTGGTATTCTTAGTAAATACTTAGAAATTATGGGTCTGAAAGAAAGTCTTGTCCTGGCTGTTTCTCTGGGGCCAAAATGATTTGGAAAAAAAAAATGTGCATCAATGATTAGGTAGATTGAGGGGAAATTTAAAAGATAGAACATTACTGGTTATCAATGAAAAAAGGATGCTGGAAATTTTTAGTTTCCTAGGCAGATAAGTAATTGATGAAAAACAGGTGAGTTCACGGCTGCAAGGGCAATGGGGTATCAGTGAAAGAGACTTGCCTTAAAGGAATAGGGAATTAAGTTTGGAGATGATAGATCGTTCTGATTAAATCGTTCTGATTCAAATCAGAACTTTCTTCAGTGTCTGAGTTATTTTTCAACTTCGTTTTAGCTAGAAAAGGGGGAGCATAGAAGCTGAGGTATATTATGTCTGCTACTTTTTGTAGCTTAGTGTTATACATTCAAATATCAGCTTGACCTTTACAATGGGCCTCCTTATTAGCAATGGTTTCATGGTAAGCTATGGATGCATTTCATTAAAAACTATCATCTCTCTGATGTGTCTTTAGAAAGTACCAGGTGAGAAGAGGAAAATACAATCACAGTTCGGGGCTTGGCAGTCCTTCACATGAAAAACACCTATGTGCCTAATACATGTGATTCTTCTAGTAAAGAACTTGCTTCATTGCTATTTCCTATTCAGGGAACATAAGTCTCTTCAAAATGAGTTTTCAGGATTCACCTTCTTAACAGTTAGCAGCAGCTATATTGAGCCAGGGTTGGCCCCTGAATGACACAGGCTCCTGATCTGATGGATTTCTTGATTAGCAGGGTTTCCTCCTGGATTTTTAGTCTATGCTTTAGTCTTTTTAGCTTTTTGCTGGTTCTTATTCTCCATTCTCTCTCCAAGAGCAACTTCTGGGGTATCCTTGCTAGATAACACATTGTATGATTTGTGTGAAATATTCCTGAGACAGAAATAAATACTTCTTTAGTTTTTCTTCCTGGTCTTGTCTCCTTTTACACATTGAATCATGGGGATCATTGATTATCAGTTGGCCGCGGAAGCACAAATCCTCTCTCCAGATAGATGTGGATATATTTCAAGTAAGTCCCCTTTCCTAGTCAATTTGATAAACACTTGGTAAGCTCCTACTATGTGCAAGGTGCTGGGCTAGGGTATCTTTCAAACCTGCTTTTTCTATGAGATCTGCTTCTTGACAGAATCCTGGCCCAGAGCACCAAGACACAGCTGAACGGGAAGGGGCCTGAGACCTTAGAAGCATGACCCTGAACTGGACTGGGCATACCACCTAGGCTCATATAATCATATATTTAGAACTGGAAGTTGAGGGAGCTGAGCGCCAGAGGAGTTAAGTACTTTGCTTGAAGTCACAGAGATACTAAATGGCAAAGTCAAGATCTGAACCCAGAATTTCTGACTCCAAATCTAAGTATCTCTTCATTGCATCACACATCCTCCCTAGATAAGAACTTTTCAGTATAGTTCAGGTGTTCTTAACTGCTCCTTGGGCAATGCCTGGTGAATGAAGACTAGGGACCCCTTCTCAGAATAATGTCTTTAAATCATTATAGGAAATGGTATGTATTTCAGTTAGAGATTTGTGAATAAAGATATGGGGTTTTCCCCAGCTAAATTCATGAAAATCCATTCATGAATTCCCTTGGGGCCCCCGGGCAGGAACCCCCTGGTATAGGGACTATCTCACAAATATAATGCCAAATCTTTAAGATATTGACTCATTTGGGAAATCCTGGTGTTTGGCACAGGGCAAGTAAGGGAGACCAATCTACAAAAAATCCAGAATGCCATTGGAAGAAAAATAAGTCTGGACCCTAGAACTACCCAATTCCAAACCCCACTCCACCACTGGACCTGAGTGATAAAAGCAATTGGCATATCTATATATATAGCCTGGATATGTGCCTTTCCTTGTAAATCAATCATATTGTCCTGCATCAGAATCAAGATTTAAGGGAAAATCATTATTAACTTTACAAATATTCTGACCTAGCAACACAAGAAAGATGAATTCTACCAGGCCTTCTACTGATGGCAACATGCTAAAAAAAAAAAAATAGGCGTGACTTTGCCACTAACTCTGGACAGTGGTGAAGAACAGAACCAGTTCCTATAGAGCAGCGGTTCTCAACCTGTGGGTTATGTTCAATTTAAATACATCCTGCATATCAGATATTTACATTACGACTCATAACAGTAGCAAAATTACAGTTATGAAGTAGCAATGAAAATAATTTTATGGTTGGGGGTCACCACGACATGAGGAACTGTATTAACGGGTCGCGGCATTAGGAAGGTTGAGAACCACTGCTATAGAGATAATAAGTAGTCTGTCAGTATCATGTAGCTCTCTGATCTGCATACAGAGTGATCAAAGGGAGTGGAAATCCAGGGCCATCTTGCAATACGGAATCCTATTGTGCTCTCTTCAAGAGACTGGTTCCTGCCAACATTAAAATATGAGCTCCTTGGGAACTTCCCAGGGAAATTCGTTTCTTCCAAAATGGCCATAGCATGCTGTCTTCTGATAAATTGGTTTCTTCAAATCAAGGTCCCTAAGAGTTCAGCAAAAGGAAAGAAAATGTTCTGTTATTGTAGAATTACATTCTATGAATCCCATGTATTGTAAATACAGGAGAACCAAGAATAGGGAATATTGTCATTCTATGTATCAGTTGGAAAGAGTACTAGTACCTGCCTCACAGGGTTGTTATGGGGATCAAATAAGTTAACATATGTAAAGCAAACACTAAAACACTATAAAACACACTATTATTACTGTTACTATTATTATATAAAGTTTGAGGTTTGATGTCATGAAAACTCTTTGTTAGAGGATTTACTACTATGTGCTACTGCAATGAAGAATGTCTTGACATTATTATTCCCTACGCCATGTTCTGCCATCTTTTATAGCCATGTCACGTCTTACTCAAGAATTTTCAATGGTTCCCTATTGCTTCTAGGAAAATCCACAAACTTCCTCAGCTTGTAAAAGCATTCCACAACCTGAATCCAGCCTACTTTGCCAGGCTTATGCACATTAATCCTATCCACATGCACTTTGGGCCTTCTTGATGTTTTCCATGTGAGGACACAGGGATATGCCTAGTCCTACATATTCCTTCCTGCCCAGAATGCATTCCCTGCTCAGCTCTATCTGGTAGGATCTCTAGATTCCTTCATGGCTCAGCTTATTCTTATGAGTGAGCCTTTCCATTTTGCTTCTTCCTCCCCAAATCACAATTCCAGAAGGAAGAAAATCATCTGTCTTGCTTCCTCTTCAATAAATGAGGAGTGGAATGGGGCAATAAAGGTAGACTAGAAAAGGGGAAATGATTCTTGCCTCTTTAAAAGTGTATGTTTATGTATGTATGTGTGTATGTATGTGCATGTGCTCACTCATGGGAATTTTGAAACTATCAAATTATTACCTGACAATGACTCCAGGACGAAGATCAAAATTCTTATGTACCACATTTAACAGCTCTTTCTCTGTCTTTTGGGAGGTTCCATAGGTGAACAGTGAAATTGAGAGAGGCTCAGTCACACCAATTGCATAAGAAACCTTTATAAGGAGATAGGTAGAAGAGAGATCAGCTGGGAGTCTCTACCATACCCAAAGTCATAGTTAGCCATTCTGGAAGCCAAGGTAAGCAACATGAAAATGCCCTTAAATCAGTTTTTTTAAAACAAATCCAATTGAGGTTAAAGTAGAAGAAATATCTCAGGGATACACTTCAGACCATAGAGAGATAGATTCTAAGTCACTGCCCCTATGGGCAGAAATAGGCTGTTGCAAGGGAAACCACAGTGAGGAAGTGGGCTATCTTTTAGTTTCCTATTTTCACTAGTGATACTAAATAAGAGCTAATCTCAGTTGCTGTTTTCTGATGGAATGTAAGTTCTATCATAAACTCTAAATTTTGATACCCTAGGACAAACCACCTATTGTCCCACTCTAGTTTTACATCTGCCTATTCTTCATCCTAATCCAGGTCTTTATAAAAGCAAGGAACCTATGTATCTATTCCACCAGTTTAAGGATAACCACTCTCCTGCAAATATTGCTGTATTTGATATGCTTAATGCTGAAATAAGGTCTGTTTTTTAATCTTTTCCCTTCTTCCTTAGAGCAATATATAAGTGGAAAGGATAGCATGGGGTAAGATTGATAGAAAATAATCTTAGCCATTAGCATCCCAGAAATCACAGATTTTAATCAGGAACTGGCCCCTGAGATAGAAAAGGAAGGGGGGGAGTGGAGAGGAAGGAGAAAAGTGCCAACATACTTGCACCAGAACTCTCCGACACAGTTTGGCTTTCACTAGGGACTTGGCCACCCAACGGGCTGCATAGGCTGCAGAGCGGTCCACCTTGGTATAGTCCTTTCCAGAGAAGGCTCCTCCTCCATGAGCTCCCCAGCCTCCATATGTGTCCACAATGATCTTCCGGCCAGTGACTCCTGCATCCCCCTGTAAAAAGGCAAGAATAATGGTCATATGAGCAGTTTCAGATTGAGGAATAACCAATAATGGCATCCAGAATCAATCAGTATCTATTGAGTATCTACTATATGCCAGTCACAGTGCTAAGTTCCAGAGATGCATAAAGAGTCAAAATGTCCCTGTCCTCAAGAAGCTCACAAAAATATTTTGGGCATAGTTCTGTTTTCCTACACTGTGGCCACCACTGATAGGTCAGAACTCAGGAGAGTAACTACCTCTGTTGACTTTAAGTCATCTCTCCCCTTTGGATATGTAAAGTTAAGGGTTGGGCTGGGAGGTTGGGGAGGAAAGAAGAGGAGACCAGATGATGATGTCTAATGAAATAATTCTCAAAGAGAAAATTATCCCTACAAAGAAACTTGTAGTGTGAAGAATTATCCACTAGATGGAGACATTGAGTCAGTGGTGTATAGAACTCCACAGGTTCCTGCTTGCAGCACTGACTTCTGATCAGGCTTCCTAGGCAGGGCCAACACTGGCCACACAAGTGTGCAGAACAGGAGATAATCGATGCGATATGAACCAAAGTGGCACCAGGCAAGGTCACCTGTTTCACGACATCAGTGCCATTCATTGCTGTTTACCCCTATACCTTTATCCTTTTCTTTGGATCTTTAAGACTTTTGCAAATAACATGAAGGATGAGCTGAATCAGCTAATATCCTAGTTCTATTTAACCTCTTGGTAGGGACAATGAGAAATGAGACATAGAATTCTCTACCTGGGATAGGATGGTGCAAAAATAATCATTACAGTGATGATGAGAGAGGGGATAGAATGAGGGAAATTAGAGCAAGGAAGACCGAGTTTTGATTCCTTCCTCAAATACTTATTAACAGTGTGACCTGGGGCAAGTCACTTAACTTCTGCATGGCCCCAGTTTTCTCCTGTGAAATAGGATTGCTAATGGCACCTCACTTAGAGTGTGGTTGTGAAGATTAAATGAGATGGCATACACAAAGCATGCTTGCAAAATATGCGTACTTGAATATATTTGCATATTACAGCACATATTTGCGAACCATAAAGTGCTTTATAAATGTTAACCATTAATAATAATTATTGTACTTGTTATTGTTTATAGTGAAGAAATGTAGTACAGTGGGAAAAATGGCCCTGGAGTCTGAAGACCTGAGTTCAACTCTCACCTCTGACATGAACTACCTTGTGACCTTGAGCATATTTTTAACCTTCTTGGCTCTCAGTTTCCTGACTTGCAAAATGAAGGCTTTGGGTTAGCTGGCCTCTGAGCTCCCTTCTTGATCTAAATGTATGACCTCATGCTCCTACGGCTAAGAAATTTTACCCCAGAAAATTCTAAGGAGAAGAGGAAAGACCACTTCCCCCATCCCAAACTTTGAGAACAAGCTGACATAAACAAAAGAGATACATGATCTAGGTGCTGGGGAGGAGGGGCAAGAGGAGGAAGGGAAGGGGAAAAGCAATCACCCACACATATGTATGTATATGTGCACGTATGTATGTATATGTGTATGTGTGTATCACCTATGTGCCAGGCACTGTATAAGCCCTTTACAAACATTATCTCACTATAACTTGTGAGATAGGTACTGTTATTATCACCATTTTACAGTTAAGGAAACTAAGGTAAACAAAGGTTAAGTGACTTGCCCAAGGTCACACAACTAGTAAGTATCTAAGGCAGGAATTTAAATCAAGGCTTTCTGTCTCTAGTCCCAGTGCTCTAAGCGAAATGGCACTGATGGTATCATAATCCTGTGTGGGGTAGAAATTAGAGAATCATCGGAGAAGAACAGGAAAAGGGCAGTCCACTATCTCACAATAAACCTCTCATGATAAGCAGCTGTATGGACAGGCCATGGAGCTCATCCAGCAATGACTGTATCTAGGGCAAACAGAGAATTTGGACAATGGACCCATCCCGGAATGGAATAGGAGGAAGAGAGCCGATTTACATTTGGAAAGCTGGGCAGGGTTCCACACCAAAACAAAAGCCCAGACCTACACTCTCCCACTAGAACTTGGCTTGGCCTTCCACTGCTCTGCCCAGTTTCAGCTCCACAGAACAAGATGTCCCCCCCAGGACAAGCGCATTGTTTCTAAACTCACCATCTCCCTGCTAAGTCAAGCCTTGATGGACACTTCCTGTCTCAGCCTCCTCTCCCCTCTGAGAACTCCTCCCAATGCCTTCCTTTATAGAGGCTAGAAACTGGATTCTCAGCTCCCTCCACTCTGCATCTGGTTTCAGCTCAAAGAAACAAGATGCCTCCTGTTGTGTCTGACTCCTCCCCCTTTTCCTGCCTCCCCCTTCAGATTATAAGCTCCCTGAACGCAGGGACTGTCTTTTTATTCCGTGTATCCTCAACACTGAGTAGTGCTTAGCACATAGTAGGCACTTAACAAGGGTTTATTTGATAGGATTGGATAGAACTATATGATTTCAAGTTACAGAATATCATAGTTTCCAAAAAACTAAAGTCATCTCAAGGTAGAAATGCATGGTGGTCATTAATATATTGAATATTTTGCCAGCAAAGAATGGCACTTTAGGAGAGACATGAAAGAAGACAAGGATAGCATTTCTCATCCTGGGTAACTCCTTTCCACGTCTGCCTATAAATCTTCCACAATCTACCTGGTGTTTTGAGGACGCCTGCCTCTGGATCTCTCGACATGGTCTGGGTAGTAGGGACTGCTCACCTGTTATCCCTCACTCAATCTAGGTTGCTGGCAAATAATAATAGTTCAAGGGGGCATTTAAGGGGGTACAGGTGATAGAGCACTAGCCCTGGAGTCAGGAAGACCCAAGTTCTAATCTAGCCTCAGACACTTATTAGCTCTGTGATCCTGGAGAAGACTCTCTGCACCTCAGTTTCCTCATCTGTAAAAATAAAAGTAGCACCTACCTCCCAGTGTTGTTGTAAGGATCAAATAAGATAGTATTTTAAGTGCTTTGCAAACCTTAATGCTCTATATAAATATTAGCTGTTATTATTATTGTTAAGTTCATAGAGCCCCTTAATATTTAACAAAGCATTTTTCCCATGAGAAGGAAAGTAGAATATCTCTTTTTTAGCAGATGAGAAACTGAAACTTAGAGGAATGAAGTAATTTAATCATATATCCACAAATAATGGAGCCAGGATATTGAAAGAATTGGGGATGTTTTAGCTTAGAGAAGGGAAGACTGGGGGCCTATGATAGCTGCCTTCAAAGACTTGAAGGCTTGTTATGTGGCAGAAGGGTTAGTCTTGTTCCTGAGATTCCAGAAAGTAGAGATAAAGATAAATCCCCAACTTCAGGTAGGGCCAGACCCCACTGTGACCCTTCAAATCAAATCCTGTGCCTCCTTGGACACACACGTGGGCATGGAGCTAAAAGATGCCAGCCATGATGGAGCACACCACCCGCCTCCTAACAGACAAGTGCTTGACAAGGTGCAGATTGAGACAGTTTTTTAAACATAGCCAATGAAGGAATTTCTTTTTCTTGACTGTGCATATTTGTTT
>CM053582.1:527495644-527577091 GCA_028627135.1 Pseudochirops cupreus | reverse complement strand
GATGTCCTCATCGTGCTGCACCGAGATCACAATGGTGTGAACACGCAATGGAATGACAGCTCCATTGTCTTGGGTATATTGGACAGTGACCTGCATGGAGAAAAATCAAGGTGATTATCATCTGTGTTCTCTTCGTGTTATGGGCAGAGGACTCGGCTCCATATTGGTATTGTATGGGTGATAAAGATTAAGTACACAAGATCCTCTTCTCTCATGTCTCATTACAGCAGGAAGGTAGCTTGGTGTTCTCAAAGGCTGTACAAGAAAAGGAGAGAGTCTGTCAGGTCCTACCAAATTGGAGAAAAAAAAGAAAGACCATATGGCATTTCTGTCATCCAAGAGTCAGCCTGGCTAAATTTAAAATAATATCACCACTACCAATAACACTAAAATAGTTTGCATTTATACAGCACTTTAAGATTTACAAGGCACTTTACATATGTTTCTATTTTATCCACACAACAACCCTGGAGGTAGGAGCTATTACTATCCCCACTTCACAAATGGAAAAAAGTGACTTGCCCAGGGTCACACAGCTAGTGAGCAGAAGAGGGACTCAAAGCAATGCATGTTTCTGTCCATAGCAAGTCACAAGAGCCTACTAGTTCACTAAAATATGGATGAGTTCTAATCTATATCACTGAAAGAAGTGACCACCAAGATTAAATTCACTTTAATTCAATAAACACTTAGCAGGGGCAGTTAAGTGGTACAGTGAATAGAGCTCCGACCCTGGAGTCAGGAGGACCTAAGTTCAAATCCAGCCTCAGATGCTTGACACACTTACTAGCTGTGTGACCTTGGGCAAGTCACTTAACCCCAATTGCCCTGCCTCCCCCTCTCCAAAAAGACAAAAAAACAAGCATTTAGCTAGCACTAGATATGACTCCATGGGACTCTCATATAACACAGTGGCACATGTAAGAACGAAGTTTAATGGTATGATAAAAATAACAGACAAATGCATTTGATAACTGTTTAATGACAAATAATTGCTATACAGTTATGTGATTCACCATAAATGGCAAGTAATTCACATAAATGACTTGAATTTTTATGATTATTAATCCTGTTGTTGTTCGGTCATTTCTGACTCTTCATGACTTCATTTGGGGTTTTTTTGGTAAAGAGACTGGAGCGGTTTGCCCTTTTCTTTCTCAGTTCATTTTACAGATGAGGAAACTGAGGCAAAGAAGGTTAAGTGACTTGCTTGGGGTGACACAGTTACTAAATGTCTGAGGTCAGATTTGAACTCAGGAAGATGAATTCTTGACTCCAGGCCTAGGACTCTACCCACCCTATTCACCTGGCTGACCCTATTATTATTATTGTTACACCAGGTGGGTTTTTCTCTCCTGTTCTGTTAGTCCTCCAGTGACATTCCTTTCAGTCTAAGGCTTTTCACTACTGATTTCCAAGTAAGATGGAAAATTGCATTTAATATGTTAAATACTAGCCCTAACACTCTAATACCTGAAGAACCCCATGTGCCCTTCACAGTCAAGGACTGAAGCCACCTTTGCCATACCTATATTCAGCTATCTTAACTGAGAATATCTTCAACAGAGTGCTTAGCTATTCCCTAATGCTCAAGTCCAAATATTCTGGATTTACAAGGCACTCTGGGTCATGAAGGTGTATATCTATACTGCCCAAGGAGTGGATATCGCTATGTGCCAAGTATGGAATTAGTGTAGGACTAGGTCAGTCATGGTGAAGGGGCAAAAACACAGGAAAAAAATAGATTCTGAATCTCCATCATCTGAGCATCCTGGTTACAGAAGAAGAGGGAGACAAAGTCTAAGATGCCCTAGCATGTAAGGATCTTGAGAAAGGGAGACTCCTGGTAAACTGGTATTAGGTACAAAAACCTCTGCTAATGGAATATACATATTCCACACTAGCAGCTCCTAGGCATAGACCTTCATCAGTTGTAGTAACAAATGTATCCTCCCTCAGGGATCAGGCAGTGGCTTGGATTTAGGGAGAATGCTCTATTCCACCCTTTATTTATCTAAAAGTACTGTGATGTTTATGATCAGAATCAGCTTTTCATCTAAGCATAATATGATTTCAGAAGTCTCCATTACCAAAAACAGGGTCTCTCCCACCTATTGATGATGCCTACACTTTAATTGGAGACATTCAACAGTTAGCCTTCATGCCACCCAGTTCGTCTATAGAGCTATCCATGCAAGCAACTTATTGAAAGAGGGATTAGTCTGCCCAGGGCATCTGAAACATCAACCAATCAAATGGTAGGTACTAAATACTCAGTATTGGCTCAGTTCCATACTAGACACTGGAGAGATGAAAACGTAAAATGACCCTTGCCCTCAAGAAACTGGAGAGGCAAGATGAATGTTCCTGAAACAATGGGATACAACTAATGCTAAATGGTGCCTTACCAATTGTGAGAACTAGAATAGTTCTTATGGAAAAGAGATCCAGAAGGGTTAGACTGGTCAAAGGGAATTCCCAGAGGAGGGAGTACCAGATCTGGGTCAAGGATAAAAGTAGTTGACTTCATGACTCAGAAGGAAAATATGACTAAAAAGATTCCTGGATGTTGGGAGCTTGGCCACTTCACCCCCAACACTGGCCTATTTAGAAGTATGAACATGCTGAAAGAGTGTTAGATTTGGAAGCAGAGGACCTGGGCTGGAAATCTGGCCTGGCAACTTACTACTTGGGTGGCGTTGGGTAAGTGCCTTCAGTATTCTGGGCTTGTTTCCTCATCTGTAAAATGAGGAGGCTGACATCCAAGGTATTTAAATATGTGATTATATGATCTCTTGAAATCCTGTGTCACAAGAACACAATCCCCAAATCTTAGGGCTGGGAAAAGAAGTTTGAGAATTTTGTGTTTTAGCCTTCAGGCAGAATCATGCTTAAAACTCACCATATCTGAGTAGACTTGATGCAGTGGCAACAATGACTTGGGCTCAAATTCCATGCTCATACTAGCTATGTGACCTTGGGCAAGTCACTTCACTCCTCTGGGCCTCAATTAGCCTTCTCTAAAATGAAGGGGCTGAATCAAATACGACCTGAAGTTCCTTACAGATTTAGCTCTTTGATTCTAAGAGGACTTTGGCATGTCTTTTACAGTCCCAGGATTCTCTCAAATTCTTATTTAGTGGCCATTTCATAGATAGATAAAAGAAATGTGGCTATTGGCTTTATTCCACAAGAAATATAGTCTGGAAAAATCACAGTATTGCCCCCCAAAAAAGTCTGCTTCTCTTTGAGCATAAGAGAAGTACCTAGGGCTCAATGGGATAAGAGGGAAGAGGGAGACAAGAGTAATTAATATCTCTCATTATGAAGAATATTACAAATGCTATACTGGCCAGGTGAAAAAAGCAAACATACTCTTAGTCTTGGAGCACCTAGGTGGGCAGTGGATAGAGCATTGCACTTGGAATCAGGAAGACTCATCTTCCTGAGTTCAAATCCAGCCTTAGACACTTACTAGCTGTGTGACCCTATAGCAGTAACCACACTGGCATGCCCAGGATGGTTGCTAGCACAGTTCTTAGATCTGCTTTACTAGGAAAGATAGCTGTTTAAGGGGACACCAATCTTTTTTTAAATTACATTCCCCAGTTCAGGGGAAACGTCAACACCATGAACTTCAAAGAAAATACAGAGAAAATACCAGCAGAGAAATAAAGACCAACAGACAGGGCTCTGACTGCCTGAATCAAAGCAATATTGCCATACATTTGACATACATTTCTGGATCGAGAGAACCTGTACATCTCAGTAGTTAGGGAGCTCTGAACATAGTGTCACTCAGAATCTTAACCAGGGAATCACAAGACCCCTCTCATAAGCGAGCCCCCAAAGCAAAATACCAACTCAGAGTATATATATACTTCTCAGAGCCAGAGGGCATCACAACCCTTTGGCACAACTCAGTGCCTAATTAGAAATTAAGAAAAGGTGTGAGAGCCTTCCTACAAGCAAGCCTCTCCTAAGCAAGCTTCCCTTAATGGGCTCTGCATGAGTCCTGTTAAGGAAGGAAAAGACCTGTTAAGGAGGAAGATCTTAAATCCCATTAACATTACAGACCCTGAGCTAGTCACTTAACCCTGTTTGTCTCAGTTTCCTCATCTATAAAATGAGCTGGAGAAGGAAATGGCAAACCACTCCAGTATCTTTGCCACAAAAATCCAAAATGGGGTCACAAAGAATCAGGCACAAATAAAAAAAAAAAACTAAATGACCCTCTTAGTCATTCCTGCTGTCATCTGACCATCACAAATGGTTTGAACACAATGTTGTTCAGAAAGAGGGACTTATCATAGGATCATAGAACTAGACCTGGAAGGAATCACAGAGGCCATCAAAACATTTTACAGATGAGGAAACTGAGGCCCAGGGAAGTTAAGGGATTTGCCCAAGCTTACACAGATAGTAAGTGTTGTTAAGAGGTAGGATTTGAACCTTGTCTTCTTGACTTCAGACCTGTACTACCAAAAAAAAATCTTGATTGAAATTAGAAACTCCATGGGAATGGGACCAAAGAAAGAGAGCTCAGAGAGTTACCAGGAATATTAGTAGAGAAGCTCCTACTGTCAAATATCTAATCTCTAGATGGAGAAAAGTCTGAGATAAACCTAAATCCTCTTTCAGGAATCTTTGGAACAACCTATGCTAGCACAAATATTGAATGGTAATTCAGTCATATTGCAATTGACTGAGAAGGCAAGTAAGCCTTGTAAGAGTTGGCCAAAAAAAAAAATGTGTACATGGATCCCTCATGTCCTCTGGGAAGTATAAATCCAGAAGGAACTTGGCTTTGGATCAATGTTTGCCTTCTCTCTCTCCTTTCCAGATCCAGGAACATTCCATTTCTCAGCACAGGGGCAAAGGAGGTAAATTGCTTTCTTACCCAAGTCAAATGGATAATCCCTTCCTACTAAATGCACTGCAAAAAATGTGTGTGTATGTATATATGTATATTTTTTTTCATTGATCACCCAAGAAAAAGGAAAATTCAAGTAGTTCAACTTCTTTCCTTACAGCCAATTTCAGGCTTTCCTTTTCTGTGAATCCCATTCTATTTTAATATCTTTACATACAGATAAGATCAGACAACATGTTTGCTGATTTTACATGGTACAATAAAAATATATATTTTTTAAATTTCTTTTCCCAATCTCTATCCCCATGTTTCTCTCCCAAAGGGAAGGATCTTGAGAAAAGCCTTTAAAAAAAAAACTCCACTGCTGATGCAATCTCTAGCTGAGATTATGTGCATATGACTAAAGAAACCAGAAGACAGCCTGCAACTTCTTTGGGTTATTTTTTAAGCAGCATCTACATTGATGTTCATTGCACCAATCAATTAAAAAGTTCAACTTCAAAACTCTGCCCAGAGGGAAGGTAGCTGAGCTCCTGTTGCTAGGACATGAAAAAATGAAGTGTTTATTGAGTGGTACAATATGTAAAACTCTGGGCCAAGTGCTATGGATGATAAAAATAAATTTAAGATGATCCTTGGCCTCAAAAAGTTTTAAATCTAGTTGGTGAATTTTTTTAATTGCATATAAAAATGCCTAAACTGGAAAACAGCTCATGAATAAGAGTCATTTTCATGGTAGCAGATCAAAGGAGGCAAAGATTACCCTGGACTGGTCAGGTCAGGGGAGGATTCACCACAAAATGAGGACTTAAGCTCTGAAGACTGGATAAGAATGCAATAGACAGATGAGAGAATGGAAGATGTTTCAGGAAGAGATAAGGGTTTGAACAAAAAACATATTCAAGAGATAGAGTAGGACAGGATCATGTGGAAGAGTACATCATCATATTTGGAAAGTGGATTAGGAGTCATTGTCTAAGAACTTGATCATCTTACTAAATCATGTGGACTTTATTTAATAGCAAAGAGGGAACCACTAACAGTTTTGTGCAGAGATATGAAATTATGAAAGTCATACATTAGGGAATCTAATCTGATGGCTGTGTGCAGAATGGATTGAGGGAATCATAGAATCATAGACTTACAACTAGAAGCGACCTCCAAGACCATCGAGTCCAACTTCTTTATTTTACAGATGAAGAAAGTGAGACAGAGAGGTCTTAAGTGACTTGCCCAGGGTCACACAGTTAGTAAGTGGCTGAGGCAGGATTTGAGCTCAGGTCTTTTTTGGTATACTACCTAGCTGCCTGGCAGAAAGTGTAATTGGTTATGGGAAGACTGGTTAGGAAGCTATTATATTGGTATGAGTCAGTTGATAAAGGCTGAGATCTTAATATTGGCAGTGGTGACAAAAAGAAAGGCATGAATTTGAGACTTATTTCAAAGGTAAAATCACCCATTTTTAGTGACTAATTAAATATCAGAAGAAAGAAGAAAATTTGATCCAAGATGACTCCAAAATTTTGAATGTAAGTAACTAAAAAAAATTACAGAGATTAACCATAGTTCTGAAGGAGGAAAGAAAATGAAAGAAGTAGACAAAAAGAGTGGTAAGAAATAATAAAATGATAGAATAGTGTCATGAAGGCCAAAGAAAGTACTAAGAAAAAAGTGGTCAATAGTATATACTACAGAAAAGTCAAAGAGAACAAGGTTAGAGAAAAAAACTAGAATTAATGATTAGGAAGTCTCTGGCACTAACGTCTTCAGACAAAGGAGCCACAATGATATCCCAATAAGTCATCCTAAGCACTCTTGGCCCTCTGTCAACATTGGCCCATGAGACATTGTTAGGATTCCTTCCAACTACCATACTCCTAGTTACTTCCTTGCTTCCTCTCATCCCCTTTGGAGGTGTCCAGTGTCATTGTAACAGCAGGAAGTCACTCCTGTGTTCATTGCCACTTTCTACCATGAGGATCTTTCAAAGAGGAATCCCTAACCCTCTCCTGCCCCAGTTCCCTGAAGCTCATCCTGGGAGTTGCTCAATACCACCATGCCCAAATAGAGGCAGACTGGTCTCTGCCCATACCTCCGTGCTGCCTGACCCCCAACTCATCTATAAAATGAGGATACTCTTCACTTAAGGCTCACTTCTCTCTGTTCTATCCCCCTCCTCTAAGTGATTGCCTAGTTTTGGCAGCAAGTAGGTATGGTCATACATCTCAGGACTTTGCATCAGATAGACCTGATTTTAGATCTTCTCTCAGAAACTTACTCTGTGACCCTGAGTACATCACTTAACTTCCCTCAGCCTCATCTATAAAATGGGTATAATAATAATATCTACCTTGCAGGGTTGTTGCGAGGAGCAAGTAAAATAACATATGTAAAGTGCTTTAAAGACTCTACATAAATGCTAGCCGGGTAGGAGGAGGAGGAGGAAGAGGAGTGTGACTAGAACTGACCATGGTTGAAGGTCCTCTGGAGAGTACCCCACCATTCTACTGCTGTTTCTCCTCATTCTCATTCTCTCTAGGGTGGTCTGTTTCAACTACATCGCAAGGGCTCTGATACTTTATTTACCACCACCACCCCATCTCAGGACTGCACAAAAGACTGCCCCCCATCTACTGGGGGCAGCTCTCTTCTGTTCTTTGTACACTGGAATGTTTGAGTTTGGGGATAATTGTTAATTTCATAGTGAAAAGAGATTAAAAATTAATCTTTATGTCTCTGAGTATACCATTTTGACCTATCAGAGGATAAAATTTAATGAGAGTTTGAAGTTGTTGAGATTTTTGTTCAGTGACCCTCTACAGAAAATCAAAGGAAGACTTACCTGAGTTTTAGAGTCAGGTCTTAGCCAGGGGAGAACCCCTGTGCGCCTCAGATCTGCCATCCGGGCATTGAGCTTATGAGCAAGTATAATTGTGAGAGGCATACATTCTTCTGTCTCATCGGTAGCATAGCCAAACATCAAACCCTGAATGAAGAAGGAAATAAGAAAGGGAGAGGAGAAAAAACAGTTTAGGTCCCAACTATAGGTTGCTATACCCCAGAGTTAATTGGTTCTTAAATTTCTGACTCCTTGCTTCAGCGGCTAATTGCTCTCAGGTCCCTTAACCAGTCCTGCCAAAATGTCCCCATTCTCAAGGTAAGTGGTGAAGAAGGGCTTACTCCCAGGAAGGCATTAAGTTCATTTCAATGTAAAGTGTGGTTCAGAGCTAGATGAAAAAGAAAATAATTGCTGTCTTAACAGAAATGGAGCTTATAAAAAGAGAGTGTCTGTTATTTCAAAAGCAGGAATCCATTCAGTCTCAAACCAACCAAATTTAAATTTTGAGTAATTTATAAATACATGGGTGTAGATGAAGGCCCCAAAAACTACATGCCTCAACATTTGAACTCCTTGAACTTGTAATTTAACTCTCAAAGCTGACCTTAGCAGATTCTGAAACTCCATTAGACTTGAGAAATGCTCGTTTTGTTTTCTAATAAAATTACAAAAGGATTTTTTATTTTGGACATTAGTGTCCATTATCCATGAGTAGAATGAGAAATTGATCAACTTGAAACACAATAAATAGAAATGGATTAGTTATCAGCACTATTGAGCAAGCATCCTTACACTTGGAAGCTACTCAATTGCATTCCACTTCAATTTAAACTTTCCAAGTCAGACTCACTACCCATTGGGAAGTAGTTTTATCCACAGTATTTTGCTGTGACATTATGTCTCCATCTCTTCTCTTGTAGAACTAAATATATCATATACAAAACATCTAGATTTCAGTCCCAAAGAAGAATATGCATGGACTATTTTTTTATTCTTCATTTTCTATTTTTTAAAAATAGATCTTCACACATCTCTCTCTCTCCTCTTTTCCACAGCCAAACTCCAAGAAAGAAAAGCTTTTTATTCTCATTGCCTCTACTTTCTCATCTCTCAGTCACCTCCCAACTCTTTGTAATCTGGTTTCTGATCCCACCATTCTATCAGAATTGTTCTACAAGGTCACCAAAGATCATTTATTTGCTATATCTAGTTTCCTTTTCTCAGTTCTTATCCTTCTTGTATTCTCTGCAGTGTCTGGTGGTACTGATTATATCCCCTAAAGAGTCTCTCCTTCCTAGATCTTCCTGGAACTGCTTTCCTCTGGTTCTTCTTTTACCAGCCTGATCATTCCTCCTCAGTCTCCCAGTGGTTCCCATAATTACAGATAAGGCAAATGTGTTCTTAGACTTCTCTTAGGCATCCCACCCAGTTTAGTTTTCCTCATGGTAAGTCTGAAGATTTATCATAGCAATTCTGTCAAACACATAAGAGTTTGGGATTTTATCTAATTTATGATTCAGAATTATTTACTTCTAGACTACAATGTCTCCTCTAAGTTAAATCATTTGTTCCTTGTTCAGCTATTCTACCAAAAATAAATGGCCAGGTGGGGAAACCCTTCTGCCAATGCAGGTTGGTACCTTATCTTCAACTTAGAGTCTTAGAGAATTGTTTGTAGTTCTGAGAAATTAAGTGACTTGTCCAGGGTTACATAGGCAGGACTATCAACCCAGTTCTTCCTGAAAATTGAACTTTCTATCCATCACACCATGCCAATTTTCACAACAATAAAAGCTTACACTTATGTAATGATTTAAGGTTTGGGAAATATATATGCTGTCTCACTTGAACCTCATTGCAATCCTATCAGATATTTGCTATTATTAACCCATTTTACAGAGGAGGAAACTGAGTCTCAGAGAGGCTAAGTGATTTTCCCCATGATCATCCAGTTAGTAAATATCTAAGGCAGGATTCAAATTTAGTTCTGTATTGACTCCAACATGCATCATATTATACCACACGGCTTTCTCTATATAGAGATAACATGTATCATGTGAGTTTATGAGTTTCTTGTGCTCTATAATAAGAAGTATGCTAGTAAATATTTAACAACCAGCTCTCTGGGGGGGTAGAGTATGCATGACACATTTTTAGTTTAATCTGCATTGTTAATATTTTCTCCAACACTTTTTAGAGTCTAATCAATCAACAAGAAAATTGATCAAGCTCTGATTTGTAGCATTTGCCAATTTCCAAGCTCACATTGAAAATTTAACAACTGGTTCTCAGGAGTCAGTAGGCATTGACTTCAGCACATCCCTGTATCTTGTGTTAGATGTGTGGTCATCAAATTTATACATAACATGAGACTTTGATGGTGATTCTGACCTTTTAATGTTTATTACGTTTATTTTGTTTTACTTAGAATTATTCTCTCAGAGTAATTATTCACGTTGACTGCCATTAAACCAACTGCAAATACCACATAGTAAATCAATCCTTCTTTGAGGGGGATGCTGAGAACTGGAAAAGAGAAGGAATAATATCCTCTTATCCAGAGCCTGAAGGTTCTTCCTAAGTCCTTAGGCAGCTTGGAAATCAGTGAGAGAACCTTTTTTGAGGAGATGGGGATGGGGGGATAAGGAGCAGGAAAAGTTGTTGGTGATCCTGTAAAACACCGGCCTTGCCTGACAATTTGTAACTGGACAGAAGTAAGAACATAGAAAAAGCAAACCCCATGTGATATCAACAGGTAAGAAATCCAAATAATCGAGATATTCTAAAAACAGACCATGTCTTCCCTGGAATGAACAGGCAGAGTAATTGACTAACTGGGACCGAATGATGGCTTTGCTAAGGTGAATAATGCTTAGTCACCTGGTCTCCAGCACCAACATCTTCTTCATTTTTGTCCAAGTGGACACACTGGGCAATATCTGGAGACTGTTGTTCCAGGGCTACTAGCACATTGCAGGTCTTGAAGTCAAAGCCTGCAGGGGAAGAAAAGCAAATATGAGCTAATACACATTTCACAAGTGAGCTGGGCAGAGGCCTGCTCCCCAGGTGAACACATGACGGCCTGGTTCAATTCCTAACCCAGGCTAAGGTTTTTAGCTTTTTGAAAAAAAGCTCTCATTTATCCCTCCAGGGAAATACTTTCTCTCTGCCTCATTTATCCAAGATAAGATCAGATACAACCTAAAACTAACCCAAACCAAGAACCTTATGACCCATGTGGGGGTAATAAAATACCTTCTTCCTAGGCTTGTGGTAAAGATAAATATGAGATCATATTTTTAAAATACTTTACAGTACCAAAAGCACCAGCTAGACATTCAATAAGCATTTATTAAGACCCTATGATGGGCCAAGCATGTGCTAAGCACTGAGGATGCATGGAAAAGCACTAGACAGGCCCTGCCCTCAAGGAGCTCACAATTTAGTAGGGCTACCACAAGCAAACAGCTATGTACAATCAAAGTAAATACAAGATAAATTGGAGGTAATCAACAAAGGGAAGGCTCTAGCACTGTTGGTGGTGCTGGTGCTGGTGCTGGTGGTGCTGGTGCTGGTGCTGGTGGTGGTTACCATATGCCTGTCTGTAACCCCAAAGAAGGAAAGTAAGAGCTTGAAAGAGTCAAAGTCATAGAACAGAAAATGTAACCTGTCCAGTTTTGTTAGATAAAGGGATGCTAAAAAGTCCCTTTTTTAATGCCATCAGGGTCAAATCACTTGCTAAGAGTCACAAAGGTAGTAAGTATCTGAAGGGAGATTTGAACTCAGGTCCTCCTGAATTCAGGGTCAGTGCTCTATTCACTGTGCCACCTATCAGCCCTAATTTTAGTTACTGCTATTGTTTGGTCAATTAGTTGTATCTGACTCTCTGTGACCCCATTTGGAGTTTTCTTGACAAAGATACTAGAGTGGTTTGCCATTTCCCTCTCCAGCTCATTTTACAGATGAGGAAACTGAGGCAAACAGAGTTAAGAGACTTAACAAGTGTCACACAGCTCGTAAGTGTCTGAGACTGGATTTGAAATAGCACTGATTGGGAAACAGGGTACCTGGGTTCCAGTCTCAGCTCAGTCACAGACTGCCTTGGAACAATCCCACCACCCCTGTGAGTCTCATCTTCCTTAGTTATGAAGTAAAGGGGGTGGGAGTGGGGAAAGGAAAAAATTACCCCAATATGGGATAGTAAAAATGCTGCTAGTCATTTGATCTGAAAATGATACAACCCCCCCGCAAAAAAATATCTCACTTCATACCACAAAACAGTTCCATCTGTCATGACTAGAATTCTATGCAATCAAATGCCATTTCAGAGCCAGAGGGTTATTTCTCCTTGGTTATGGTTAAATTTTGAGAAATAGTCTAATGTGAGCAACTCCATAAAAAACATAGTAGTCAAGATGGCCTGAGGATGCCAACAATATGAATAAATCATGATTAAGGCCAAGGGATACCTCCCCCCCCCACACACCCCCCAGTAGCTAGGCTGAAAATACCTCCTGGGCTCTTCAAGGTGAATCTCGACAGCCACAACCTTTTCAGACATTCAATAGTAACTGTGAATTTTGTATGTGGACAGAGCATTGCATGATGGACACACATTCCGAAGGGACTAACAGTAGTATGGATGTGAACAGTCTTTCACTGCAGGGCTAGCAAAAGGGTGGTAGAGAAAGCCTGGCCCATTCCTCAGGAATTCACTGGTCAGTAGTGAACTCTCCTTGCTTTGCAGGAGAACTGAAAGCAGGAGTTCAGAGGGGCCCTGAATACCTCAGTTCCAAAGAATAGGTAATGAAATTGAACTGTACCTCCCTGCTGTCCATCAGCGTGGTACTGTGGAAATAGAGTCAGAAAAAAATGGGTTCACATGTCCCCTCTGACAATTACTCCCTTGGACAAATCACCTGCCTCTCTGGGTCTATTTCCTCAATTGTAAAGGGAGGGAGTAGGTCTATGATCCTCTCAGCAGAAAAGGTCATACTGCCAGGTGTTTTTGCTTAGCTGTTTTCCTTAGTTACAAGAAAGGGTTCAATTCTTGGGGTGGCAGTATTTCTAGAAACAATGGTACTGTACCAACAAAAGGCATCGACTGTACTTTAAAAAAAGAAGATGGAGTCAGTGGGACAGAAACAGAAGGAGCTGCAATGCATGAAAAGAAAGGATCGTGACAAAGAAGACTCTGGCGTAAAACAACAAACATACTGGAAAAGAGCAGAATATGACTTTCTGCCCGATTGCAACAGCCAGAGATTTCCTGAAATATCTTCAATGCCAGATGATGATCAAACAGAGACTCTAGCGCCTGTGTGAAACAGCAGACACACACACACACACACACACACACACACACACACACACACAGAGTCACAGAGCTGCCCAGCACCACAGGATGGAAACCACAATTTATTAAGGCCCTACTATATGCCAGACACTGTGCTAAGCACTTTACAAATATTGTCTCTTTTGATCCTTCAACACCTCTGGAAGGTAGGTGCTATTATTATCCTTAGTTTACAGTTTAAGAAACTGAGGCAGACAGAAATTAAGGGGCTTGGTCAGGATCACAGAGCTAGAAAGTGTCTGAGGCTGAATTTGACTTTAGATCTCCCTGACTCCATGCCCAGTAGTCCATGCCAATTAGCAGTTACACACAACAGTCCATATGTCATCTGCTACAGTAAGATGGGCTCATGAGGAAATAAAATGAGCTTTGGAGTTATTCTTTCACTTGCCTCTCCCTTTGCCATTTCTAGGGGAAATCCCTTCTGGGAACTGTCTCTTGTAAAGACAAAGACAGAAAGTCACTCTTGAATAAGCTCAGAATAAACCAAAATAAAGTGACTTTCTTGGTAGAACATGTTGACAGTTCTGTCTGACAAAACATGCCCACTTGGCATTTCAGGAAGGTTAAATAATGTTGAACAGTATGTTCCTTGGAGAGCTGTCATAAAAGAATGTTTCTAAGAACTAACAGAGAAGAGAGAAATATTTACTTTAAACTTGCCTCTTAGCCTTCCTGGGCCTCAGTTTCCTCATCTGTAAAAATGAGAAAGCTTGACTAAATGGCCTCTGAAGTCCCTTCCAACTCTAAATCTATGATTTATGATAGTCTGTTGCAAAGATCTGGGTTCAAATCCTGTCTCGGATACTAACTTTTGTAATGTGGGCAAGTCAATTATCCTCCCTGTGTTTCAGTTTCTCCGTCTGTAAAGTCCACTGGTCTCTGAAGAACCTTTTAGTTCTAAATAGATGCTCCCGTGATTCTATGATCCTCTTGTTTCTAGGGCTCAGAGCGATAGCTGAGCATTTGGGGGTATTGTCTCTTTTAGGTACACCCAGGACAGAGTAAGAACATCAAAGGTGTTCTCTTCTCTCCTTAACTTTGCTTCCTTAAGAGTAAGTAGTCCATAGACGCATTAAACAACAGCCCAAGAATTCTGAAGTGTTTGATGTTGCTACTGTACTCCTAGACTGTGGTCAACTTGACCCAAAGCTATGTTGCCTCCTTGGAGAACAAAGGTGTTCAAGGGTTAGTTTTACATATTCCTGCAATCTTCTGGCTACCTGATGTAGAATTTGCTGCTCCTCTCCCCTCCCCTTTCCTACCAACATTATTGGCTGGCTGAAATTTCAATCGCACCCAAACTCTCAAGGGTAATACAAAGAAGGAAAACCATCCAAGACTTTCCCTGGTTGACCTGATACTGGTTGATAACTCAGCTAACCACTGGTATTGGTGGAAAGGGGGAAAGGGGAGGAGCCAGCAAATTCTACTTTAGGGAAAGCACGCACAAATGCGAGGTACTTTATCATGGGCAGGATTTTATTAAAATCTGTGTCTCTAGAACTCAAATCACATATTCTCCTTCGTAGATGGATGTGAGTAGTGAATAGACAATGTGTGTATGTGAATACATATGTGTATGTATATGTGTATGAGTGCATACATGTATGTATACATACACACAATACAGAGAGATACTAGCTATTCTATGTGATATTACAAGAATTACTATTCCCATTTTATAGATGAGGAAACTGAGGTTCTGAAAGGTTAAGTCATTTGGCCATGGCCACATAACTAGTGAATAGCATAAGCTAGATATGAGGATGAGGATGGGGGATAGATGTGATTTCACTGGTGTAGGGAGAAATTCCCCCTGACAGTGGAGGTCAGCACCTTCTCTGGGATTTCTAAATAATCCCAGAGAGTTGCTTAAAGCAATGAGAGATGAACTGACATGTCCAGCATGTCTGAAACAGAACTCAAACCCATGGCTTCTCAGTTCTAGATCTAGCACAACGTGCATTCTGCCAAGTTGCCTCCATACTTAAAGTTCTTCCGAAGGCTGCCCCATCAATTCAAATTAAAGTTATGTCAATAGAGGGAACATAATTATATTTTAAAAACGAGGGAATTTTTTTTTCCCTTTAAGCCCATGGTTCTCAACCTTCCTAATGCTGCAAACCTTTAATGCTCATATGTGGGCGTACCTGCATGTGGGTGGGCCCGCCTGGAGATGGATAGAGGAGTGGTGTCTTGGTTCCTAAGACCATCAGAAATATGTGTTTTCCGATGGTCTTAGGCAACCCTGTTCGACACCCAAAGGGGTCACGACCACAGGTTGAGAACCGGAACCAAACACTTGGCTCTGTTGTAGTGAACTTGATCCCCTCCATGTCCTCTGAGATCTAGCTATGTGGTCCTGCTTTCTATGCCTTGAACAGAACGCTGCAGCTCCAATCTCTGTGTCTTTGCACTGGCTGCCCTCCATACTTGAAATGTTCAGCCCCACACCTCTATCTCAGTTTCCCTGGTTTTCATCAAGACTCAGCTCTAATCCCACTTTCTATAGGAAGTCTTTCCCAGTATCCCCAGCTACTAGTACTTTCCTCTCAGATTACCTTCCATCTACTACAGATTGATCAATTAATCTATCTATCTATCTATCTATCCATCCATCCATCCATCTATCTATCTATTATCTATCCATCTACCTATCTATCTATCCATCCATCTATCTATCTATCTCTATATCACCTATCTAAATATAAATGTCTAGATATGTAACTAGATGGGCAGATCAGTATAGATATAGATAGATAGATAGATAGATAGATAGATAGATAGATAGATAGACAGATAGATAATTCTCTTGTGTGTATACTGTATATGCCTAGTTATTTACATGTTGTCCACTCCTTATCCATCCTAAAAGGCCAAGGTTAAATTCAATCAGGTCTATGATACTCATCCCACCAGACGGTTCTAAGATCTCCTTCCTGTGAAGTCTCATGACATACATATCTTCATAACATCTCTAAAATACAGCCCCTTCTCTCCTCCAGCACTGCAAGACCTGGTACAGGTTCTCATCACCTTATGCCTGGATTATTTTAACAGCCTGCTGGTGGGTCTCTCTGCCCCAAATCTCTCTAGTCCATTCCCCACTCAACTATCAAATCAATCTTCTTAAAGTTGGGTTGTTGTTGTCTTTCATTCTTTAAGAAGACCAAAATGTCATCACTATGTTGGGGTCAAGGTACAGTGTATCCAACTGTGGCTGAATCAGACCATTACAAGCTTGGAAGGCTCTGTCACAGGTCAGGCACAAATAGTCCATGTTCTTCCTAAAAGTACAAGTGTGAACATATCACCACCCTACCCCACTCCCATTCAACCAACTCCAGTGGTTCCCTATTACCCCCAGGATCAAATATGAAATACTGTCTGATTTTTAACACCCTGTATAACCTGGTCCTGTTCTACCTTTCCAGGTTTTTAAAATCATACTCCCCTCTGTGATCCAGTGACACTGGCTTCCAATGTTATCCCTTTAATGTGACAACCTATCTCTTATCTTATTCTGCCCCAAACATATATTTCTGGTATATGTTGGAGCATATATTCAGCTCCAAAATATTAGTATGTTTCTTTTATCCTGCTTACTATATGGCAAGCTTCCTAAAAGAAAGTACTATGTATCACTCAGTTTTGGCTCTCTCATAGCACTTAACATTATGCCTTAAATATAGTAGGTGCTCAATAATTATTTTTTGAACTTAAGTTATTTTGTTTACAATGTAGAAGAACAATTAGTCAATTCAATGGCCTGCCATGACTCCTACTGTGAAGGGTAACTGTCAATACAAGTAATGTCCTATGCTTTAGGCTAAGCTTTTGTTGTCGTTCAGTCATTTCAGTCATTTGGAATTTTCTTGGGAAAGATCCTGGAGTGGTTTGCTATTTCCTTCTCCAGCTCATTTTACCAATGAGGAACTGAGGCAAACAGAGTAAAGTGACTTGCCCAGGGTCACACAACTAGTAAGTTTCTGAGGCCGTATTTGAACTCAAGAGGATTAGTCTTCCTGACTTCAGGCCCAGCACTCTACCCATTGCATCCCCTAGCTGCCCTTACACTGAGCCTAAACTGCTCAGCACGGCGTGCCCACACCAGAGAAGGTGCTGTGTTTTATGAACAAAGCAGAATTGAAACAGCCCAAAGGACATGCAGGATGTGCAAATTTGGAGAATCAACCCCAAATGTTCACATGGACTATTTGTGTCCAGCTTAGAGTAGAGCATTCCAAATTCCTATAGGACTGATCAGTTACAGTCAGACACATCGAAACTTGACTTTAGCATAGTGATGTCATTTTGTTCCTCTTTGAGAACGAAGGACAACCAACCAAATCTCGATGAAAAAAATGATCTTGAGAAATTCAAACATTAGTAAGGAAACACTTTTTCAACTACCAGTCAACAAGCATTTGTTTATCTCATCCAAGCTGGGGGTGGGGGAGAATACAATAGTATAAAAAATGATTCCTGTGTTCAAGAAATTGAAAATCCACCTGGGAACTCGACTATCGATAGCGATTTTAAATAATAACAAACAACAAAGTACTACAACCAAGTGCTAAACTTTATAGCACGATGGATATAAACTGTCAAGTTCCAAGCAGAGGGAAATTAGTATAGGTTCCAATGGCCCAAGAAGCTTTCAGTGAGAAGCTGGGACTTGAGGTAGGTACTAATGACCTTCATGAACACAAAATATGACTTGGCTCTTCTGGTCAAGACAATGATCCAAGACGATTCCAAAGGCCCTACGATGAAAAATGCCACCCACCTCCAGAGAGAGAACTTACAAACGGTGCCAACTGGAGTGTAATTTTCTTGGTTTATTTTTCTGTCTTTTTGGTGATAGGGCTAATATGGAAATATGGTTTGCATCACTTCATATGTATAACTGATATCATATTACTTGTCTTCTCAGTGGATGGGGAAGGGGCAGGTGGGAGGGAGAGAATTTTGAACTAAATTTTTTAAAGGAATATTAAAAACAAGTAACAATTTTAAAATATGTGTATGTGACAAAATAAACACAAGGTATCTTAAGCAAATAATTAAGCTGGATGACAAATATATAAATAATATCAATGAATTTTTAAATATTTTTCTCTACTTTGTTCTTTATCAGTAATAGTGGTAGTAATGACAGTAAAAATGTTAGCTAGCATTTATATATTGCTGTGAAGTTTATAAAGCACTATATTATTTGATTTGATTGTCCTAACAACCTTATGAGATTCTGTTATTATCTCGATTTTACAGATGAGAACACTGAGGCAGAAAGAGGTGAAGTGACTTGATCAGGTTCACTCAGCTAGTAAGTAAGTGTAGCAGGATTCAAACTCAGGTCTCCCTGACTCCCAGTCTAGTCACTTAGCTTTAGTCTAACATCTTCCTCATGTGACTACGCTAAGGGTTAAAAAAGCAGGTAGTGAACCCAATGGCAAAATGTCTTTATAGTCTCTTTTTTGTCATCATAGGATTCAAGGCATTATTGTGACAGTTTATGGTTTGAGGGAATTTCCCGAGATTTCATTAATGTAGGGAACAAGTGTTCAGACCTTTTCTGAAACATATAATGTTAGAGAGCTTCCCAAGGCACAGAAAAGAGAAATTTCTTGCCCAAGGTCATGACATTAGTATGTGTCAGTGGTAAGACTTGAACACAGGTCTTCCTAACAGCCAGCTGTCTTCCACCAGGCTGCTTCTAGGTGGTCCTTTCCCCCCTTTCAATTGTCTTACTTTTTTTCCAAATTGTCTCTCTCCCCTCTCCTCCAGCCCCTTCTGCATTGATTGAAAAGGCAGGCAATATCATATCATGCCTTTATGTGCTATTACATAATTATCATGCTAGTCTTCACTCAGTTACATGTGGGAAGTATATATAAAGCCACACAGCATTTGCTACTATTTCAAGGGAGCTATACCGCTCTCACTTCTAGATTTTTCTACCATTCAGGCACCTAGGGACACGCACCCTTATGAAATGCTTAATATTATCAATCCGACTTCAGGCCCTTGAAATTTTCACCAAGTACAATTTTGTAATTAATCACTCGATTTTCACTCTTTAATATCGACAGCAGTTGACTGATCTTGGAAAGCTTTCCGACAGAGTACAAAGTCCTCGGGAAGAACAACATTCGTAGGTGATGTTTGCACTTCCAAAGACAAGGCTGCTTATTTGTTTAAATAAGCTTTTGACCAAGGTCACACAACACTGCAGTCAAATGATGCCATGACAGACAACCTAAATAGAAATGTTTTCATTTAATTCTAATGTTCTATAATAATTAGGGGTGTTTGCCTACAGGCAGTTTCTCTTCCAGTGCTTTATTGTCAGAAGGGAGAGGTGTGGGCACAACCCCCTGAGCTCATCTTTTTCTGATATGGCCTTTTATGCCACCCCTGAATTCCTATGAGACGGCCTAGGAATTTAGTTCACCCATAAAGGCATCTGAACAGCCTCCAGATAAATCTGCTCTCATCCTAGATGTGGAAACACAGGTAAGACAAATATGCTTTTCAGTCCCAACGTTTTCTCCCCTACCTTTGGCTGAATCATCATAGCCTATGTGTTTAATGGTGTCCCGGACTACACGCTGATAATCCACCATGGCAACTGAAGTGATCTCCCCGCAGAGTAGTACCATTCCAGTTTTGCAGACAGTCTCTGTAAAGGAGAGAACAGAGGAAATCTTAGAACCCATATTGCAAGGCAGCAAAAACTCCATACTGCCTGACGCAGACCTCAGAGAAACATTGAAAAATCTGAGAAGGCTGGATGACAAAACTTTAACTAGTATGGGGTGACTGGGGTTTTGTCCCAGGGGAGAGAGCATTTTTCCTCCCAATAGCAACCATCCTTCAGGTCATTCTCTACGTCACCACACAGTACAACTTCTGTCTGCCCCTCTCCCTTCCCACCAAAGGACTGGCAGTGATCCATAATCCCTCTCTCAACTCCTGCAGAATGTGTGGGACCTTAGGGTCAGGCTGTCCCCTTGCACAACTACACCTTTGGTCAGAATATGCTTCGTATGTGTACTATGAAATTAGTTCTAGCATAAGACCAAATGAGCCCTGTGACCTTAGAAAAGCCCCTTATGGAAGGAACACTGTCTCTCGAGTCTGAGGACCCAACTCAGATCCTACCTCTGATGCTTCTTGTCTTTATGACTAGAAAAGTCACTCAACCTCCCTGGGTCTCAATTTTCCCATCTGCAAAATAAGAGAGTTGGACAAGAAGGCCTCTGATGCCCTTTCCAAAATTAATCTATTATTTTATGACCTCTCTGGGCTTTAGTTTTCTTACCTGTAAAATGATAGAATTGGACGAGATTGATCTTTAAAAACTTTTCCAGCTCAAAAATTCTATAAATCTGTCATTATAATCTTGTGTTATTAAAATCAAAGGAATATGGAAAAAGAGCATTCCCTTAATGTCAAGATGAAGAGCCTTGCACCTTATTCAGGTCTAAGAAATACTGATAGAGGATGATAATGATGTGAATGAAATTTAGATGGTGCCTCTGATTTAATTAAACAATAATGCACTTTGGTCCATCTCCTGGCTTAATAAGGAGCCATAAGAGGATATTATGACATATATGGGAGAATGAATTAATTATCACATAATTTAACTTTAACCAACAGACTAGTGCCAAAATAATAATCCCCTAGAAAATCACTCTTCTATTGAATGCTATGATGAATTAGAAATTAGAAATGAAAAAATAAATTTAATCCAGAGAGATATCTGTGTTTATGTCCCATTTGGGTACAGTGAAGGCATCATTAACTATTACTTTAAAGGTTTTGCTTATTCCCAGGCACTGCCTGATAACTTCCTTCAGAAGGCCCAAAATCTGCATTGGTATTTCCCCTGAATGAAGATATCCTGACTTGTTTCCAGTCAGACAAACTCTGTGGAAATTTCTTACTGTGACTAAATTCTGAGACAGGCTATATGTAGCACTATTCTCCCAGAGAAGGTAACTTCTTTAGGACCACTAAAAACACCAAGAAAAACTTCTAAAAAACAAAACAAAAAGATAAAATTACTAATTTTTCATAGATTACAATGATTTCGCCTATAGATATGGGAAAAAAAATTCAGGTTGGTGAAAGATAGTGGATTTAGGAGATAGGCTATTTGGATTCTAGTCTGGCTCTGAGCTCAATTTGGCAAGTGACTTGGAGATAGACATAACCTCTCTAAGACTCAGTTTCCTCAGCTTTAAAACGAAAGGATTGAGCTAGATTATTTCTAAGGTTCCTTTCACCTCTAATATTTTAAGCCAGTTCTTGGCACAATGCCTATCCCATAATAAGCAGTTAATAAATGCTTGTTGACCAACTGAAACACTATATCCCATGAAACATAAAAGCACCACTCAATGCTCATTTGGATACTTAGATCTCTAGGAGAAGAAAATAAAATGTTACATGTACCCAAGAATAAATAGGACATCTATTACACTTGGAAAATGACACAAAGCTAGATGTGACAGTCATCAATCGATGACAAAATCAAGATCCTTAAAGACCTTGGCAGTCTAGAATGTTGGGCTTAACCTAATAAGATAAAACGGTAAAGGTTTTAGACTGAGGTTTAAAAAATGATTTCATGAGAAAATAAGATGGAGGGATGTGGCTAAACTGTGAATCATCTGAAAAAATAGTGGAGGGTTCAGTTGGCTGGAACCAATGTGAGCTGATAGGTTGGAGTGACTGCCAAAAAGATCATGTCAACATCCCTCATTTAGAAATGCCATGTTCAGTATTATAGAGGTGATGGTCCCATCGTGCTCTGTCCTTATCAAACCACATCTGGAAAAGGGTGTTGTTATGGGCACAATATTTTAGGAAGGATGTTGATAAACCAGCAAGCATCCAGGAGGGGTTATCTCAGAGAGTTGAGGCTTTCATGAGCATGCCCCAGGAGGGCTGGAAGAGGAAAACAGAATGTTTCACCTAAAAATGTCTCAAGGAGAGAAAAAAGATATTGGTCTTGAAGTAACTGAAAAGTTGTCACATAGAAGAAGGGTTGGGTTTGCTCTACTTCACCTGCAAATAATAGTAACAAGAATGAGAGCTAACATTTATGCATCGGTGACTGTGTCTGGGTATTACACCAAGTGCTTTACAATTATTGTCTCATTTGACCCTCACAACACTGGGATCCAGGGATTATTGCTATTCTCCTTTTTACAGATGAGGAAACTGAGGCAAACAGAAGTTAAATGACATGCCCAGTTAGTAAGTGTCTGATGCTGGATTTGAACCCAGTCCTCCCATGACTCCAGGCCTAATGCTCTATCCACTGAACCACCTGGCTGCTAATCTAGGATACAGCAGAACTAGGAGCCACAGGCCAGAATTATAGAGATGTAGATCGAGATTCGATTTAAGTAAAACCTGTGAACAATTAGAGCAACCAGAAGAGGAATAGTCGCTTTGAGAGGTAATACTCAAGTATAGGAATACACACACACACACACACGCACACACACACACACACACACACACACACACACACACACACACACACACACACACACACACACACCTTTACCAGAGGTCTTCAAAGAAAGGCTAGATAATCACTTGCTGGCTACACTGTAGGGGAGGTTCTTGCTCAAATATAGGTTAGACTGGATGGCCTTTGAGGTTCCTTCCAATTAGGAAATCGTGACAAATAAAACATTTGAGACATAGTTTCTGGGTAATTTAATCATTTTATCTATAAGGCTAGCACATTTACTTATAAAAGGAGGGTCATTGGGCCATCTATCTTGGTGGTGGGTTCATAGTTATGCCCTTCAAAGAGTAGGTATTTCTGAGGGGTGGCAATCAATTCTGACTGGTTAACAATTAATGAGGGAATGAATATTACAATGACAGGGTGGACCATGTTAAAATGAGGGTAAATGACTTGGGCAGAGAGACTTACCAATTTCATCTGTCTGAGGAAAGGGAGGAACCACATTTTCTCAGATCTGTCTGAGTAAACACAACGAGCAGGAATACACCCATTAACGCAAAATTAGAATTCTTTTATGGTCTGATTAGATCTTGACCTGAGTAAATCTTTAAGATTTACCTATCAACATATATTTCCCATACTGGTTGGTTTCTTGATGAAGAAGTAGGAAAAAAAAAAGAAAAACCTTGGTCCTAATACAATAATTAGTTATTAAATATAAGAGAAAAATTAACATTTCTCACAAAATCATGTGATTTTGTGACTCTTACCACAAGCAACTTTGGCATTTGGGTCTTGTTTGAGATGGGCGTCCAGCACAGCATCACTGATCTGATCACAGATCTTATCTGAAAGAAGAAGGAAACTATGAGTCTGAAATAGTAAAAATACAATATATGAAAGACAAATGTGAATATATCATTAGCTATTAAAGAAGAGACTACAATATTGGATATCTAAGAAATGAGAAATCATTTCAAACATTGTACCTAGTACCACTCCTCCACTACCCCAACTTTGGGGTGATGTAGATTTTTGTTCTAATCCTGGAATTTCCTGTAGAGAAAAATGTATGCCAAAAATAGTTATTCCAAGACCTCCAGGATAATTCACAAACATTCTTGTAATAATGTTTTCATCCATCGACATATATTCCCTAATTCCTGAGTGCACATCTGGAAAAGTCCTAAAAGCAGACACTCAAACACTTCTTCAATAGTAACAAGTTAAAGTTAGGGCAGTGAAATCTGATTGGACAATAGATGCGGGGGGGGGGGGTGTTTGTTTTTTTAAGACTCAATGCACTAGGTTCAAAACGCTATGCCTTAGCATCCGAAAATTCTAAAACAAAAGTGAATAGGAGAATATCTCTAGAATAGTACAACAGTTTAAGATGTTCATAAGAAATTCCCTCACCTTCTCAGATGGTTCCAAAATGCCACCCATCATCATTGTTTTTAATGAAACCAATAGTTAAGTGAAAACTCCTGTCTAATGTTAGTTGCAATAGATACAAGGGGATTCCAGTCTATAGTTTGGCATTGTTCTTTTCATATATACCTAGAATGTCCTCAACATCAAGGATATTTGTAGAGGGACCCCAGAACTACATTTTCCAAACCATTTTGGCCACAGAGCTCTTCAAAATCTGACACATACAAATAACATCATACATGCTGATCAATGCATATGAAATTGATCTTGCATAAAGGGAGATCAGGTAACTTTTGGATTGAGCAAATTAACCTTATTTTCATACCAAAAATACCATATCCATATATATCTGATATACATCATTTGACATGTAGTATTTTAGGGAAGAAATATAAAATTTTCCCGTAGAACCATTATGCACATCTTGAAGAGCATCATGTTTGGGGAAAATATAGCAAGCTGAAAAAAAATTCATCATATCACTGTTACTTCAGGACAATCTGAGCTGCCCATATTCAAAACTTAAGGAATAAAAAGCACTTCGGCCTTGCAGACACAGTTTTAGATGTCAAGTTCAAGATTCAAGTTGGCTACAAAGATCAAATCTGGAAATCACTCCTCTGTTTCTCCAGTGAGGAATAACTACCAAGAACAGGCCACACAATCATGTGAATACTATTATTTAAACCGAGAAACTTCTAAGAGTGTAGCCATGGAACCATAGTTACTATATCTAAAATTTATTAGGCTCTGGTTCACATAGATACTAAAGAACATGAAGCATGTTTGTGCTGTTGCCTTTTATCAATTCCCTCTACATCAGTGGTTCTCAACCTGTGGGTCACAACCCCTTTGGGGGTTGAACGACTCTTTCACAGGGGTCACAGGGGTCTCCTAAGACCATCGGAAAACACATATTTCCAATGGTCTTAGGAACCGAGACACGGCTCCTCTATCCATCTCCAGGTAGGTCCTCCCACATGCAGACACACCCACATATGAGTATTAAAGGGTTTCCCCATTAGGAAGGTTGAGAACCACTGCCCTACATTATTTTATGCAACATATACCTGGCATTGCTTTCTTCATATTTTAGGTTCATTTTACCAGTGAGAGTTTGCTTGTAATGTTTTTTGTTTCCATTTTTAAAAAATATCTATATCTACAAGTGACTTTCAATTATTTACATAAAAATTATCACTCTGGGAACTGTGTGACTGAATTTAATTGGAATGTAAATCTATTTTAAACAATATATTAAGTCATACATCCCGAAATCAGATAGAATTTGTCTCAGTATTTTCTACTGCATAAAGTAACCCACTAGTCTGGAACTAGAAAGCTGGCCATATATACAAATATTTTCCAATATAGAATTTTTTTTAATGAAACTAAAAGGGAAATGTGTCTGGGATCCTTTCATGCTCCAACACTGTGCTGTATTACGTCGTACATCATACATTTTACTGTAAGTATTGTTAGAACAAAATTTTTAGACTACCTTCACTAAAACATTGTTTTTCCTCTAATAGTTCATATTATCTTTAAAAACATTCATGTATATTCACATTCATCTAAAAAATAGTTCATACTATCAAAAAATATTAGAATGAACTCCATTCAATATGGCCCAACCCGCAATTTTTAATATAGTTAACTGTATACATTCAAAGCACCACAGATTAAGAACTTGGAGGAAGCATCCAATCCAACCTCTTCCTTTTACATTTAAGGAATCTGAGGTACAGAGAGGGGAATGATTTATCCAAGGTCACACAAGTAGTAAGCAGAAGTACCAGTCAAACCAAGGGTTTTAAAAATTCCAAATCTGGCACTCACACTGGAAAACATTCTCAAAATTCCTCATCTTGCTTTAACACACAGAACATCTGAACAGCTACCACATCATAGAAACCAGAGAGCTATTCAAGGGCTATGTATCATCCAAATAACAATAGATTAAAATGAATAATTTCAATGACAGTTTAATAAATCACCACGATATCCCCTTGTCTCCCTCCTTGTGTCCCATTTACATGGGTGGGACAGGAAACAGGAAACAAAATCTCATGATATCAAAATGGATATACTGAATATACTTCGGTATATTCAGCAGTGAAGTCAAAACTGTATCTGATTGAAGAAAGAGTGTAATAATTAAAATTAAATTCAGCAAACATTTATTAAATGTCTACTATAGCTAAGGCACAACGTTGGGTTTGGGGGATTGTAAAGACAGTAATGAAATGATCCATTCTTTTAAGCAACTTATGCTCTTTTGCTAAGTGCTTTGCAAACCTCAGGGTACCTCTGGGGCCTCCATGAATGATGCAATCAAGTAACAAACATTTGGTATACACTTACCCTGTGTGCCTAGAAGTATACTACGTGCCATGGACGATACAGAGCAATACAAGAAGATGGAGAGGAAGCCCAGACCAGGGCACAGAGACCTTTTCAAAGTTGACCAATATCTCCTAAGCTCTTCATCATGAGCAACAATGAACAAAGATTATACACCAATTCCCTAAAGGCCTACTGAAGAAAGTGAGGAAAGAAGCAAAGCCTACGCCTATTTGCATATGGCCACCAAACGGTCAGTCAAAGAAGGAGCATTCCTTTATGAAAACAAGAGCTTGAGAACCAAATGCTTATGGGAGATAGATCTCAAAATCATCTACTCTGTGAGCATGCAGCAACCAAACTAAATAATTTAGTCAGCTTTACATAAGTGTCCAGTAAGATGGAGAGAAAAGAAACTCTAAGTAATGACAATAGTACGTATTTCAGAAGTTTAACAATATGCAATTTATTGGCATGGTATTCCTTCCACAAGAACAGATTGCAACCCCGCTCTAACAAAATAATTAGTCTTCAAGAATCTGTGAGACCAAAACAATGTATCACCCTGTAGCCAATGACGTGGCATTGAATCTCTTAAAATTAGCTAGTCTGGTCAGACAGCATACAGATGGCCCATCACCAGGTCCATATTAGAGCTTTTCCAGCTGGGTAAAACCAACAGAACTTCAACTCTACTTACATAGCCTTCAAGAACTCGGAATTTCTTGCATGCTACAGTGAGGAATTGAAGAATATGAATTTATGATATGTATATTATAGGCTGCATCTAAGGTCTGATAAAACACATTTGCATATAATGCCCACTTCAAAATCCTCTAAACTTGTAGGAGTCACCCATTTTGCTGAACAGGGTTGACTAAGCTTGATGAAGGATAATTGAGTATGTTTTCCTGGTCTTAATGAACAAAGTGCAAGACTTAGTTCACAGTAGATGGAGTGCTGGTCCTGGAGTCAGGAAAGCCTGAGCTCAAATCTATTCTCATACAAACTGTATGACACTAGGCAAATCACTTAACCTATTTGCCTCAGTTTCATCATCTGTAAAATGAGGTTAGTAATAGCATCTACCTCCCAAGCTGGCGAGAATCAAGGGAGACAGTGTGAAGCACTTTACAACCCTTAAACTGTGGAAATGCTAGCTCTTATTATAATTGTGATTATTGGTAAAGAGTGAGCTACAGCAAAGAATGGTGATAGTTTTGGCTTACTATGTTATTTTTCTCTATAAGTATTAACACTGTCAAGATGTAAAAAGGCAATATGTTATAATGTTAAACATATTGGACTTGAAGTCAACAGATCTGGGGTTGAATCCTCTCTTGAAGACTTACTAGCTTTGTGACCATGAAAAAGCCACTTAACCTCTGAGATCTTCACTTTTCTCATCTTTTAAATGGGGATGATAATAGTTGTACTCCCTAATTCACAGGCTTGCTCAGGTGAAATGTGAGTAATTACTGTTCACACATAATTTTGAAGGAAGCTCTCTCAATACATGAATTAGTTCATATTATAATAGTATCTATGCCTTTATCATTTATACTGATGCTCCTTTCACAAAGGAATGACTAATTCCTTTTCCACAATGCTTTTAAGGTAAATAAGTTTCCATCTGTTAGCTATTGCAACCATCTTTTATGGATGGCTTATGAAATGCTAATCCCTACCCAAGAATCTTTCAGAGGGACATAAATCTGGCGATATGCCTCTTCTGCAGGTCCAAATAAGAAGTAGATTCCATTCTTGAGAAGAAACAACTTTTTTCAGTACTAAAGAGCTATAATTCTTCTTAGACAAGCTAAGGAAGGATGCAGGATGAGTTAACATTTATTAAGCTCCTATTTTGAGCAAAATATAATTACTACACTGAAGAGTCTTATAATATATCTGGAGAAGACTGAACATATGCATTTTAAAATGGATACATAGGAGTCCCAAATGAGCGGTACAAGATAGTAAGGGCTCCAAGATTTCAATAGACTCTTGAGCACAATCCAATGAAAGGGACAAAAGGGATGTGCATTCTGTTTATGTTTATTTTTTGTTGACATTGCTAAATATTGTAAAGATAATAACACAATTATAATCTGAAGATTCATATAAATGTTGCCGTCTTAATTTCTTTCTAGCACCAAGACTATATAGCAATATGAATTACCAAGACTATATGTAATATGAAATTGTTTATATTATCCAAAAAATAATTTATTTGGAAATAAACACAAATTCTAACTTTGTGAGTTATTATTTTGATTCTTCAATGGTACATCCATGGAGCTGTGATTTCATTGGTACGGGTATTGACTCTAATCATTAAATCACAGCTCATACATCCATGCTTGTTAATCTTGTTTTAGTCTTGTCCAAGGTGTCTACCTACCATGTTGGGGGCTTCTTCCAGATCTCTTGATGGATACCAATGCTAATGCAGCATGTGGACTGTCCTACATTGAGAGCAAGGACTCCCAGGATATGATCATCCTACTTCCTTTTCTAAGCATATATCTCTTTAATAATATCCTTTATAACACTTTTCTGCATGATCCTTCATTGGTAATATATAGACATATTTTCCTCTCTGCTGTTTTTCAAAACTACCTTTAAAAAACTATCTTCAAAACAACATGGTACATGTTGAAGTCTCTTCAGATTTGGTGGCCTCTGACTATTCTCATATAATGGAAAAAATAAAATGTCAATTTTATGAATTTGGAGTGAAGGGAAATGCTGGATAGGAATTTATCTAAATGGCGGTACTTAGTAATCAAAATCATTCATTAATCGATTGAGTTTTTTTTTAGTTTTTGAACTATTCAACACATTAGTATTGTATCACCATGGGCTCTTTGAAAGTCCAAACTGGTCACTGGATGTCCAAGGTCCCAAGGACTTTCCCTAGGTACAGAAAATCAGAATCTCTCATTGTCAGCACTTCATAAGCACATGAAGTTCTCTAGAATGCATGAGACAAAGCAGTACACTGGAAAATAAATTGCCATGACAATCCCAGATACCATACTTCAAAATTAGTAGGCAAAAAATTTGAAGTGGAAAATAGGAGAATATAGGCATAATAACATTCACCTACTGCACAAGGAGGTGGGGAAGGAACTAATGAACCAAAAGGAAATGTCATACAGGGGGGGAAAAAAAGAACAAACGAGGAGAATGAAATAGAGGAAAGATAATAAATGTTTACTGGATTGAGTTTGTTTGAGTGAGTAAACGTGTTGTGTTGCAATACATTTCAAGTTATCAACAAAGCCTGTAATTAGTACACAAGCATATGTTGAAACTATGGATTTAAGGGTTGTCAAAATGTCTTGTTGTGTTAGTCTAAAGTACAAAAATCCTTATTCAGAGTTTCAGAATATACCTGAACTTTATGATATCCCTATATCTATAACATTTTACAAGAATAATGCTACAGACTAGAAACAACTGGAATTTTAATATTGCCTTCAGGTTAGCAAAGCATTTTATAGTCATTTCACATGAGATTATCAATAGTAAGATAACTACTACTGGTATTATTGGGAACACTTTGCAAATAAGGAAAATGATGGTCTTCAAAGGCAAGTGACTTGTCATTGATCACACAGCTACTAAGGGTCAGAGGCAGAACTTGAACCCAGTTCTTTCTAACACCGGGTCCAACACTCAATCCATAATGCCATGTTGTGTCTTTGGAAGGGCATGGCATAAAGTAAAAGGAGATGGTGTCTGAGTCAGAGAACCTTGGAGTGAATATAGCTTTTAGACTGATTGATTGTGTGGTGCTGAACAAATTACTTCACTTTCCGATCCTCGGTCTTCTCATCTGTAAAATGTGGAGATTGGATTAAACCACCTCCAAGGTCCCTTACAGCTCAAAGCCTATAATTCTATGATCTCAAAAATTTATGTAACTTTGATCCTATGAATTTGACCATAGTTACAACCAGCAAGAATGATGATTTCCCTTCCTGAGGTATTGTTCATATGTCTTTGCAGGAGCAGAAGGGCAAATAATTATCTTTTCAGCCAATGTTTTTTTCTTCACATTTCCTAAAATAACAGACATTTGATACCATCTCTTTCTTTCTAAAGTACATTCACTTAACATGGAAAACTCAGTGACCCTTGTCCTTGTTTGAGGGAACATTTTCTGTTGACTCAAGCTGCATATTGATGGCAGATGACCATTTGATTTTTTTTTAAAGATATGTAATTTTAAATGTTGTGACTGTATATATAGACATTCAGCTGATTAATTTTGCATTACCAGTTCAAGCAAATCCATACATTTCCTTATTTTAAAAAATATAATCAGATGCTAAAGGGCTAAACATACAGAATATACTGTTGTTTGGTACCCTGGTACTCTGTTTCTTCTCTGATAGCTGAGAGTTCAACCTTTCTATGAAAATGTGTTTTCTAAGGCTTTGAGACTATGGAGCCCAAAGTCAATCCATTCACATTCATGACAGGCTTATTATTATTATTGTTGTTGTTGTCATCATTATTGGCAGTAATAAATAAAAATAGATTTATATAGCAGCTTAAGGGTACAAATGCTTTCCATATGCCCTCATTCTATCTTCTCAACAAGCCAGAAAAGTTGATGTTAATATATTATCTTTATTTTACAGATGAGGGAACCAAATAATTAAAGTCATGCCCAGAGTCATACAGATAATAAATGTCTAAGGTAGGATTCAAATTCAGATCTTCCTGACTCCTGGTCCAAGGCTCTACCCACTGAATATCTAACTGTTCTGGTTTGTTTGTTTGTTGTTAGAGAAGTAATCACAAAAGTAACATAAGCTAATACCACCTGCCCTCTTCAATGGCATTGTTGACACTAACTATATCCTTCTTTGGGCAACCGCCCACCTCTTCCATCCCATGTCACTAATTGCTAGTGACTTAACTTTGTGAAGCTGCTCCCAGGCAAGCTAACTTACCAGGATGCCCTTCTCCTACAGACTCCGACGTGAACAAGAAAACCCCTTCTTCGTTCAGAGAATGGTCACACAAGCCATCCACAGATCCATTCATGTTGCAACACTTTCCCCTTAAGTTTCTTCAAAGGAACAGCTTGAGGACTCTGATAGCACCCTGGTTGCCTTTGGGAGCCAAAAGGAATTTTTCCCCCCCAGCAGAGCTGTTTCTATCTAGGAGACTGCCTGTGCCTGCAGAGCTTTGAGCAAGTGTGAGTAGAACAAGGGTGTATGAGAAAGTGAATGAGTGAACTGAACTGGCATGTGCCTCTTCCCCCTATTGGTGTCTCTGGCTGATTGGAGCCTCAGTTCCAGTTGCTCCTATATATGGAAAAGTGAAAGTGCCTGAATAATCATGTGAGAAATTTGGAGGAGTCCATTTGCTGGGAGAGGAGGGGAACCTTCTTTCTTTGGGAGAATTTCAATGAACTCTGATCCCCCACAGAATAAAATTCAGCATTGCACACAAAGAAACCCTACGATTTTTACAAAAGTGAAGAACCTATGGGATCATTGGTTGACTCCATTAGGAATTTATGAATTACTCCAATTTTAACATCCCCTTTGGCCAGATGGAAATGTTTTCACTTGTGTACTGTTGTTGCATGAAAATAGAAAAATGTGGGATCAAACTCTCCTAAGGAAATGTGAGAGACTAATAATTGGTTTGGAGTGGGGGGAGGGACTCTAGTATAACTTGTCTGGTGTGATATCTTTCTCCCCTGTTTCTTTTCAGTACTTTTTTTCTTCTTTCTTTCTTTTATTTTTATTTTTTTTCTTCTTGTCCAGTATGGACTTCTCTGTTTGCATGTATCTATTCGAGCTTATCACTAAAAGAAAGCCAAAGCTAAATTCTGCCTTTGGTTTGCAGCTGCTGAAGCATAGTTTTAACACAATTTCATCTTAGAAGGAAAGCATGCCTCTTCTTTGTTTTCAAGTCTTCTTTGCCCACACTAATTATTGTAAAAGGTATTTCTGCCTGCATAAAGTTGTTACATAATGACCAGAAGGACTGTTTCAAGTGAATCAAGTTTCTCAGGTTACAGCAGAAAAAAAATGATTTTTTTTTTTCGGGAAAGGGTTTTAAAAGTGAAAAATCATTCCTGGGGCATGTCAGCTATGGAGGAGCACAATTTTCTAGCACTTTTAGGGTAAAGATGTGATGTTTATATGTACCGCAGCCTAAATCTAATAATTTCTAGGGAATCCCTATTCACACTGACCTTAGAATTTTCTACTATGGCCAAAATAATAAACAAATCATATTATACAGGCAAGAAGATACTGCCCTCCTAACAGCAACACCTTCTAATTTATCATTGCATTGCAAGTATGTTTGGATTATTGTGTAAGTTGAAGCAATAAAAATTGAAAGTAATCAGGTTGAAAGGAAAACTGGGATGAAGAAACAAATTTACATTAGAGAAGAAGAAAAGATCACGCAAAACCTAATGTCAAGCATTTCAAAAATAGCAAAACGTGAAAGCCACGTAGGAATCACGATGACTGCATTTGTATGTATCTCCCATAAATGCATTATTTTTTTTTAGTCGAGAAAAGTCACCATTCCCTTTTGGCATGAATTCCAGTCTCGGTAGCAACAACCAGCACATTGATGGTTTTGCTAATTGCTTAGTAACTAAAGCCACATTTAAATACTTTACTACCACCGATCAAACAAAACCAACACTCCCTAGAGGTTAAGCAATGGGACCTTAGATTTTTATTTAGCAATATTTAACAAGGAGGGAGGACTGTTTGGGGGCGGAGGGGGATTAGTAAAAGGAGAAGAAAAGGCCAATGTCAGGAGCTAGATACAGAAGGAGAATCACATTAGGACATGAAATAACCTTTGATACCATCAGTGTATCAGGATTCACATTGTTTGCACCTAAAATGTTTCATCATCAATATGCTTTAGCAAATTTCTTCTGTGTATATTTGTTTCAAATCAGGAGGTATAGTGGGCTAATGTTTAATTTGGACTGTAGACTCAGGTTCCTCCCTCAATCAGTTGTTTTGTTTGGTGGGTTTTCTTTTTAATATCTACTATACAGTAAAAAAAAAAAATTAAAGCAAAGTTGAAGTATCAAACAACTATCTAAGTTCTCATTTAGGAGTTAGAATGAAGTAACTATGTTCACAGTGTCCTCAGTATTGCAGTAAAATTAGCAATAGCATCCCCAACCCTTTTAAAAGTTTAAATAGCATTAGGAGAAAACTATCACTTATAATAAAAAAGGAGAAAAAAATTCAATGAAACAATGTTACTCCCTATGTAATCCTTTCGAATGGGTCACAGTTTCTTCAAATTGTAAGATGAGAGTGTTGGATTAAATCATGTTAAGTCATTTTAAGTCATGACTGACTCTGTGACCCCTTTTTGGGTTTTCTTGGCGGAGATTCTTGAGTGGTTTGCCATTTTCTTCTCCAGTTGATTTTATATAAGAGGAACTGAGGCAAACAGGGTGAAGTGACTCATCCAGGGTCATACAGCTAGTAAGTGTCTGAGGCCAGATTTGACGTCAGTAAAATGAATCTTCCTGATTCCAGGCCCAGCACTCTATCTATCTATCCATCTATCACCACCTAGCTGCTTATTTTGTGTGTCACAGAGCCATTGACAGTCTGGTGAAAGCTATGAATCCCTCTGAGAATCATATTTTTAAATGTGTAAAATAAAACACACAGGATTATTGTATTAGCAGCCACACTAGCACACAGGGTGGGCTGCTAGAAGAGGTTCTTTGATCTGCTTTTCTAAAAGAAAGATAGTTTTAAAGGGGTTAAAGATTTTACTTTAATTAGCAGACATAAGTACAGATAAGTAGAAAGAAGTATCAGAGAAAGAATCCAATAGACAGGGCTCCAACTGTCTGAACAGAGTAATATAACTACCTATATATACCACCAGACCTGAAAAGCATCAACATCTGAGGGGGAGGGAGGAGGGGGGATGACTCTTAGCAAACAGCTACTCAGAGTCCTATCCAGGGAGTCAAAAGGTCCTTCTCTTGAGCAAGACCCCAAAGTAAAATACCAGCCTCCTAGTACATATAGTTTTCAATAGGTTCAGAGCCAGAAGGCACAACCCTCATGACTCAGTGCCTAATTAGCTTAGTACCAAAAGGTGTGAAAGCCTTCCTACAAGCAAGCATCCCTGTAAGCAAGCTTCTCCCTAAGCAAGCTCCTCCTTAGAAAGTTCCTCCTCCAGTGGGTTCTATGTGACTCAGGATGTATTACAACTGTGAAAGCAACAAGACATCTATGATTGAAACACCTGTGTATCTTTAGACCTGGGAACACAGCCCTTGTTCTAAGGGGAAAAGGAACACATGTGGTCACATAGGCCTATTAATGGGTGGGGAAGATCTTCATATTCCATTAACATTACAACTGGTGAGAACAAAGATGCACATAATACCTGGAATCTATCTAGTTAAGAACACCCAAATGAAATGATTGCTCTCTCAAGTCCTTTTCATTTCAAAATGATAACAACAACTGTCATTTTATGGAAGTTTACAAAGTGTTTTGTGTACATTGTCTCATTTGAACCACCAGACAGCCTTGAGAGGCTGAGGATACCTCTGGATGACTATCTCCTCTTTAAAGATGAGCAACTTCAGGTAAGCAACTTGCCCAAAGTCACACAACTAACAAGTGTCAAGAGCTAGATTGAAATCCAAGTCTTCTGAACTCCAAGACCAACATTCCAATCTCTGGGCTATGCTGCTTCTCTGAATCCTAGTATCCTATGATAGTAAATGCATAGAGAAGTGATCCTTTAGAAAGCTACACAAGCCACTAGTGGAGGTGTGAACTGATCCAGCCATTCTGGAAAGCAATTTGGAACTATGTCCAAATGGCTATAAAACTATGCATACCCTTTAATCCAGCAATACCACTGCTAGGTCTATATCCCAAACATATCTAAAAAAGGAGGAAAGGACCTATTTGTGCTAGAATATTTATAGTCGCTCTTTTTGTGGTAGCTAAGAATTGGAAATTGAGAAGATGCTCATCAATTGGAGAATGGCTAAACAAGTTGTGGAATATGAGTATGATGGAAAATTATTTTACTGTAAGAAATTGCAAGCAGGATGATTTCAGGAAAGAAACTGGAAAGACTTATATGAACTGATTCAGAGTGAAGTGAGCAGAACCAAGAGAACATTGTACACAGCAATATTGTACAACGAAAAATTGTGAATGACTTAACGATTCTCAGCAATACAGTGATCCAAGACAGCCCATAGGACTCATGATGAAGTATGATATCTGCCTCCAGAGAAAGAACTGATACTGTCTAAATATAGATTGAAGTATGCTATTTTCTCTTTCTTCTTTTCTTTCTTTCTTATTCAAATCTTCCTGTACTAAATGACTAATATGGAAATGTTCTACATGATTGTGCATGTATAACCTATATCAAATTGCTTACCATCTCAAGGAGGGTAGAGGAGTGGGAGGGAGGGAGGGATAGAATTTGAAACTCAAAACTTTAAAAACTCTTTTTAAAATTGTTTTAACATGGGGAAAAATAAAATATACAAAAAAGAAAGACATGCAAGGATCTCCAACCCTCTATTGTGATGTCATTGAGGAACTAAAACTATCCCAGGCATGGAAGGGCAACCCAGGCCACCTTGTCCCCTGACCCTCTTTATAAGCTCAGGCTTCATACTGTCTCCTAGAGACAAGTGTGTAGGAAAGGTCACAAAAAGTAGAAAAAAGGAGTGTATTCTAAGACATTTTGACTTGTATAGTGGAGGTGATCATCCCAATGGAAATTACCCACTATATACTGGTTTTACTTTTTTCTACCCAGTTCCATACACTTACTAGCTGTGTGACCCACAGCAAGTCATTTAACCCAGTTAGCCTCAGTTTCCTCATCCATAAAATGAGCTAGAGAAGGAAATGACAAACTACTCCAGTATCATTGCCAAGAAAACCTCAAATAGGGTCATGAAGAGTCAGATAAGATTGAAAACAACCAAACAACAACCAGTTCCCCAAATCATGACTTTTGTCTAGGATGCCCCGATTTGATAGATCAGATTTAGAATTATTTTACCCAAAACATACAATTTACACTAGGTGAAATATACACTAGGTGACAATATAATTTTTTAAAGACATATCCCTGTCCTTGAGATTTCTAAGTGTTCCATCCTTTGTTTGCAATGAAGTTACTAATGATAGGGATCATTAAGGATCCTTATCCTTAAATAAGGAATGTATTTTGGACTGTTTTTGCTGTAGTAGGGACCGGTTTTTCTGAACCATTCTCCCATTCTCCCATTCTCTCCATTCTCCCATTCCCCTTTCAACCAACAACATGCATTTATTATACAAGTAAAAGGGAATACAAATCTACAGCAAAAGAACAGTTGGTAAAAATCCAAACAGTTGGTCTTTTTATATTTTGCCGAGTTGTATTTACCTTGCAGGGTCAGTATTGAGGGTAATGAGCTATTTCAGCATTTTCTATATCCTTTTTTTCAAGCCCAGCTTCCAACTGAAGAAGAAGTTTTGAATGCCATTAGGTTCCTCTCCTGTAGCAAAGTGCCTGGTGCTGATTCTATTCCAGCTGAGATTTGCAAGGCAGAGGGTTCACTTCCCATATAAAAGCTGACTGAAATTTTCTGAGTTACATGGCAAGAGGGAGTCACCTCCCAGTAATTCAAGGATATCTCCTTTGTCCATCTCTATAAAGGAAAGGAAATACATTGTACTGTGACAATCACGGAGGTGGAGGGGTGGGAGTGGGATGTCTTTCTCCTAGTCATTACTAGCAAGATTCTTGCCAGAGTTCTTCTTAATGGTGATCCTTCACCTGGAAGATGGTCATCTACCTCAGAGCTAGTGTGACTTCAGAAAAGGCTAAGGAATAGTGGATATGGTGTTTGCTGTCTGACAACTCCAGAAGAAATGTCAGGAGCAGAACAAATGTCTATACAAAACATTCATTGATATAACCAAGGCCTTTGATACCATCAGTCAGGATAGCTCATAAAAGACCATGGCAAAATTTGGTGGCCTGGAGAATTTCATCGGTATTTTACATTAGTTTCACACGGACATGCTTGCATGGGTTCTGGATGATGGATGATGGTCTCGCACTTTCCCAGTCACCAATTCAGTGAAGCAGGGCTGTGTGCTTGCTCCCATGCTTTTTAGCATGATGTTTTCAGCAATGTTGTCAGAAGCCTTCAACAAAAGGACAAAAATGGCATCCAGGTCAACTATCACAATGATGGTAAATTATTTAACTTGAAAAGGCTACAAACCAATACTAAAGTAGAGTGAAAGTTTGTACATGATTTTTGTTCATTTGTTTGCAGATGATTGTGTACTCAGTGAAACCTCTGAGACTGAAATGCAACCAAGTATTGATTGATTGATTGATGGATTCTCAGCTGCTCAGCTAATTTTGGCCTGAGGATTAACCCCAGGAAAACAGAGGTTCTTCACCAGTAGCACACTAATATGTGGAACCACTGGTTATAGCAAATGGAGAAATTTTGAGTACTGTGGATAGGTTCACTTACCTTGGCAGTATATTTTCCAGATATGGAGACATGGATGATGAGGCTGATGCTGATGCACACATTGCCAGAACTAGCTCAGTGTTGGGGAGGCTCCAAAGGAAAGTGTGGGAGAGAAGAGATATCAGACTGCATTCCTGACTGAAGGTCTCCAGAGACATTGTGCTGACTTCATTATCATATGCCTGTGAAACCTGAACAGCATACTTGCACCACTCCAGGAAATTTAATTGCTTCCCTTTAAATTGTCTTAGGAAGATTCTGACAAGATAAGGTACCAGACCCTGAAATCCTTTCTCAAGCTGAAGTACCAAGCATTCAAACTCTGCTTCAGAAAGTACAATTCCAATGGGCTAGACGCATTGTTCAAATGCCAAAAGTGCTCACATGGAGGTCAGAAGAAGTCATACAGTGGGCAGAACCAAGATGGAAGAATAGAGTCAGGAACTTGGCATGAGCTCCCACTCCAACCACCTCCAATACCTGTAAAATACAACCTGAAACAAATTTTAGAACTAAAGAACCCACAAAGTGACAGAGAGAAACAAATGTCCCACTGAAGGCAGTCTGGCAGGCCCACACAGAGCTGGGAGCTGAGAGCAGTGCCACATCAGCTGCATGTTGTGAGACCTGGGGCAGCCCTGACCAGTGGCACAGACTGGCCAGAGCAGACTTCAGGGGAGTGAATCACCAGCAGCTGTGGTGGTTTCCAGACTTCTCAACCCATAAATACCAAAGAGAAAGTAAAAGGTCAGTGAGGAACTCTGTTGGAACTGGGTGACTAAAGAGCATGGTCCAGCCCCTGCCCCTGAGGTGGCAGAGGCGGCAGAAGCACAGCAGCTGCAGCTGTTGCCACATGGCTGCCTCCAGAGCTCCTGCCCACAGATCATAGAGGGGCCAAGAGACCATTCAGAGGGTAATAGCTCTTGCTTTGACCTGCTTGGATCTGGATTGTGGTCTGGGGTGGTGGTCCTGGGGTATGTGGCCAGTGCACCAGAGCTTGGGGTGTCTGTAGAGAGGGCACCATCCTCATAGCTCTGACAACATTTGAAAAAACCCCAGTGATTAGGGACACAGCTCTCTCCACTCTGGAAGCAGAGTTCTACTGTGGCAAAGGGCTCAAAAGTCAAGTTATTGGTTGGCAAGATGAACAAGCAGAGGAAGCACAATAAGACCATAGAATCCTTTTTGGGGGACAAAAAGGATCAAAACATGGAACCAAAAGAAGTCAATGAACTCAAAACCTGCATCAAAATCTCCCAAGAAAAATATGAACTGGTTACAGGCCATGGAGGAGCTCAAGAAGGATTTTGAAAATCAAGTAAGAGAAGTGGAGGAAAAATTGGGAAGAGAAATGAGAATGATGCAAGAAAATCATGAAAAGCAAGTCAATAGCCTGCTAATGGAGACCCAAAAAAATACTGAAGAAAATAACATCTCAAAAAATAGACTAACTCAAATGGCAAAAGAAGTCCAAAAAGCCAATGAGGAGAAGAATGCCTTAAAAAGCCAAATTGCCCAGATATAAAAGGAATTTCAAAAACTCACTTGAGAGAAAATTCCTTCAGAATTAGATTGGACCAAATGGAAGCTAAAGACTTTATGAGAAATCAAGATACTATAAAACAGATCCAAATAAATGAAAAAAAAAATAGAAGGCAATGTGAAATATCTCATTGGAAAAACCACTGACCTGAAAAATTGATCCAGGAGAGATAGTTTAAAAATTATTGGACCATCTGAAAGCCTTGACCAAAAAAAGATCCTAGAAATCATCCTTCAAGAAATTCTCAAGGAAAATTGCCCTGAAATTCTAGAACCAGAGGGCAAAATAGAAATTAAAAGAATTTGCCAAACACCTCTTGAAAAAGATCCCAAAAATAAAACTCCTAGGAATATCATAGCCAAATTCCAGAGTTCCCAGGTCAAGGAGAAAATATTACAAGCAACCAGGAAGCCAGAAACAAGTTGAGTATTGTGGAAACACAATCGGGATAACATAAGATCTAGCAGCTTCTACATTAAGGGATTGAAGGGCTTGGAATATGATATTCTGGAGGTCAAAGGAGGTAGGATTAAAACCAAGAATCACCTACCCAGAAAAACCAAGTACAACACTTCAGTGGAAATATATAGTCATTCAATGAAATAGAGGACTTTCAAGTATTCTTGATGAAAAAACCAGAGCTGAACAGAAAATTTGACTTTCACATAGAAGAAGCAAGAGAAGCATGAGAAGTTAAATAGGAAAAAGAAATCATAAGGAACTTATTAAAGTTGAACTATTTACATTCCTACATGGAAAAGTAATTGTAACTCATGAGACTTTTCTCAGTATGAGGATAGTTGAAGAGAATATATAAGTATGTGTGTCTGTGTCTGTGTGTATATAAATACATATATATATATATATATACATATTTCCTGCTCTTCCCCTCTATATGTGTGTATGCATATATATGTATGTATACATACATATATGTGGTGTATAGGAGGGTGTATATGTATATAAATACATATGTGAGTGTGTGTATATGTGATACATAGACATACGGCATAGGATCAGTTGAATAGGAAGGAATGAGATCTAAAAATAAAATTAAGAGGTGAGAGAGGAATATAATGAGAGAAGGAGAAAGGGGGAGATAGAATAGGGTAAATTATCTCATATCAGAAAGGCAAGAAAAAACTGTTACAATGGAGGGAAGAGCAGGAAGGTGAAAGGGAATGAGTCAACCTTACTCTCATAGAATTTGGCTTAAGGAGGGAGTAACATACACACTCATTTGGGTGTCTTACCCTGCAGGAAAGTAGGTGGGAAGGGGATAAGAGGGGGGATGATAGAAGGGAGGGCAGATTGGGGGAGTTAGTAGTTAGAAGCACACATTTTGAAAAGAGACAGGGTTAAAGTAGAAAATAGAATAAGTGGGAAGTGGGATAGGATGGAGGGAAATATAGTTAGTCTTTCACAATATAACTACTATGGAACCATTTTGTATAACTACACATATATAACCTATATTGAATTGCTTATCTTCCCAGTAGGGGGGTGGGTGAGGAGGGAAGAAGGGAAAGAATCTGGAAATCAAAGTTTTAAAAACAAATGTTTAAAAATTGCTTTTTACATGCAACTGGGAAATAAGATATACCACCACTGGGGTATAGAAATCCATCTTGCCCTACTAGAAAGTTAGAGGGGAAGGTGGGGGAGGATATAAGAGAAAGCAGATTGGGGGAAGGAGTATTCAGTAGGTTCACTATCTTGGGGTGGAGGGGATAGAGGAAAGATGGGGAGAAATTTTGTAACTCAAAATCTTGTGGAAATGAATGTTGAAAATTAAAAATAAATTTAAAAAAAGAAGTCATACAAGGACACTCTCAAGGTCTCTCTGAAGAACTTTGGAATTGATTATGAGGCATGGGAAACACCAGCACAGGACTGCCCAGAATGGTGTGCTGATCAAACAAAGAAGTTACTGTGCTCCATGAACAAAGCAGAATTGCAGCAGCTCAAAAGGAATATGAGATGCACAAATTTAGAGACACCTCTACTCCAAATGTTCATATGAACTATTTGTGCCTGACCTGTAGTAGAATGGTATAAGCTCATATTGGTCTGATCAGCCACAGTTGGACATACTGTACCCTGACCCCAACATAGTCATTTTTATCCTCTTTGAGACTGAAGGACAACCATCCAACCATTTCTTCATGAGTGTCCGTGAGTCCTTTGCAATGACATATTTTCTAGAATAGAAGAAATAAAAAACTGTACTATCTTTGAGGTCCATATTGTATACTGAGTGCCTTCATATGATAGCACAAATGAACCCCTATCTTCCCTATGTTATCTCAGCTTGGTTTTAGAAAGTTCCCTGGAATTTTTCTCCAAGGTGGGGCAAAGGCAGAGAGATTCTGACCTTTTTTAAAGGAGGGAGGTTGGGAGAGAGGCTTAGGCCCCTAAAATGAATTTGGTCTTTGTGAGTACAAGAGTTCCTTGGAAGGACCCCAGAGCCATGTAGCACATATTAGGGCTCTGCCCCTTCCCTGCATCAAATAGAATGTAAGATCTTTGAAAGAAAGGCCGAGTTTATTTTTATTCTGGGATCACCAAGCCTCACACATGGCAGGAATTTAATGTTTGTTGCATTGAATCTAAGATTGTCTTAACATCAATACCTCCTCCACCAGTACAGATTGCAACCCTACCCATACATCTCTGTGCCATTCATGTCTGTGTCTTCTTCTAGGTCTTCCACAAAGGATCCATCAATGTTAAGGAAGCTTTCTTCTGATTATTTTAGTGTTACCAAGTCAACATGTGTGCTGTTCATCTCTTCTCTTCCATTCTAGCTAATTGACAAGGCCACCTTATTTTCTGGTCATTCATGTCCTTGATTACATTGTTTATGCCATTCCTTCCATGAGAACCATTATTAGCATGCTTCAACCTACCATGTACTTTTCCATTAGCTTTTGAATTTTTTTCCAGCGTTATGGTTTTTCTTGTCACATACCAGCACTAGAAGAATACTGATGTCAAAGAAATAAGCCTTTGTTGTCCTTTAGAATCACTGAAAAATTGAATGTACTATACAGTTTCCCAAATGTCAACAATTTTAGTCCACTTTGTTTTTCCAATGTGGATAGTTTAAATAATTTTCACATTGTTGTGGATCCCACTGAAGGGGCTCTACCTTTCACCTGTCACCTTTCGCTCAACTGTCACCTGTGGCTCCAAGAAGCTGCACCACAGTCACACCACAGGAAAATTGTCTCAGCAGATGTTGGTGAATTAGGGGATGTCTATGCAAAGCATGTGAAGACTTCTCCTGGTGAAATAGGCAAATGAGAACAATTTGTTCCAAAGGCCATGAAAGCAGCTGAAGTAGGTGCTGTGGAACACTTAGAGCTTGGTCATACATCAATGATGTCAAGATCATCTACTGCCAGTTATCCTCATTTTTGTCTTGCTACTGGACTTACGTGACTCTGGAAGAGAGAGTCAGGTTGATGACTTTGTGCAACTTTCTTTCACTTAAATTATGGGCAAGTCAAGCTGTTACCCCATCATGTCACTGGTCCTTTTCAAAAACAAAGGACAAACAACAATGTGTATACACACATACATACATACATGTGTGTATAGATATGTATAGATATACATATACACATATATACGTGTGTGATCCATCTTCAATATTTCTGTGCATTTAACTTTTGCAACTTCAAGCATTCTTGTGATTTTATTACTAACCTCTTTTTTGCTTTTGGGTTGACAATGCCACACACATTCATGGCTACACTCAGTAGAGACAGAATATAGGTGATGAGACCCAGGCCTCATGGGTCTCTGAGTCTTTTGAGCAAATGGGGAAGTTGCTAGGGGCAAAAGTTGGCTGCCTCCTCTGGTTTCTCCTAGCTCAACCTGGAGCCAAACTCTTCTGTGTTCAGAAGGAGCAAAGGAGGCAAGGAACACAGCTGCATAGCCTGAGGTACTTAGCTAGGAGGGGGAGGGCACTCTTACCTGGGATGCTCTTGGAAACCACTGGCTCTGCTCCCAGGACTGTTGGGGGTGCTTAAAAGGGGCTAGAGATTGGGAACATGGAACTGACCATGCTGGGGTGCTGACTGACTGGGCTGAGTGACTAAAGTTCTAGCAACTTCGCCCTTCATGGGAAACCAAGGGCAGCCAAAGTAGAGGGATATATAGTATACAGTAAAACAGCCTCACACCACCATCTGACACAGTGAAAGGAAAGATTTAGGTTTAAAAAAAGTTTCAGTTTTAAGAATTTTATCTGCTGTACCATATTTATGGCGTTGTAGATTTCACATTATGAAATGTAAATGTCTTAAATTAATGTGGGTTTTCTTTTATTGAGATGTTAACACAAAAGGTCACAGAATTCTAGGGAATCACTAGCAAGAAAAAAATGTTTTACATGTTCCCAATTTTATTTTTTGTACTTAATCACATGCGTTATTTCATGGTTACCATGCAGGAAAAGTACATAATGTCAGAATTAATGTTTTGTTATAATGAACTGTATACATAATCGTGTATTTTCAGCAATCTCCAGCAAAAAATTACAGTTTTTAGTGGTCATGGGAACCTAACCCCCTATTTTACATAAATTCAATGTATCAGTATTTGAGTGTTTTGCTTTCATGCCACTTTCTAGGAACATTACCCTCACAGAAGTTGAGAATTGACTGTATATAAAATCAAAGATACTTTCAATGTGTACATAAACCATCCTCATAAAAACCCTGTAGAAATGAGAAAGTAAGCAAAGTATTGCTGGTGTTTTCTCATCAGTTAGAGGGAATAGATGGGAGTAAAGTGCCAGTTGTGGCCTTTTTAAATTTTCTTTGAAGTGCCTTCAAAAATGGATGTCTGTGAACTTATCATCTTCAAATCATGTTGAACAAGATACAGTCATTCTTCCCAACTTCACATTCTTAATTACCATTGTCAACTCTTCTCATGTTATATTAGACATGAATACCATAAACTCTAAAGGAGATGAGTCCATGTTATCACCAATAAAAATAGATCACTATAAAAATAATGGCAAATCTGTTCTATTTCTTCTATATTTGTAATACTTCTGATGTTACAATCTACCGATATTCTCATGCCAAGCTCTATGTATGCTTGCTTTTTCCTTAACCACTTTCATTGTCTTGTGAAGTCATACCGTTCATAGTCTTCCACCATCTTCCTCTATGATGTTTTGAAACAAGCTTGTACATTAAACGAATCTACTTGTGTTTTGCTTGGCTGCCATGTGTCTCCATTTAGGACAATGATTAAGTGTTTGTTGACTAACTAAATTTCTTGGATCTTTTGGCCTCTTAATTGTGACTATTTTCCATCAGTTAAAGTTTGCTAATAAATCCTGATATTTGTTACAAGGGTTTTGTTTTGTTTTGCTTTGTTTTTCACTTGGAGCAGGAAGTGGGAGGTTACGACAGAGTGTCCTACCCTCTGCCCTTCTTTACCCAATCCCCCAGCTCCAACAAAAAAGAAAGAAAACAGAAAAGAAGGTCAGAAGTGATCATAGACAACCAGGATAGCTTTGAAAGTTACTTTTTTTAAAAAAGCATATACTACATAGTGGAAAGTATTTTCATACAATCCTGCTTCTATATTACAATTCTATACTACAAATACTATATTAATTTTATTTGGTTTTGTGGGGTTCATAATAAAAAGAAAAAATGAAAACAGAAAACAGGGGGGAAAGGGAATGCTAAAATTCAGAATGAATGTCTATTTGTGTAAATTTCCCATTTCTCCCAGTTAACAGTTTGTAGCTTCTATAATCATATAGTACCATCTTATCTTCATCCTTCATTCTAATGAACATTTACTGCTGTAGCCCACCACCACCACCCCTACTGCCACCACCACGGGGAAGGCTTTCACATGACAGGAAGTGGGTAAAATCAAGGTTAGAAGAAAAGCAGTCTCCTCCTAGGAAGAGGGTTGGAGTTTGAGTTAAGATACAATCAAATGTCACATTGAAATAGTACCAAGATGTCTTCAGAATGTATGATCCAAGAGGGTGAGACAAACATGAGAACCAGTTGCAGAAGAAATCTAATCTGGGAGATGGGTCCTGGATCAGAAGGTGAGATATGGAATACATCACAGGGATTGATATTTTTCTGTATTTGGTCTATTTCTCTATATCTTTGGTCTTTTAGGTCAATGTCTTATTGTCTATTTCCCAAACCTGGACTGAGATGGTCCTGAGATGTGTCTGCCATTTTGCCTTCTTATAAGTTAGGCCTTAACTTTGACCCTTGTCAACTAATTATTTTTCAATGTGAATGCCCACATCCAGCTGATATTGAGATAATGACAGCGTCTGTCACCAGATTTTGGAGAAGCAGCAGCACCACACCAGGAGATAAGGTATTGTATAGAGCCCAGGGTAGGGAACCTGCAGCCTCAAGGTCATATGTGGACCTTCAGGTTCTCAAGGGCACCCCTTTGACTAAATCCAAACTTCACAGAATACATCCCCTTAATAGCAGGATTTGTTCTGTGAAAGCTGGATTCAGTCAAAGGAACACACTTGAGGACCTAGAGGACCACATGTAGCCTCAAGGCCACGGGTTCTTCACCCCTGGTATAGGCCCTCCCTCAATCAACTGTCTTTCCCAGGTTTCCAACCTTTAAGGGTGAAGCAACAAACCTTGAGATGAGACTTAAAAACAATATTCCAAGCTATTTCAAAATCTTGGGCAAATCTACAGATATTCTGTCAATTAATCAAGTATCTATGAAGTGCCTCCTGCTCTACGTGCTGGCCATTATGCTAGGTGGTTGGGACACAGACTCAGAAGTGAAACAGTACTTGCCTTTAAGGAACTTACATTCTCTCAAGGGAAGAAATATATTCCACTGGTTAAACTCTACCAACAGATCACATCACTTACAAACTACCCTGCATTGTACTGGGTACCCAATCCCAGTGATTTAGCCATGTCATCTTGTGTACAAGCAGTATGCCCATACTTCCACTTTCCAAAACCACATCTCTATTTGATCAGTCCAACCTAGTTCAGCTACATCCCAGCCCATTCCATGATACTCGCTGGAATCCCTGCTCTATTCTTGACAAGCTCCCTTCTATTCTCAAACTTTTTAATTGGCAATATTCCCAACTCTTTTATTTAACCAAAATCTGGCTCTCAACTAAGTACACCATACCCTTTCCTAACCTTTTCACTGGAGGCCATCCCTTCTTATATTTCACCAAATTCACAGAACTAAAAGAAGGGATGAACATAAATCCTTTCTCCTACTGGTCACTTTCATAACATTCCTCTATACCATCTTTCAGTGATATCTTATTTTAATGTTGATTGTAAGACAAATAAACACAGCACACAGACAAGCTGCTAGCACAGGTTCTCTCTTGATATGGTCAGACAGGAAAGACACTAAGAAGGGTTAATAATCTTACTTTATTCTAGTCTAGTTTTCTCAGAAGAGGATTGCTGATAATGGGAGCACAAACTCCTACAGCATTCACTCATCACCCATCTTGAGGGGCCAGTGAGAAGGGGGGCAACTACCCCTACATCTTAATGGGGCCAGTCAAGATAGGCACTACTTATGCAACTCCTAAAAACCCTCAAGCCTGAATGGGGGCCAGTTGAGGCACACAGAGCATTCCAGCTTGTGCATTCAACCCTAGGGTTCCCCATTCAGTGACCAATGAACACCTGTTTTATAGGGGCAACAGACAAAGAGGCCAGCAATGGCCTCACGAATTTGCATCACTCCATCCCTGTATCTCACTGCACAGTCACAGTGGATGTTTATATTATTTATCACTATACTATTTTTCCCTCTCCATGTCACTCTCCCAACTTTATATTGACTTCAGCATCTTGTCTATGGTTTTCTTTTCCATACCATCCCCTATTAATATTCTTGAGGATTTCAATATCTATGTTGATATCCCCTCTAAAAACCTGATCTGCTAACTCCTCAACCTATTCAACTTCAATAACCTCCTTCTTGATCTGATCTCTGCTACAATCACTCATGAGGCCTTATCCCCTCTCAGACTTGTATCCTTTCTAAGATTTGGAATTTCAAAATTCCAGTCCCTAAAAACAAACCCGTATTCTTTAACCTTGCCCACTCTCACTCAATTTACACCTATTCATATAATCTAATCTCATTGGGAAATATTGCCCTATATTCCTTTTCTCTTGAGCCATCCCATCACACTTTTGATTGACTCCTTTCCATCCCCACCAGCCTGGACCCCACAGGCTGCCATTTTAACATTTGACTAACATCTCCCCCAGAATCATTTACCTTCTGTTCTACAGTAACTTCCATGGAGGAAAATAAAGGCATTGAATATCTTTGGTTCTACAGCTAACAATGACTTGAATGATTTAGAAGGATAGGGTCAGTCAGCACACAGCTTGGTTTAAAAAATGTGTGCATGACTTTAAATGCAGTAAATTACATAGAGATGTGTCTAACTTAACCCCTTGTCTGTTTCCTGGCATTGAACTCACAGGCTAAAACCCAGACTTGACTTTTCACCAGCCACTCCCCCTATCCCTAGCCCCTTGCACATTTTTGTTGTGAATTCCTGGGTTTGATCCCATTTCCATCTCTGACCCCACCCTCAATCTCTGGTCCTTTTTAGCTAATTGATTTATCTGTATACTTCCCTCATACTTCTAACCTCCATCCTTAATGGAACCTACTATTACACTTCTCTCCCTACTTCTAGAATTGGAAGGATTCAATCCAGAACACATACCTGTAATGCCACATATAAGCAGCTTTCCGGAAGAATGCTACTGTGAACAGCCTTTAAGGTTCTGATTATGCAGTATAGTGAACACGCTATTTATTCCATAACAAATTAGAGCAAAACATTCACAGAAAATCAAGATACAACATTCACAATGTTAAAACTTATCGTAGAGAATCAAAATACAGCATTCACAATGACTTATCACTAAAATGCCCACATAGTTTTCACCAAAGTGGTCAAAATAGTTTTCAACAAAGTATAATCATTTAGTCAATCACAAAATCCTTAATTCGATCACAAAGTACAAAAGTCAAAGTTCGCCACTAGGTCACAGTAAATCATAATCTTCTCAGTCAGTACACAGTTTCCAAGTAAAGTCTTCTTTCAGCTTGACTCAAGGCTGGCCCTCAGCTTCCATGTTCCTCTTCCATGGTCCCAGCTCCAACTGTCACCTGGGTTCAAAGGCAGGCAGCTCCCAGTTTCTTGTTCAGCTCCTTGTTCAGTTATTTGTCCAGTTCCCATTTCATATTGAAGCTCACAGTGTCCAGTCCACTTCAAGTCCTTCACAGTGCCTGTTTCTGGGAAGACAAAGCTTGACAGAGACACAATAATATTCATACACATTGCTGGCACCATCATCTATTCGCTATCTGCCTGTAAAGTCAGCTCAGACCCACCAACAAGGTCTGAGAACTCAACACAAATCATCAGCATAGAAATCAACACAGACCCACAAACAAGGTCCAAAAGATCAGCACAAATCATCAATAAAGTCCCAGGACCTCCAAAACCCTCTGCCAGGACTTTGGTAAACATACAACCAGAAAATCCTCTTTCAGGGCTTCCAGTAAGGTCCCAGGGCTTCTGTACAAAGTATCACAAACAGACTTCGGTAAATCACTTAACGTCAATACCTCATCTGTAAAATCAGAGTGGGTAGATAGGGTAATTGAGTTTATGACAGTTGGCTCCCAAAGTTTTTTGCAACTCTAAATCAATTATCCCATAAATCCCCTCAAAGACTTAACCCACTTCTTCCTTTAACACCCACTCATGTATTGCTACCAAAAGAAAACAACAACTTGGAAAAGCACACCCCAAACCAAAGTCACCAACCAGTGCTAGTGCAGTATGGAAGGATCATGTTTACAATGTTCCATGACTGGCAAAATGGATAGATTGCAGGAACTGGGATCAAAAAGACCTTGGGTTAGATTCCATCTCTGATACTAGCTACATGTCCATGGGCAAGTCATTTGACATCTGTGTGTCCCAGAATTTGTGTACTAAGTCATAGATGCAATCTGTGTGGATTCCTAAACCAAGAATTCCCACCAAGAGAGTGGGAGAATCCTCTAAATGAGTTTTGTTAATATTTTGACTAATTCTCTAAAACATCCCTTTGGTAATTTGATTAATGGTCAGTTAGATGGCACAGTGGATAGAGTGCCAGGTCAGGAAGACTCATCTTTCTGAGTTCAAATCTGATCTCAGACACTTACTACTATGTGACCCTGAACAAGTCACTTAACCCCATTCTGCCTCAGTTTCCTCATCTGTAAAATTAGCAGGAAAAGGAAATAGCAAACCACTCCAGTATCTTTGCTAAGAAAATCCCAAATGGAAGCAAGAAGAGTTGGATAAAACTAAAAATGACCAAACAACAACAAAATTGATTGATATCATTAAATCTGTAATTTCAGTAGTATCATTATTCTTATTGTATTGACATAGCTAAAAAAAAAATCAGTATTGATTCTCTCCAATTATTTAGGTCATTTATTTCAGTTAAAAATGTCTTTACAGTTTTATTTATGTAAGTCCTATGTATGTTTTGATAGGCTAATTCCCATATAATTAACGTATTTTCTTGTTGTCTTAAATTGAATTTCTTTTTCTAACTCTTCCGTTTGGATTTTTGAAAAAAAAATAGACTATTACTTCCTCATGGATTTTCTAACTCTTCCTCTTGGATTTTCCCCTTAAACAAACACTTACTTGATCTCACCTACAACAACAACAAACAGGTTTAACAAACCTGTTAAATAGTTGCACTGGCTGAAAATTAAACCAAGATGTCTCTTCTCTTCGGTTGCTTTTCCCAGTACACTGTATAGAATCTCAGTCACATCCCTAGTAGCTCCAGAAGAGGGAGGGGACCCAGAAAAGCACACTGCCACAACAAATCCCAAAGATCCTGAAAAATCTCATGAGACAGAAAGTACTGTTTTAATATATAAGGAAAAAACATAAACATGTATACACACAGGAAAGAAATAATTTTTTTAAATTTGTTATCCCAAAGGGAGAAGGGAGTAGGCTGAGAATATAAATAGCTAAAAAAAATGTCTTATGTAACTCATAGTTCATACACAGGTTATAAAAGACCCAGGTTTCCTTTGTGTTGTTGTGCTCATTTTCATCCAATCCAGAAACCTGGCGAAACACCTTACTGGGCATCTCAAATTCACAAAGAATAAGCCCTTTGCCACCTTCAGGAAAGAGCAGACAGATCTCTCTCAGGAAATCAGGATGTTACTTCAGGTTGTGAACCCAAAGGTATTCTACTCTCCTATTTGATTTTAACAAATATAAACAACTCTCCCTTGCGCATGAATTGTTCTACTATCTCTCAGTGATTACCCAAGTGCAACCTCATGTCAAAGGATTGCAGTAAAATTTACTTCTGTGGGATAGCCTTCAACTTTTGACAACTTACTCATGGCTCGTGGAATAAGTTTGACTTTAAAAGTAAAGCACACATCATTGACAATCGATCATCAGTAACTTTATTGCAGAATCTCACCCTAAAGTATGTGTTCTTGACTTTTCTGGTACCATAGTCCCCTTTGGCAATCTGGTGAAGTCTACTGACTCCTCAGAATAATGGGGTTTTTTTGGTTCTGTTTGGTTCTGTTTTGTTTTTAGACTCAAGGTCCAGAACACAAATACAGAATAGAGAAAATAAACAAAAACATATCACAAACTTAAATATTGAAATTTAACTACAAAGAAAAAAAGCATGTCATGTACATAGCAGATAATAAGAGAGGGTTCAAAATATGTAACAACAACTTTTCATTTCAGGAAAGCCCGTATGATAAATAATACACATGTTGAGAATTGTCCAGGGGCAACTAGTTGGCACAGTGAATAGAGTACCAGCCCTGGAGTCAGGAGGACCTGAGTTCAAATCCAATCTCAGACACTTAACTCTTGCCAGCCATGTGATCTTGGGCAAGTCACTTAACCCCAACTGCCCTGCCTTCCCCCCTCCAAAAAAAAAAAAAAGGAAAAGGGAAAAAAAAAAAGAATTGTCCATCTTTTCTTTGCTTTCTTGTGAGTTTTCTTTTGTTCTCTGTTGTGTACTTTTTTACTTTGTTCTTTTTTATAACCATAAAGTGGTTATAATAATAACCATACAACCATATGGTTATAAAAATCTCCATAAAACCATAATAATAGTTTTTAAGTGCATAAAGTAAAATAAGATTACAAAACAAACCAATTATATTGAAATACAGTTAACAAAATGTTTTTAAAGCAAGCTTACCAAGCTCAGGTCAAGACTCTCTGCCTTAAAGATATAACAAAATTTTAATGGCAAACATTTAACTGCAAAGTGAGTGACTTAGCTAAGTAAATGTCAGAGACTGAACTTGAACCCAAGTGTTCCAGATTCCAATTCTAAAACACTATCCACTCTGCTACACAACCTTCCTGGTTAGGAAGATAATGAGGAGACTATACTTATTGGTCCTGAGACTATCTGTTGGGGAGTAAAGAAAAATCAGTCAATCCCTCTTGTGACTCCTTATTGAAGTTTGAGATTCTCTTGAGAAAGTTAATTCCTTGTCAAGTTTAACTTCTTAATTTAAAAAGAGGTTAAAAGGGATAAAACTTTTGTTCTGGCACCTTTTTTTTTTTAGCAATTTAACAATTTTTAACAATGAACTGCCCTTGTCCTGAGGACCACTCAGCTAACCTCAACCTGATGAAATGCACAAAATGAAACCTGCCCAGGCAATACATGATTGCTAAAAAGATAATATCAGAGCTATACTGCTAGACTTTGCTTTTAAAAAGGCAAAAAAGAGATGGAAAAATCCAGTGCCAAAATAAACATGGAGAGAAGAGGGTCTACTTACATCAACTCAGACTCATTTTCCTAAAGGGGAAGCATACACATCCACTAGACCCCTAGAAAGAATAATATGACTCCAAAACCAGACAGTATCATGTTATTTATGTGGGATACCTTTTACATAGATATATTTTAGTGTGAAGTAAGTACTATAGATATTACTGTCCCCATTTTATAGATGAGGAAAATGAGATTCAGGATAGTTATGAAGAAAACATTTAGTAAATTAGAAAATTATGATAAAGATGAACTTTTTATTAATTCCTGTTATACAAAACACATAGCCCTTCCTAATTTCGCATTTGCTTATTTTTTTCCATTAAAAGCTTAGGATTAAACTCATGTCTAGGGTTTTTCTAAAAGGGAGAATAGAAAAGCATTCAAAATATATATGAATATATATATAATTATATATATATATATGAATCAGACAAAATGTTAAACATAGAACATTCACATTTGGCAAAAACAAACTTCAAAAAGGATTTAGTAATTTAACTTATAACTACTGTTAAAAAAAAGAGCCTACTAGATAATTGATCCTTAAACCACATCAGAGCATGAAGCAGTTTGTCCAATCACTGATCATATATTTTACATTTCATATCAGCTCTGCACTGCCCAAAGAAGTCCCACTACATATCTGCTGATAAAACAACCAGCCTTAAGTCTGTTCTCTTTCTGATGGTCATCCTCTTTGATCCAAAAACCTCCCCTTCTTCCACCTTTGTAGCATGTTGAAGAAAGATACCTTTCTTCCCTCAAATACTAAGTTTGATTAAGATGACTATGCAATATGGAATTGGAGAGAACTAAATAAACGATGGATAGAATTGAGAAAATTATGAGGGAATTATGACCATAGACCTTAAAGAAAAGAAAAGCTAGAAAGAGATGTGGTTGCCTGGAGAGAAATATTTACTTGGAAAGGTATTCTGAAAAATTCAGGGCAAATGGAGCTTAGAGAATTCACCATCATCATACTTTACAACTGTGAAATCCTATAAATAAAGCCTCCAAACTTGAATTTAACTAGTAACGAGTGATATGTCAACATTTTCATCTTGGACAGAATTATTCCTCTACTAGGTAGGCAAGTATGTATACATAGTATACTTTCCTTTTTCTTTCTCTCTTTCTTTTCTTCTTTCTTTCCTTCTTTCTCCCTCTTCTTTCTATTTATCTTTCTTTTTCTTATTGATCAAACAGAAGAGGACTTGGAATCCCTCCAAAATCTCAGGGTCAGTACAATAACTCAACATCCTTTGGTCTTTTAAAAGTGGGATTCATATAAGTAAAAGATTAATGTTTTGTGTCAACATGGTGCTATGAGTTTCCAGTGAACCCAAAAAGGTTTTTTTTGTTGCTTGTTCTGTTGGATTTCACAGTGTTTAATCATTGCTTACCTAAAGAACTACCCTTCACTTCATTCTTCAACTTGTTTTAGGAGTTAGAAAAAGACGTATGGAATAAGGGCACTTAGGTGGCAGTAGTGCCAAATCTGAAGCCAGAAAGACTTGGGTTTGAGTACTTCTGCCACAGATTGGATGGGTGACCTTGGGCAAGTGTTAACCTCTCAAAATTTGCTTCAGGCAGCTCCCTAAGATTATAAATTGCAGATCAGGTTCTTATCTAAATTGGCAGGTGACGTTTCCTCATTGGGAGACCCCCATACCAATTAAACCACAATGATTTTTTAAAATTAAAAATAAATAGCAAAATAGAGTCAATGAACAAGGAAACAACCATTTTTTAAATAGTTAAAGTTATGGGGACATAGTCTTTGGGGGGGGGGGGCATGGGGACCATAATCTTTAGAAAACATAAGGACAAGACCCATATCTTTAAAAAGTTTTTATATCTGCTCACCTCATCCCCACCCAAGTTAAGCACAATAACTTCTATGTTTCCAGTATTTGTTCATTTGATTTAGATGAAATTTTTTTTATTTGATGCAATACCTAGACTTTTTTTTGGTTGAGTTGATAATATGTCATTATTCAACTCTGGTAGAATCAGAGTTCACTTGGAATAAAGTAAACTCCTGTATTGTAAACAGTAGGCAATTTTTGTCCTACTTAAGCCCGAAAGTGACTTTAAAGATAACAGAGCAAGGGATGAATTAATAGCAGAAATATTCAGGAATTATCTGAAAAGAATTAATAGATTTGGTTATACAACATGCCTTTATACCTCAATTTTAAGGAGAATAAAAGTAAAAACTGAGAAATCACAAATTATTCAGATATATCACTTGAGATTTTGATATTTCATTTTAGATGAGGTTTTAAGAGGGTGTCTCCAATTATCTTATAAAATTGTCAGAGCAAAATGAATTCTAATTCACTAAAGCTAAAATACTGAATATGTGAAATGTAATACATGAAGGTGCTGTGTCACAAAGTGAAACTAACATTGAGAGAGTATTGTTATTTCACAAAACTTGGAAATCACTATTTGAGACATACTGATCATCTGTTTGAGTCTTTGTGGTAGAGAAAGAACTCACATGACCTTTTGAAGACAAAATAAAATTGTATATCTACTGTAGAACAATAGAATATACTGCACTAGTTTACAAATAGTACTTTTACGTGGCAGTAAAAGTGATAACTAGTACCAATTAGTCCTCTGATAGTAGTAATGACAATTATACGTATAAATTATGCAATGTGCTTTACAAAATGCTTTCATATGCATTAGCTCATTTAAGATAAATCCTTTCTTGAAAATCTCGGAAGAAAAAAGATAGCAACATGAAGAACTCCACCTGAATTCAGTTCTCCCCTAAAACCACCTTTAAAAAAGAAAATGTGCCAATGAAATTAAAGCAAAAGAGATGAATGAAAAGACTTTACAGCAAGGCAGGCTTCATGCCTGCTTGAGAGATAATTCTGAGCCAGAAATAATTCTGAAGGGCTATGAGGAGGGGCAATGGTAACAATACAAAACCTTATAGTGCCATGAATTATACCAATGACCCTCAACTTGCTCTAAGCCAACCTACTCGAAGACAGTTCTGAGATGGATGGGCCACATGAATGACTTTTGCACCATCTATTTGGCTATTCAGAGGTGGAAGAAAAGCTGCCACATTTCTGACCCTAGATCTGAGGGTGATAGACAAGGCTCATACTGCTGCTCAAATCACTACTAGCCCTGCTCTGCAGGGCATTTGCAGTCATAACTTTGGCAACTACAAAAGTGAATTTAGTTCAGAAGAAACAGCAAAGCGAAGGAACCCTCACCAGACACCTCTTTTGGAGAAACTAAAGAAATGAGCAATATGAAAATTATTAAGACAATAAAGAAATGCCATGGGTTAAGGGAACCCCATGACATAACTCTAAGAAAAGAGAATGACTTGAAAGAAATTTTAAGTAGAGCACCAGAAAAGAAAATGGGCTGGTCATCAGAAATTCAAGAGTAGATGGAAGGTCTACTAAAAAAAATGAGGAAGGAATAAAAGTAATTCTAAGGAGTCTAGTTAGAATCTTTAAGGAAAAAAAGATTGGGAAGAAAATAAATAACTTAGAAGAGAAGCTAAAAAAATCTCTCCAAAACTGTTAATATCTTGAAAAATAAAACAAATGAATCAGGATTCAAAAAGTCGATAACACAAAAGAAAGTATAAATTCAAAAGGCAGATAAATTGGAATAATATTTTATGTATATAGGGTGAAAAAAAACTGAACCGGAAAGTAGGATAAAGAGAGATCATTTAAAAATCTCTGAGCTTTCTGAAAAACAGGATGAAACTGAGAGGAAAAAAATTTATACACCAAGTTTCAACAACCCATTAAATGAAAATACCCCCAAAACCATTAGACCCAGACGCAAAATAAAAATCGAATTTATATGCCACCTTCTAAAGTAAACCCTAATTTAACACACCCAGAAATGTGCTTGCCAAACAAATACCAGAAGCAAACAGAAAAAAAAAATCACATAATAAGAAACTAGTCAGAATCACTTGAGATTGTACAACACATACAAGAAAGAAAAGAAATAAATGTCGTATGATCTCTCAAAAGACAAAATAAAAAGACAAATACCAAGAATAATTTATTCTGCAAAGTTAAAAGAAATTCGGGGGGAGGGGGAGGGGGATTGGCCTTTAATAGAAACTGAAGAAATGTAAGAATTGTTTAAATAAAAGAGCTGAGTAAAATTTTTGATATATAAATATAAGAGAGAAATCCAGAAAAATAAACAAGTTTGAGGGCTAGATGATCAAATGTCTATAAGCTGAAAGGAGGAATTATGCTGTTATCTCTTCAGAAAATCACTCTAAGACGGTTTTAAGAGGAAGGAGCATTGGCCACACTACTATAAGGGTCAATGAGGGAACAAAGACAGACCAACAGGGCAAAGGTATATAAGCAAATAATTATTACTGCATTTATCACGATTACAATTATTATTACACTTATACAATGCTAGGGTTTGCAAAGTGTTCTAAAAATATGGTCTCAATTGACCTCACAACAATCCTGAGAGGTAGGTGTTTTTATCATCTTCATTTTACAGATGAGGAAACTGAGGCAGACAGAGGTTAAGTAACTTGCCCAGAGTTACACAGCTAGTAAATGTCTGAGGCTGTATTTGAACTCACATCTTTCTGACTCCAGGTCTAACATTCTTTCCACTAAAGGGAGAGAGAAGAGAGAGAAAAGGAGAGCAATAAGGGATGGAATGGATAGGAAAGAGGAGGAACTATTTTCCAAAATTAAGGTAGTACAAATCAAGTTTAAAGAAGCAGGTAGGTGACAGGGTGGCTAGGTGGCACAGTGAATAGAGCACCAGCCCTGGAGTCAGGAGGACCTGAGTTCAAATCCAGCCTCAGACACTTAACACTCACTAACCATGTGGCCTTGGGCAAGTCACTTAACCCCAATTGCCCTGACTTCCCCCCTCCAAAAAAAAAAAGCAAAACAAAAAGAAGAAGCAGATAGGTGGAGGAAGAGGAGAGTGGTGACCTCATGAACCTCACATAGTTCAAATAGAGGTGGATAAGAAAAGGTAGGGAAGGTGAATAAAAATTAGTATAGAAATGTAATAAAGTAAACAAGGAACTAGGTATAAAAAGGATCAGAGTTGGGGAGGTTGAAAGGAGAAAGAGGGAACAAGGAAAACCTACTTTAGAGAGGGATTAGTGAGAAAGAGAGACAAAGACTGAGATCTATTGTTGTGAGCTACATAAAAGTAGAAGAGGAAAGAATTTGCCTTATACTTTCACATCTAAAGAAAGTTAGAACTGATTTCACTCTCTCTTTTCCCCTTTTCTTTTTTCTTTATAATAATAGGGTGGGGAATCAAATAGAAGAAAGAGTATAATGGAATCTGGTTGAGGAGTAAACACACCTAACAACCAAAACTGCATATGTGAATGAAATGAACTACTTCTTAAATAGAGGAGGGTCATAGAATACATCAGAAAGCAAAACACAACAATTCCATACAGAATTAAAATGAGAGATGACGGTAAAAGGCCTTATGCCTCATCTGTATAAAAAAAAATAAGACAGGAAATCATCATCTCAAATAAAGCAATAGTAAAACCATGGTAAGGGGAGAAATTCAGGGAAACAATATTATGCTTAAATATATCATAGATAACATTATTAATTAATTCTAAAGATATGCACCAAATGCCATATTTCAGTACTTAAAGAAAACTTTGGCTGAACATGGTCAGCTGATTTGAGAATGTTCCTTTCAGACCTAGAGAAATCAAACATAAAGATAAGCAAGAAAGAAACTAAGATCTGATTGTAATATAAGGAAAAATAGATGTTCTAGGACTTTGCTAACTACTGAATGAGAATCATAAAGTGTTGATATTTTTCAGTTTTAAATGACACCTTTACAAAAATTAATCGTGTGTTAATAAAGAATTCACAAACAAATATTAAAAGGAAGAAATAGTAAACATTCTTTTGAGACAATGCAACAAGTATAACCAATAAGGGAAATATGAAGAATAGATTTAAACTTAAGTAGAAACTAAACAATTCTGGGTCAAAAAAACAAAAACAACCCATCAAATAAAATGATAATAATAAGCAGGTCAAAACTTACGTGATATATCCAAAGCAGTCCTTTGGGGGACATGCCTATCTGAAAATACTTATATTAACAGAAGAGAGAAGGAAGTCAATAATTTGAGTGTGTAACTAAAAAGAAAATTAGAAAAACAACTTTAAAACCCCCAAATACATATAAAAATAAGAATCCTAAATATCAAAGTCATATTTTTTTAATCTCTAGAGAACCAATTAAAAAGGCAAGAATGAATGATACACGGAATTACCAGATGTCAGAATAGTAATCATAAAAATTATTTGGTTCTGTTTTATAAAGAGAAAAAATTAAGCAAGAATAAAAAAAACTATTGCAAATTAAGAAAATTCGAGAGCTGGTAAGAACTTCAGCAGTCAGTGAGTCTAAACCATATATGAAAAAAATCATCACAATAATTAACCCAAACAATTGGTCGTCCAGTGAATGCTTAAAGACCTCCAAAGAAGGGAATCTATCACTTCTCAATGCTTTCCATTCAACATCTGGACAGCTCTAGTTGTTAGGAAGATTTTCCTAATATCAAACCTATATTGGCCTCTTTACAATTCCCACATATAATCATGGCTAATAATAATAGTTAACATTTTTACAGAGTTTACTATGCACCAGGAACTATGCTAAGCACTTTACAATTATTATCTCATTTGATCCTCACAACAACCCTCACAGCAACCAAAATTATCTCCATTTTACAAATGAGGAAACTGAAGAAAACAGCCTTTAAATGACTTGTCCAGAGTCACACAGCTAATAAGTGTCTCAGAACAGATTTGAACTCAGCTCTTCCTGACTCCAGGCCCCGCGCTCTATCAACTGTATCACTTACAGTCCTTGAAATTGCACCCTCTGGACAAACAGAACAAACCTATTTCCTCCTCCACATAATATCTCTTAAAATATTTGAGGAGTTGTGTCTTCTCTCCATGCAAAATATCCCCAATTCCTTCAACTGATCCTCATGTGGTATAGACTCAAGGCCCTTCCTAATACATAACATAGTAATAGTTTTTCAAATTTAAAAATATAAACTATAGGCATAAGGATTTTCTATTAGAAAAGAATTGAGAAAACTACAAGGTAATTTGGTGGAAATTACCATTGTAATACCACAATTAGTTCCAAAGGCATGCATGACCTAAATGTTAATGATCACACTTAAAAAAAAGAGACTACAAGGAGACAGCTTTCATAACTATGATGAGGGGTAGCATTCTTAACTAAAGGAAAAACAAGAAATGCTGGGAAGAGGGGCAACTATGGGAACATGAGTACTCTAATGCAATGTGGGTAGAGTTGTGAATTCGACCAAATGCTCAAGAAAACAAAGACGTTGAAAATATACCAGACTGAATCCTGATCAGGAAATTCAATTTAAAAAAATAACAAGTGAGTCATTTTTCCAGTCCAGGTCAGCAAAAAGAAACAGACAAAAGTTCTGTGGACACTGGGGATGAGGTCTAACCAGTAACAGCCACTTGGATACTCAGCACACCGACCAAAAGAGGACCAAGGCTATGTACCCCAATCAGAAGAGAACCTAGATCCAGTACAGAGGGGTCAAACATTTGTGCAGAATGCAAGAACAGGTACCAATTGGCAGCTCTGTCATTCATCCATTTCTGGGACATAAATCCAGAATAAACTGAAGAAGACGTGTCCTGAGGAATGGCATTCCATGTAAGAAGGAGTAGTAAGACATAGGCTGCATACTGAGCAAGTGGCAAGTTCAAAAACAGCTGCGTGGTTCTAACCCCAAAACTAGAGATGAGTCTCAAGTTCCAGTTCTCATCCAAGTCTGAAGCCTGATAGCCATGACAGGGAACTCAGACTAAGAGAGCCTGCAGTTCTCTCTTGTCAAGCCTACAGAACCTTTCAGCTAGTGAATAAAATGTCTAAGTCTGGCAGCATCCTACTGGAACTCCAAACAGAGGAAAGTCCATAGTTATATTGTTTAGACTCAAACCCAGGTCAGGAATTTGCAGAATTCAGACCACAGTGACAGCAATCAAACTTTGCTCTGAATCAGAATTATTTGGGGGCCAATTAAAGCTTGTAGGTCCCCAGCCTGAGCTGTCCTCTATGATCCTGGAGTAACATAACATTCAATACTCTAAGAAATCAGCATCCAAATCAAATTGGACCCAAGAAGTCACAAGCTCAGCCCAGAAATTTTTTCCAGACATGCTAAATTCCCAATCCTAATATAAACCCCAAATCCAGGAAGTAGATTAGAAGAATCAGTAACCCAAAAAAGTATCCCACCATAAAAAGTTATTATGATTACAGAGTCACTTAAGACACAAGTCTACATAAAGAAAATGACTCCAAAATATTTACAAGAAAAGCTTCCAAGAAAAAATAGTTGGGGCACAAGTTCAACTAAAATCCCTGGAAGACATGAAGCAAAAGTTTAAAATGTTTTTTTTAATAAATAAAGTAAAAGCACTTGAGAAAAATAGGAAAAGAAACAAGGGCTATGGAAGAAAGAATCTGAAAGAGAATTAATAGTTTGAACCAAGCAAAACCTTACCCAAGCAACAAACTTTCTAAAATTTGAATGTACCAAATAGAAACCAATGATTTCATGAGATAACAAGATATATGACTGGAAAAAGGAAGAAAATATATTGTCTCTCAAAGCATAAACAACTTCCCTAGGAAATAGATTAAGTAGAGATCATTTAATAATCAACAAACAACTTAAAAACCATGATTTTTCTTTTAAAAATGGAATGAATCTACCAGTCAGCTCCTAAAACAGCGGTTCTCAATCTGTGGGTCACGACCCCTTTGGGGGTCGAATGACCCTTTCACAGGGGTCACCTAAGACCATTGGAAAACACATATTTCCAATGGTCTTAGGAACTGAGACACTGCTCCTTTGTCTCCAGGCGAGTCCGCCCACATTCAGATACACGCACATATGAATACTAAAGGGGACACGGCATTAGGAGAGTTGAGAACCACTGGCCTAAAACCTCAAAATGAAAATTCCCAGCATCATTAAGCTAAAATTCAGAACTTCAGACTGAAGAATTATACCTCAAGCAGCTTCAAGCAGAAAGAATTCAAATATTGAAGAGCTACAGTCAGAATCATATGCAATTTAGCAGCCATCTTTTTAAAGAAGCAGAGAGCTTAAATGCATAGGTTTACAAATAGGATTAACTTATTCAGAAAAACTGAGTATAATATTACAGGTGGGAAAAATGTATTTTTAATGAAATGGAGGACTTCTAAATATTTATGATGAAAGAGTCAAGAGCTGCAAGAGTCAAAAGAAACATAAAAAGGTAAACATGAGCACGTAATCATAATTGTATTATATTTTGATAAAATTAAAAGAAAAATGGAAAAGGAGTGATAAAGGAATACACTGGGATGAGGGGAGGGAGAGAATGGATGTAGAGAATTATCTCACATAATTGGGATTTATAAGTAGAAGTCTATACAAACAAAAAGGAACTTCACTCTTATCTGAACTAGATGAAAGAGGGAAGAATACACACATATACTATCAGAAATACATTTCACCCAACAAGGAAACAGGTAGGAAGTGAGTAGAGGGAAAAGGGGGAACAAGACAGAGAGGAAATTAAGGAGGGATTAGTCCTAAGTAAAACAAGTAAAAAAAAGGGTGGATCTCAAAAATGGCTTAAAAGAAAAGAAAGGATAAGAACATATAATTGGCTTTGGGTAAGGGAAAGTGATGAGGGGAATGAGACCAGGGGAAAATTGTACCAAATCTAGGGCACTGGTGCCAAATACACTACACTCACTACCCTTTTCTTTATAAAGAAGGACTAGGAAATGGAGAAAAGGAAAAGGTGTAAGAGAACAAAAAAATGAGGGGATGGTTTTGGAGAAACCCTTGAAAACTTGTATGAACTGATGCAGAGGAAAGTGAGCAGAACCAGACCAATAATATATAATGACAACAATACTGTAAAGACAAACAACTTTGAAAGACTTATGAACTGATGAACATGATGACCTACCATAATTGCAGAGGATGCATGATCCAGAACACTACCCACTACTTGACACAGAGATGATGGACTCAGAGCGCAGATTGAGATACTTTATTTTTAAACATGGCAAATGTGGTCATTTGTTTTGCTTGGCTACACATGTTTGTTATGGGGGGATGTTTTACTTTCTTTCACAATGGGAGGAGAGGAAGATGAAGGGAAGAAAAGGCAGATATTCATCATTGAAAAAAATAAAATTTAAAAAAGAAATTAATTTGTCATTATAGTAGAAACGTTGCTAAACTCTACACATTCTCTTTGAACCAGTGATACCATTACTAAGCATATACCACAAGGAGGTCAAAGGTAGATTCTATATATACAAAATTATTTATAGCAACACTTTTCATCATAGTAAGGAACTAGAAATAAAGTTGGTACCCAATGATTGAGGAATGGTTAAACAAATTGTGGTATATGGATGTAACAGGATATTACTACGCTCTAAGAAAGGACAGATATGAAGAATTCAGGGAAACTTGGAAAGACATGTATGAACTGATGTAGAATGACAATGACCACAATAATTTAAAAGGAAAAAAAGATAGAACTTCAATCAATGCAATGATTGATTATGACTTCAGGGAACTGTTGGTGAAGTGTGCCTCCCCTTCTTCTCAGCAGAGAGATGGTAAATTATAGGTGTTGAAAGAAGTATACCTTGTCAGATATTTACAACATAGTAATTTGTTTTACTTAGCTATAGTTCTTTGCTGCAAAGGACAGTTCTATTTGGAGAAAGGGAGGAATCATTGGAAACAAAGTGATTGCAGCAATAAATGAAAAAAATCATCAATAAAACATTTCTTTAAAAAGATTGCTTTTAAACAAATATAAAAAATATTCTCATGCTCGTCATCTGTGTCCCTAGGGTTTTACATCAACATGCCATGTAACCCAGCAAATTTCTAATTCAATATCCAATTCAACATTAGTTATTTCAAGGGGCAGAGCCAAGATGACAGAGCAAAAGCAGGAACTTGTCTGAACCAAACCAACTCCAATACGTGTAAAAGAAAAAATGACTTTAAACAAATTTTAGAGCTACAGAACCCACAAAGTGACAGAGAGAAACAAATCTCCCACTGAAGGCAGCCTGGCAGGCTGACAGGAAGGGTGTATCACATCAAGCTGGGAGCTGAGAGCAGTTCCATGTGAGCCGTACCAGCCCAAACTTGCAGACCAGACCGGCCAGAATAGACTTCAGGAGAGTGAATTACCCATAGCTGTGGCAGTTTCCAGACTTCTCAACCCATAAATTCCAAAGAGAAAGTAAAATCTCAATAGAGAACTCTGTTGGAACTGGGTGAGAGAAGAGTGAGGTCTGTGCCCCGCCCCCAGGGCAGCAGAGGTGGCAGAGGCACTGTGGCTGCAATTGCTGCCACCTGGCTACCTAGGAAGATCCTGGCCTGCAGATAGTAGCGGGACCAAGAGACCATTCAGAGGGTAATCATTCTTGCTTTGACCTGCTTGGATCTGGGTTGCAGTCTTGGGTGGTGGTCCTGGAGTGAGGAATGCCAGTGTGCCAGTGTATTGGTAATGGAATTTGGAGATGCCCCTGTATTGACTTGGTTTTTAAGTGGAGTGTTAAAACCCAGAGCTTGTGAATCCCACTTGTGGGATGGACTTGTTTACATGAAGAGAGAGGGCTGAACTGGGAGGAGCCACGAATTGGGAGAGAGGCCCAAGCATAGAGAAAGCCAGAAGGATTTTGAGAGAGCAGTATCCAGTATTGTGGAGCCTGAGTTGCTGAGAGAAAGACTGCTGAGAGCCTGTTGGAGCTGCCCAGGACTTTTGAGAACTGCCACCTGGAACTGCCAAGAACTGAGGAGGCATGGCTGTGATGCCAGTATTTTGTCTGTCTGTTTTGATGTTATTTTGCCAGATTCACCTGCTGGTGAAGGACAGTGCTGCTGTTGTAGAGGTCCTGGAACCTTGCTGTTGGTTCACAAGCCCTGAAGGAGAATTTTCTTGTGGTACCTGCACAGAAATCCTAGAAGAGGGCCTTGCTGATGTTTCAGGGGTTCTGGGACTGTTCTACAGGCAGAAAGTGACTTGATGAGGACACTAGCTATGGCTTTGTTAAGCCTTGTCTCCCCAGGAACTGAGATTGCTGAGGGCTTGCCTTGAGTGAAGATGAAAGAGGCCCTTTCCTTGGGTATTCAATGCTGAGCTTAATCTTGTTGTAACTTAAGGGTGGATGGCCTTTTGTGTTTTCCTGCCCCTTTTGAAATTCAGGGGTGGGAAGCCTTTGAGTTTTCTTTGTGCTCTGTGATTGACCAAATGAGTGTACTTTAAGATTGGAGACTAATCTCCATTCGAGAAGAGACTTTGACTGACTAAATGAATGTACTGTCTAGGGGTGGAGTAGTACCTAGATTGAATTGAGAACTTGCTTGCTAAAGGAACAAGTTACACTGTATTTTGACTTTCTCTGTTCTGTGAATGTTTGCTGAATAAATGGGGTTTGCTATGCTGGTAATCTGAACCTTGGAAGTTGCCTTTGCTTAGCATTACAGCCAGAGCTTGTGGTGGTTGTAGAGAGGGCACCATCCTCATAGCTCTGACAACAATTTGGGGCACAGCTTTCTCCACTCTGGAAGCAAAGTTCTATCATGGCAAAGAGCTCAAAAGTCAAGTAATTGGCTGGGAAGATGAGCAAACAAAGGAAGCACAATCAGACCATAGACTCTTTTTTTTGGGGGGGGGGGGGGGACAAACAGCATCAAAACATGGAACCAGAAGAAGACAACAAAGTCAAAACTCCTGCATCAAAAGCTTCCAAAAAATATGAACTGGTGACAGGCCATGGAGGAGCTCAAGAAGGATTTTGAAAATCAAGTAAGAGAAATGGAGGAAAAATTGGGAAGAGAAATGAGAATGATGCAAGAAAATCATGAAAAGTGAGTCAACAACCTGACTGAAGAAAATAATACCTTAAAAAATAGACTAACTCAAATGGCAAAAGAGGCCCAAAAAGCCAATGAGGAAAAAATGCCTTAAAAAGGTGACTTTGCCAGATTAAAAAGGAATTTCAAAAATTCACTGAAAAGAATAATTCCTTCAAAACTAGATTGAAGCAAATGTAAGCTAATAACTTTATGAGAAACTAAGATACTATAAAACAGATCCAAACAAATGGAAAAAAAGAGAAGGCATTGTGAAACATTTCATTGGAAAAACCACTGACCTGGAAAATAGATCCATGAGAGATAATATAAAAATTATTGGACTATCTGAAAGCCATGATCAAAAAAGAGCCTAGAAACCATCCTCATGGGATGAATTACTTGAGTTGGGGAAAAGGTATTGAAAGCCTCAAGGAAAATTGCCCTGATATTCTAGAACCAGAGGGCAAAAGAGAAATTGAAAGAACTTGCCAAACACCTCTTGAAAAAGATCCCAAAAAGAAAACTCCTAGGAATATTATATCAAATTCCAAAGTTCCGAGGTCAAGGAGAAAATATTATAAGCAACCAGGAAGAAACAATTTGAGTATTGTGGAAACACAATCAGGATAACACAAGATCTAGCAGCTTCTACATTAAGGGATTGAAGGGCTTGGAATATGATATTCTGGAGATTAAAGGAGTTAGGATTAAAACCAAGAATCACCTACCCAGCAAAACTGAGTATAGTGCTTCAGGGGAAAATACAGTCATTTGATGAAATAAAGGATTTTCAAGCTTTCTTGATGAAAAAACCTGAGCTAAACAGAAAATTTGACTTTCAAATACAAGAAGCAAGAGAAGCATGAGAAGATAAACAGGAAAAAGAAATCATAGGGAACTTATTAAAGTTGAACTATTTAGATTCCTGTGTGGAAAGATGATGCTTGTAACTCATGAGACTTTTCTCAGCAAGAGGATATTTGAAGGGAATAAATGTGTGTATAGGAGGGTATATATGTATGTGTATATATATGTGAGTGTATGTAGAGGAAAGATGGGGTAAAAATTTGTAACTCAAAATCTTGTGGAAATGAATGTTGAAAACTAAAAATAAATAAATAAATTGGAAAAAAAGCATTAGTTATTTCAGGAACGTTCATAGGACGGCAGAGGATATAATGGAAACTACACTGGGATTTGTGTCAAAGGCCAGAGGCTCCAATCTTGGCTCTGTGATATACCATCTGTATTTTACTTTGGGTAAGTCACTTCCAAGCCTCAATTTATTTTTTGTAAAATGAGAGGGTGCACTATGGGATCTCTACTGTCCCTTTCTGCTTTAACTATTATTCCATTTTATGGCTAGAATAGGGACCTACCCTGTGATTTCATTGGCATAAGAGACTCGTGAGTGAAGAAACTGCCCCTCCCAATGCAAGCCAATACTTTCTCTGCAATTTATAGTCCTTTTTTTTTTGCTTTTTAAAAATTTGCTTTTAGTTTTCAAAATTTACTTCCACAAGCTTTTAAGTTTTAAATTTTCTCCCTCTCCTCCCTCCTCCCCAAGAAGCCATGCAATCTGATATAGGCTCTACATATACATTCATACTAAACTTATTTTCACATTTGTTATGTTGTAAAGAAGAATCAGGACCAATGGGAGGAGCCACAAAAAGAAGAAACAAAACAAAACAACAACACAAAGAGAGAAAGAGAGAGAGCAAATAGTATTCTTCAATTTGTATTCAGACTCCCGATTTCTTTCTCTGGATGTTGACAGAATTTTCCATCATGAGTCTTTTGGAATTATCTTAGACCCTTACGTTGCTGAGAAGAGCCAAGTCTATGAAAATTAGTCATCACCTAATGTGGTTGTTACTGTGTACAGTGTTCTCCTGGTTCTGTTCACTTTACTCAGCATCAGTTCACATAAGTCTTTTCAGATTTTTCTGAAGTCCACCTGCTCATCATTGCTTATAGCACAATAGTATTCCATTACATTCATATACCACAACTTGTTCAGTCATTCCCCAATTGATGCGTATCCCCTCAATTTCCAATTCTTGGCCAAGACAAAAAGAACTGTACATGTGGGTCCTTTTCCCATTTTTATGATCTCTTTGGTTTACAGACCTAGCAGTGGCATTGCTGGGTCAAAGGGTATGCATAGTTTTATAGTCCTTTGGCCATAGTGTAACTTATAGTCTTAAGAGTTGCCTAGAGACCTGAGAGCGTAAGTGATTTGTCTATGGTCATGCAGTCAGTGTAATGTTGTAGATGAGACTTGAACCCAGGTCTTCCTAGATCTAATGCCAGTTTCCTGTATACAATGTCACATTGTCTGTCATATTTTAAGTAAGTCAGTTACAATCTCAGGTAAACATTTTTTCACATTATATAAGTCTAAAGTTCTACGATAAGTTGTTGGCAAAAATGACAATTTCAACTAGCAAACATTGCTATTAACATGACAGTCAATAAGGTATTAATAAGTGTGTTCTCCTCATCAGTACTATGATTTGCTAAATAAATACCACTCTTTTTACTTAGCAAATACATTTACTAAGGGGAAGAAAAAAAAGTAGTGCATAGTAATAATGAGTCAGACATGGGTGTGTATGGAAACAGCCAGTCATTTAGAAGTAAAGTGGGTGGGGTAGAGAAAGTCTAAAATGATTGGCCAGTGGCTCTCCTCCCCAAGGCCTCAACTATCTAAGACAAAATTATATAATCAAATTTGTTAGACATGATTGATTATTAGAGTTTTATTTTTCCTTATCTACCAGCCAAACTAATTTCTCTTAAATTGTTTGTTCTCACATCATCTTCCTCTTCAAAGAAAAACACCTCGTGAGCACACCCTTGTGACTGAAATCTGAAAGCTACATGTGCTTTAAAGGGATTCAAGGGTTTACCCAACCACCAATAAGGTTCCTATTAAGCATATACAGATGGAGAAACCAATGGAAATCTGCTTTGAGTAAAGTTACTTGGGATTCTATTAGCAATCTAAAACTCTCACAGAGGATTGCATGGACATATGTAATTTTAAAATAAAATTAGGAACAGTAAACAAAAGGCTTACTTTGCCCTAACACAGAAAAGAAGGATGCAGCAGCACTTGAGTTCTCTAGACGAATCCCCTACTTGTCAATATGTAGAAATGTACCTGATCAGTAGAACAGAATATGATGAATATGATGACTCTTGTGGTCTTCAGATATCTAACAGGTTGGAGGTTCCCTGACTCCACCCCTTTTATGTCCTTGACAGCTCAGTAAGCTACAACAAGAAAAGCAGGGGCCAATTAGGTGCCAGTGACTGCTTTTTATCAATTGAGGAATGGGTTGTATTCTTGTAAATTTGACATAGTTCTCTATGTATTAAAGAAATGAGGCCTTTATTAGAGACACTTGCTATAAAGATTATTTCCCAGCTTAGTTGCATTGGTTTTGTTTGTGCAAAACCTTTTTAGACTAATTTATTCAGTGCCATACCAGTCAAACTACCAAAATATTATTTTATACAGCTAGAAAAAATAATAACAAAACCCATATGAAAGAACAAAAGGTCCCCCAGATTGGGGGAATGCCTATGAATTAGGGAGTGGCTGAACAAGCTATGGTATTTGAATCTAATGGAATACTATTGTGGAAAAAGAAATGATGAGCAGGCAGATTTCAGAAAAACCTGGACAAACTTATATGAACTGATGCAAAGTGAAATGAGCAGAACCAGAACACTGTAACACAGTAACAGCAATATTGTGTGATGATCAACTATGATACTTAGCTCTTCTCAGAAATACAATGATCCAAGAAAATTAAAAAGGACTCATGATAGAAAATGCTAACCACATCCAGAGAATTAATTGATGGACTCTGAACACTGATTGAAGCATATTATTTGCACTTTTTTGTGTGATTTTTTTTCCTTTTGTTCTGTTTCTTCTTTCACAACTATGACCCTAATGAACCCTAAAAATTGTCTACATATAATGGGGGAAGTAAAATGCTATTTTTTAAAGTGATTGAGGAGGATTCTGGGAAGATGGCAGACTAGGTCAGAAAATTCCAAGCTCTTCAGATTTCCCCCACAAACAAGATAAAATAGTGCCTCAGAGTGAACATAGAACAGTAAAAACAAACAAGAAGTGGGGCAAAACAGTGGTCTTGCTGGGACAATTGCAGAAGACTCAAAGAAAAATCTCAGGATGGAGGTTTGGTCCCCATGAAGAATAAATACCTCCAGGCTTGTTCCACTGAAAGAGCAAGTGGCAAGCCCTGGGGCTAGATGGGTTGGGAGGTAGCCTTGGCCCCAGTCACAGGAACTTTCACTTCTCAGACAGTGACAGGAGTCTACCATCTGAACCCAGGAAGACTGAGGGACTCTCTAATGATAAGGAATGCCAGACCCAGTTGTGCTGTTAAGAGAGCACACACCCAGTGAGTACAGAAGCAATGGGGGGGGGGGGGGGGGGGGCTTCAGTTCCAAGCTAGAGAGAACTGAAGGAGGACCTGAGGCCAGAGATACCATTTCCCATCCCCCAGGACTAGAGCCAATTATAAAAAATAAGCTGCTACAAACTTTTTTTTTTTAATGAGCTGACGAAGGAGAAAGAATTTGACTATAGAAAGTTACTACGAGAATAGAGAAGGCCAGGGTTCATTTTCAGAGGAGGAAACTGAAGTAAAAAAATAATCTCCTACCCCAAAATATAATGTTAAATGGTCACCTGCCCAAAAAGAAATCATAGAAGAACTTTTAAAACTCTTTAAAAATCAAATGAGAAAGATTGAGGAAAAAAATTTTAAAAATAAGAACAATCCAAGAAAAACAAGATTATGAAAAGAAAGTCAATCAATCAGAAAAGGGGGTCCAGAATCTTAAGGAAGAAAATGACTCCTTAAAAATTAGAAGAGGGCAAGGAGAAGCCAGCAAAGTTATAAGAGATCAAGAAATAATAAGACAAAATATAAAGAATGAAAAAATAAAGAGAATGTGAAACATCTTATAAGAAAAAGAACTGACCTGGAAACAGATCAAAAAGAGAAAACATAAGTGTGTGTGTGTGTGTGTGTGTGTGTGTGTGTGTGTGTGTGTATCTGTTTTAATGCAGATTGAGAAAAAGAATACTGATACAATACAAGACATAATTAAAGAAAATTGCTTTTTTTTTCTTATTCTGTATTTAAGTTTATAATGTTTCTTTTTCTTTCCTTATCGTGTATTTAAGTTTTTGTACTTAAGTTTAAAATAAATTAATAATAAAAATAAAATTTTTAAAGAGTGATTGCTTATCTCTACCTAAGATATCCTGCCTCCATTCCTTTGTTCACATTTTTCCCCCTTCCTGGAATTCCACCCCTTCTCCACTGGTACTGCTGATCTAACTCCTGCTCATCCTTTAAGGCTTAGCTCAAAGTTCCATTTCCTCCATGAAGATTTCTTTTTTTAACATTTTTATTTTAAGTTTTGAGTTGCAAGTTCTATCCTTCCCTCCTTCCCTCCCCAACCTTCCTGAGATGGTAAGCAATCAGATATAGGCCATACATGTGCAATTATGTAAAACATTTTCATATTAGTCATTTTGTACAAGGACTTGAATAAGAGAAAAAAAATGAAAGTGAAAAACAGCATGCTTCAGTCATGTATTCAAACAACATCATTTCTTTCTTTGGAGGCAGATAGTATTAGCCCTTTGGGATTATCTTGGATCATTGTATTGCTGAGAATAGCTAAGACATTCACATTTCGTCATAGAACAATATTGCTGTTATTGTATATAACATTCTTCTGGTTCTAGTCACTCCACTATACTTCAGTTCACGTAAGTCTTTCCAGGTTTTTCTGAAATAATCCTACTTGTCATTTCTTATAGCACAATAATATTTTATTACAAGCATATACCAAAGTTTGTTAGCCATTCCCCAACTGATAAACATCCCTCTAATTTCTGATTCCTAGCCACTACAAAAAGAGTTGCTATAAGTACTTTTGTACAAATAAGTCCTTTTTTCCCCTTTTTTGGATGTCTTTGGTATATAGACGCAGCAGCGGTATTGCTGGATCAAAGGGTATGCACCAGGGGTGGGAAATTTGTGGCCTTGAGGACACGTGTAGCCTTCTAGGTCGTTGGGTGAGGCCTTTTGACTGAGTCCAAGTTTTAAAGAACAAATCCTTTTATAAAGGGGATTTGTTCTGTGAAGTTTGGAGTCAAAGGGCCACATGTGAGGACTGAGAGGGCCACATGCCATAGCACCTCTGGTTCTAGGCACAGTTTCATAGTCCTTAGGGCATAGTTCCAAATTGCATCTGTAGCCCTTATGATGCTACCCATAGCATCCTACAGTATTTACTGCCTATATAAGATGACTTAGTACATCACCACCAAGCCTGTTCCACACGGGGACAAACTTGTCCTATACTGACAGTGCCACCTGGTGACTGCTAAAGGGAAATGGTTTTCTGTAGTATGTCCTCCTCTTCACCTTTTCTTCCCCTTCAGATGGATAGTATAAACACTATGCTCTCCATTAAAATGCATAAAGCCAGATAAATTTACTTTAAAGACAGCTAAGTAGCATAGGGGATCTGATGCTAGGGCTGGTGTCCAAATTCTGCCTCCATTTATTAGCCGTGTGACCCCGGGCAAGTTACTCTCTTAACCACAGTTTCCTCATCTATAAAACTGGTGTAAATAATGCTACTGTGATTGCTTCAGGAATTCTTGAAAATACTACATATTTATCTTCGTCCAACATTCAACTTCACCCTTGTCCAACTTCCTCCTCTTTTAACACAGAGTTATCTCCTTAACTTTCTCTCACTGCATTCACTCAGAACTCCAGTGACATTCTGGGTTTAAGACTTCTATAGGCTAGCCTTGACACCTGCCCACCATTAATATCATTTCTATGAGAAAACCAGAAACTGACTTGAAATAAACATATAGGGCTCATTCATAAATTGAAATTTTCTTTATTGGAAACTGTAAGTAACAAGCAAAAATATATGCGTGGCTGATGTTCATTGCTCTTTGCCTTCTTTTTCATACTCTGAGCCTAATGCTACCTAAAAGCAAAATAAAAAATAAATATTATTCTTCAGCATTATCCAAACTTTGAAAATATCAGAAAGCAAAGTAAATAGATACAATGTTTAGATAACCTTCTATCTGACTATGTGTACTGTTTCAGTTTTAGTTGATTGTGATCAAAAAATTCAACAGAATTTTAAAAATGATTTGTTTTCGAAACAGTTACAAAAGGCCCATAAAAATCATTTAAATCCTATTGAAGCATGAACTCTTACTATTCACTAGCTTATTAGCCTAAAATGCCTTGTACACAGGCTCAATTAAATTGACTTGGTCTCAGAGTTTTGAGTTTGGTAGAAGTTACTACCGAATTCTTTGCCAAAAAAAAATCAATGCATTAACATAATTAGTATTCTAAAGCTGTGCTTAAGTTTTTATTATAAAGGGCCCAAATTAACAACTGATCATGCAAATCTAAGAACATCATGAATCATGCGGTACATATATAAGCGATGTCCTTTGTCTGTAGTAACTATTCCAGTATCAACCACAAACTTTCAAGTTGTTTTCAGTAGAAGAAACGGATTTGTGATCCCATCTATCCCCCTTATGGTTAATGGTGTTTCTGCAAAATTTCCAGTCTGGCATTCAGGATCCAAAATTTGGCCACTGAAAAGATTTTTCCTTGTGAAATCAACAAGTCCACAACCCTGAAACATTTAGTACTGTACTCTAACCAAAACAAAAGATGTTCTTATCAAAACCCCCTTTTCTAAAAATACTTACTTCAGAAATAGTTGGTTCCTCTAATTCTTCAACTCGACTTAAATTAGGTGCTCCATACCTATCGCTAATTTCAGCTAACGTCTTACTTAAGTCATCCTACAATTCAAATAATTCAATTGCAATTTTAAGTGGCTTTACAAAAAAAGTTAATCCATTTTAAAATATTTCTATATTTATTTACAATGAACAAATTGAATGTAGTAGTAACAATGTATTTAAGGTTTTCAAAGCATTTTAAATTCATTTAATATAGTTAGGGCAAAATGGCTGCTCATGATTAGAGGATTTTCCAGGGAAGAGTACAGAATATTCAAAAGCAATCTCAGCCATTTGAAAACACTTTAAAATATACATTTTTACTTTTAATCTTCTTAAAATAACACTATCAGTATCTCAAAAGATTCTGGTTATTTACAAAAATTATTTTTTTAAATTGCCCCTAATGCCTATAATACAGTGTTCTAGCAAGCACTTAATAAATGATTGATAAGTGAAAATTTTCATTAACTTTTAGAATTAGTTTGAGAGCACAGTTGGAACTTATTATGACTAGAATACAGACAGACAAGAGCTATCCCTTTAAGTCTTTATGACCTTAGTTACTCAATTAAAATAAGACTGATTAAAATTAATGAATAAGGCTTTATACAGGAAGCCCTTCCTGATAGTTGGCATTATTCTCCTTCTCCTCAAATTTCATTTTATTTATTGGTTTAGATGTTGAATCCTCCTAGTAGAATATAAGCTGTATGAGGGCAAGAACTGTTTTTCATTTTGTCTTTGCAACCCAAGCTCCTAATATAATGCCTTCTACTTTATAGGAACTTAGTAAATGTGTGTTGAATGTAATTGAATAACTTCAGAATTTACTTTTGCTTTCTAGAATGAAATACTGCCGACGACAAACAATTTTTTTTCTCCTTACCCCTTCCATATGCTCTTCTTCTTCTTCCTCATTTTGCTCCTCCTGGGACTCTGACTACAATAACATAAAAAAAAAGTTGAACAAAAATGTACTTTGTACAATTTCTATTTTCTTTCTCTCCTTTTTGCGACAAGTCATTCTCACAGCAGAGCTGGGGTAATTAAGCAACACCATTCAAATGTATATATCTAATTGCCATTTTATATTCAATTTTAATAGAGGCCATCATATTAAGAGTGATACTTTAAAAGATCTGCAATATAAGTACTTCCTCCAAAGGTACAGAGCACAATCATCCATGCTCTAGTCTCATTCAGTGCAATTCACATCAATCTCTGCTTGAAAAGAATATGAGAGGTAGAGGCATTTTCAAGAGATGTTACACAAGTAACACTAAGAGGCCCTGACAAGAGATTGAATATGAGGGGTGAGAAGGAGAAAGTGAGGTTGACAGCTGGGTTGCGAACTTGAGTGACCAGGAGGATGGTGGTTCCCTGGATAAAATGAAAGCTCAGAAGAAAAAAAGGTTGAGAGTGGGCGAGATAATGAATGCAATTTTGGACATTTTGAGTGTAAGATGTCTATGAGACACCCAGTTCAAGATGCCTAGTTGGTAGTTGAGGATGCAAGATACCACCAACCTTCCAGTCACCAAGATATGCAGTACAAGATTTGGAATCATCCTCGACTTCCTTCACCTTCTTCCTGCTGACCCAATTCCATCAGTTGCTAGATTTTGTCAATTCTACTTCTGCAGCATCTCTTGCACCTGCGCCTTCCTTACCCTTTCCCTTCATAAGCCATTACTCCTTTTTAGGCTCTCATTACCTCTCACCTGGACTATTGTAATAATCTCCTATTTGATCTCCCTGGGTCCATTATTTCACTTCTCTCAACCATTCTCCCCATAGTTTCCAAATTAGTATTACTTGTGATGTTCTCCTGTCATTTAGTATCTTCCTCTCTTTGAGAGAGCTTCAAAATTGATCCTTCAATTTCTTCAAAATTACCTCACCTTCAGGATGGCTTTCTTCTATACACACACATCTGGTCTATCTGCCATTCCCAGCTTCATCTCCAGTCCCATTTCTACTTTCTCAGATAGTATTATTAGCTATCAACATATCGTACGTAGGGAATGAGGAAGTCCAATATTTTTTCTAGGTTTACAGTCTAGCTAATATAAGAACTGCCTTTCCTTACAAGATAAGATCTTGCTGGTTTTTTTTACAGAATCATCCTTTAATTATCTATTGGATTTCTTCTTCTGAGTCCTGTCTACTCTGTGTTTTGTCAGTCTAGCTCTTTTATGTTTTTGTCCACAGTTATCCATTTTAGTCTCCAAGATGACAAAAAGAGTTGTGTTTAAATTGTTTCATTTTTTGTGCTTATCACAATTTCTCATTTTCAATGTCAATACTCGGGGTTTCCTCTATTTTTAAAATTACATTTTCTGATTGTCAATTTTCTTGGCCCTTTCTAAAACTGTTTCTTATAAATTCAGTTATTTCCTTCTATTTCATTCATCTCTGTTATGATCACAGTTATCTCCATTTTTCTGCTTTCTATTGGCAAATTAGTCTTGTTCGTTTCCTAATTGTAGACTCACCTCCCTAAGGTTCCCTTTTTCTGCATATTAATATATGTATTCAGTACAATAAGTGATCACCACTTCATTGTTTGTGATACATTTTGAAACAAATTCTATTTAATGTAATATTATATTGACTTGTGCAATTTCCCTTTTCACCCAGTCATTACTTAATAAATTGGGTTGTGTTTTTTGTTTGTTTGTTTCCACATGGACCCAATTCCTTTAACTTGGTTTGTTTTGGTTTTTGGTGGTGGCAGAAGCAGTATTCAAGGGAATTCCACACCAGTGTTTTCACTGGTATGGGGACGCATGATGTACAAACTCCCTACATTAAAACAGATAACTCATGGGTAACTTATAGAACCAAAGAGGTGACTGGGTTCGGAGGGGATACTGAGAAGTTAAGTTACTGGCTAATAGTCACACAGCTAGTATGTGTGAGAGGTAGGATATGAACTCGGATCTTTCTGACTTGAAGGCTAGCATTTCTACACAATATCATAGTGTGTAGGCACGTTTGCCTTACAATCTTACTACCTACTCTAGCTTCATTGTATTATGATCTATAAATATAGACTACACCCTTTCTGCTTCTCTAATTTTTCTATAACTTCTTCAAGTCTCAGCTAAAGTCCCAACTTCTGCAAGAAGTCTTTCTCAATCCTCCTTAATCTCAGCTCCTTCCCTCTGAGATTATTCCTATTCATCTTGCCTATATCATTTGTACAGAATGTTTGCATATTGTCTCCCCCATTAGACTCTTTAAGAGCTTTTTTCATATCCCTGGCATTTTAGCCCAGTGCCTGGGACATGGTAGGTGTTTCATTCATTGTTTGTCCTTTGTCCTCAAAAAGGACCGTGATATCATGGAAGGTGATGCCATGACGTGTAAGTGAATTGAATTTAAGTGAGAGAGGGCTGTGTAAAGGCACCAGCCTCACTCTCTCCTTCTAGGTCCACTGGCAAGATGTAGATCAAGGTGACTAGATATTAGTAGGTGCTCAATAAATCTTGTTGACTCACATTATCTAGTACCTGAACAATTTTTATGTAAATTCCAAATGTAGCCCCCATTGAAAAGCCAAATAAAGGTATATAAACTGAGTCCCCAGGGTATTGTCACGAGGGTAAAAAGTATCCAGGACAAAGCAAGTTGATATCAAGATGAAGAGTTAAACTGTGTGTGTTTAAAGAAATATTAAACTTTATTCAGGACACAGTAAAGAGAGAGGGAGCTCTTCTTTTGCTCTAACCACCTATGAGAGAACTGAGAGATCACTAGACCTGAAATCAGAAAGACCCAGGTTCAAATCCTACTACTGAAACTTATAAGCTATTAACCTTACAAAAAGTCACTGAAATTCTCTGAGTTTCATTCTCTTCATCTGTAAAATGGAGGTAATATTACTTGCAGCAAAACCTTACAACCTTGAAAGACTCGAATGAGCTAATGGACAGAACATCTTTGCAAACTTTAAAGCACTGTATTAAATGTAAGCATTCTTATTCTATTCCAGTTTCTCCAGTCAGCCACTCTTAAGAAAATTTTCTATGCTCCTAATTGATCCCCACTTTGTATGTCATCAGATCATGGCTCTAGAGCTAGAAGGGAGCTCAGACACTCTCTAGGCCAACACTGTCATTTTACAGACAAGAAAACTGGGACTCAGTGGCTTGCCCAAGATCACATTAATAGTAACTGGTAAAGCCAGGATTTGATCCCAGATTCTTTAACTCCACAACTGTATCTTTTTCTTTGCAGATGGAAGGAATTTTTCCTAATCAGTGTCATATTGAATGAATAAACATTAAGTTTCTTCTTCATAGGGATATATAAATTCATTCTAACAGTGGCTTTGTGTTTTTTATTAATTTTGGGAAATTTTCTTGAAAGATTTCCAGAATACAGTGCTCAAAATTCGCTGCTTTTTAAAAATGTTCCAGAATGCTTGTAATACTGAGATTAAAGTATTTTGACTTACCCTATCCCCAGTTTGTCATTTTAAGAGATTTTCAAGTTTCTTTCCATTTGAGTTTTTTTCTAAAACTAAGTTCTAAATTTGTCTTCCCATCTTCTCTGCATTAGATACAATACAATATTGTATTGATGTTTATTTGTGTTCATTTGGGGAATTTTTCATTTTTGACTTAGAAGCATTTTCCTGCTAATCATTCAAAGTGCATAATTGTACCCCATTAGCTACTAAAAATCCCACTGACAGCCTATTCTTATTCAAAAAGAACAATCATAGTTTTAAAGATAACAAAAAGGCATATAATAAGAATAGACTTCATATATCATGAAAATAGACATAAAACACTACATAAGTACCTTTTCTAGCTCTTCCAAGAGCAACCTTTCTCTTTCTTGTATTTCCATTTCAAGTTGTTGCTAAATGAAAAACACAAAAATGCTTGCATTAAATTAGACTAAAATCAACTTCTATAGATCAGTTCTTCTATTATCAAATTCCTCAGGGGTAATGAATTTACATATGAATACATAAACATATCTGTCCATTGACATTTTCATGTTCTCTATCACATTCTTCACAGTAAGCCCTATTCCATTATTTCTTCTTAATCACTGTCAGCATCCTTTAATTTTAGCTTCAGTTCATTCCGTTTGAAAATTGGTATAGGGAGCACCTGGTAAGAAACCTTCTTCTGTCTATGCAAATTCACAACTTTCCTGCAGTTTATAAGCTTTGAAAGTTGCCTGAAGCATTGGAAGGTTAAATGCTTGCCCAAAGTCACATATCCAGTAGATGTCAGAAGGAGACCTTCAGGCTCAGGTCTTCCTAACTCTCCCCCTAACAGCATGTATTGCTGCCGTTCAGTTGTTATCAGTGGCATCCAACTCTTTGTGACCCCTTTTGGGGTTCCCTTGCAAAGATACTGGAATGGTTTGCCTTTTCCTCCTTCAGCTCATTTTACAGATGAGGAAACTGAGGCAAACAGGGTTAAGTGACTTGCCCAGGGTCACACAGCTTAAGCGTCTGAGGCCAGATTTGAAATCAAGATGATAAACCTTAACTGACTCCAGATCTGGCACTCTATCCACTGCCACTGAGCTACCCAAGAGCATATGATATTTTGAAAAAATAATAGTTTATTTCAGTTTATCTCACTTATCTACTTGTGGTAGCATGTAATGGTAATGGGAATTTGATGATTTTCCCTGCCCCTTAACAGACTTAGGGGAATTTGAAGGTCTTCCTTGCCCCCTAATAGGCCAAATGTAATCACATGAAGCCTGTGGTGGGAGGAGATTGCTGAGTGGTGGAGCAGAGCTCACAGGAAGCTGGGAATCAGAACAGTTAGAGCTGGAGGGAGGAGAGGACACACACAAGGAGACAGGTTTGTGGGTGCTGGTTTGTGGGAAGGCTAATGGATGGTGTGGCTCTCTATGGTGTTATGGTGTATTAATTTCTTTGCTACTATGATGGATTAGGTTTTCAGATTTGGGATTCAGTTTTCTGGCATCTGAATAAATGTTTTGCTTCTGTCTTCTATGGGGAGAATCTTACATTTTGCAATTGAGAACTATGCTGGCATACTTGCAGCTGCCATCAGTGCTGTGAATATTGCAATGATGCTACATAGCAACAAAAACAGCTTTATATAAATTGATCTGGTTCATTAAAAGAGTAAAGAAGCCAAAGCTTCCTTGCTGCCTTAGGCATAGAAATCCTAGCCTAGGAGGAATTAGCGCTTGCCTCTAAGCCATTTTATAGGGAATGTTTTCTAGGATGTGCAGAATCTGCAGGGGGAGATTACCATTGTTTTAACTTACATCCTTTTGAATGTATTCTCTTAAACTCTTATTTAACCAAGTGGCTTTTCATTGTAGATTTTGTGTTCTCTCAGCATCTATCACATTTTAAAACGTTAAAACTGCTTTAGGCTTAATCTACAATGTTACCTGTAATAAAACATGTATAAAAAACTTAAATTACTGTTATTATGGCTTACATCTCTATAAACTTTCATTTCCAACTTGGAAAATAACCAACAGGTTATTTTTTTAAAGCTTAACATCAGCTATCATTACTAACAATTCATTATTGATCCAGAAGAGCAATTAGGCATACAATTTAAAGAAGGTGTTTAAAGATAATATAAAGACAGTAATTAAAAGAGACATCATCAAACCTCAAAGTACCTTCTCTAACTCTTCAAGTCTCTGCCTTTCTTTTTCTTGCAGTTCCAACTCTGACTGTCGCTAAACATACAACATAAATATAGAAAATCAGTTATAATAATATGAAATACTATGGATCAGTTCTTCTATTCTTAAATTTCCCAGGAGTAATAAAATTGCATGCACCCACCTAAATTACAGAAACACACAAATTAATAAAGTGTTTAAATTCTTTAAAATAGTTTCTAAGAACAAAAATTGGAAGTAAGTTTCCTTTTATAACCAAACTGTATCTACAGTTGGTAAAAAAAAAAAAAATCAAGTAATTTTCTTTATCTATGAAGCTACCAGATTTAAGATTTCAAGATCTATTCAAATCACCAAAACTCTCACTAATCAAAGATTAGCTCCCATATAGACGACTCTTGATCATTTAAGGGAATGGAAGGAAAGTCTTGGATAGATTCCTTCAAGTCACAAATAATCAAAATAAATAATTAATCAAGCATAAATAAGCTGCCATTTCACCAGCTAACTTTTGACACAACTGATGGTGGTAATGCTTATTTTATCACAAAAGTGACTCAGTATTGACCGCTTTAGCCCACATATTTCTGGTTAGATCATTTGCTTATAATAAGGATGAGGATCCTTTGGCTCTTCTAAGACAAAAAGGTGCATCCTAAATTCAGCCTTGCATAGTGAAATGCTGTGCCTCCTATATTCAGAGCTCAATCTCTTCAGTGGTCTAATAAACCTGACCATTAAAGTAATAATAATAACAATAATGAGGGTGATACCTAACATTTATAGAGCATTTTAAGGTTTGCAAAATGCTTAGAGTGGCTAACCCTATGGGTAACAAACCTTTGTATTTTTAAAATTCTCTGTCCTTTCTCCTCTTCCTCCCTCCTTTTCTCCCTTCTCGTTATAACCCCACCCTAGTATAATACCTTGTACTTACAAGATACTTAATATCTTTAGTTTAATTTTAATTTAATTTAATTTTAACTTGATCATCCTTCAATTGATTCCCCAGTCATATACCTCCTGCCCTATGAAAGAAAAAAAGGTTCTCCACTACTGAGTCATTAGTTGTTCAGTTGTTTCCAACTCTGTGACCACATTTGAGTTTTCCTGACAAAGATACTGGAATGGTTTATTTGCCATTTCCTTCTCCAGCTCATTTCACAGAAAAGGAAACTGAACCAAAGAGTGACTTGCCTTGACTAAGTTGCCTAGACAACTAGCAAGCATCTGAAGCCAGATATGAACTCATGAAGATGAATCTTCTTGATTCTAAACCCCGTGCTCTATCCCCTGGAGCACCTAGCTGCCCAACAGCAATAACCAGTAAGCGACTTGATTTTAACCTTAATTGAAAAGCAAGTCATTTTTAAATCATTAGAAGAAAAATCTCTGGCAGCAGCATCAAAAAGCTTATGGTTGGTTTATCCCTGGATTCTGTTATACTTGCCTTGCTCTATGAGGCTACATAACACTCCCTTGATCTCCTCTGCACTTTCCCTTGGTTTTCAGGGAAACATGAAAAGTCCTGGGCAAAATGGCTCTCCTGTACTTTATATATATATATATAT
>CM053582.1:527465218-527495144 GCA_028627135.1 Pseudochirops cupreus | reverse complement strand
ATCCTATACTTGATTGCATACCACCATGGTGGGGGGGGGGGGGGCGGGGAGAAGGAGGAAGGGGAGAAAATTTGAAACTCAAGGGATTGTGGAACTGAATCTTATAAACTAAAGGTAAACAAACAAATTAATAAAGAAAAAATAATTTTAAAAAGAACATCTAGCTTTCTCTGCATTTGACAGTATATTCTGTCTTTTCTGTTTATTCTAAGATTTCTTATTATAGCATTGCAATGTTGAATTCTGTTTACTCAATTCTGCTTTTCAAGATGTCTGCCACTTGGGTAAGGTTTTCCACCCTTGTGTTATAAACTGTTTATTCAGCTTCTAAATGATGCAAATTTCCATCTTTACCTCATTTCAGCTCTTCCTTTATTTCTTCCATCCACTCTTGGGAATCCTGGTAGTCAAACCAATCTTTTTTCTAGACTTCTTACTTGAAATTATTTCACAGTAATTTTCTTCTTGGATTTAATATTGGAAATTCCTTAACCCATGCTATTTCTTCATTGTATTATACAAGTTTTCCCCGTTTTATTCTGTTCATCTGTCTCTTAAAGTTCAGTTCCTGAATTGGGACTTTGTATCAGAGCCAGACTCTACCCACTCCCTCAATCCTGGATAGAATGGCTAGGCCTAGGTCCTTTCTTCTGCTATGAACTCAGTGGGCTATCACTGTACCAAGGTAGATGCTATACCACTTCCTCTCTTCCCTGTAGTACAGGTATCCCTGTCTGGGACAGGGTATGACTAATGTCCTGGTCCCATTTCTTTCCTGTAGTCCCAAGATGGGGAAACTGCCCAGGATCAGCCCTTGCTTCCTTCTTCAAGCTTGGACTAGAACCGAGACCAGAGCGCACTCCTTTACGGTTCCCGAACAGGAAGTCTGAGACTCTGGCTCCTTTCTCTTGATCTGGATCCTAAATGGAAAATCACAATGGCCTCAGTTCTGTCACCTGGTGTAGTTACATGCAGTCAATTCTAGGCTTTAGCCTAGGATTGACAGCTCAAGTCAGAAGAGTGATCTCCAACCAACAAAGCATCTTGGCTTCAGCATCCCTAGAAACAGTCTCAGATGGGATGAAGGGGCTCATTGCTACATATCTTAAGTTTTATTCATCTGGAACACTTCATCATCATGCCTGAGGTGGCTCTCAGTGGGTCTGACTAAGCACGAACCTTTCACGTCACTATCTTTGCCAGAAGTCCCATCAAAATCTGCTGCATGTACATTTTCAAGAAGTCATTTCGATCATTTAAATTCTACTTTCCACAGCTAAGTCACATTTACAAAACAAAGTAAGTAGTCTTTCCTCTAAATCAATAACAGTAACTGTGAATCTCAAGGATGGAGTGAATTGCTTTCTAGATTAGGGTATTTTATCCCCCCACCCCACTTAAATTGTCTCTATTGTCTTTGCTAACACTAGTTTGAGTAGCTCTAATGGATTTTCTCTTCAAATCAATCATACATTTATCCATTATGAAGGGATACTATTTCACTTTTTTTAAAGTAGAGAAAATAATAATTTTAAACAAATTTAAATTTAATCATTGAATATTTCAAATATTTATGAATAATCCATTCATGAGTTATTTCAATTTCATAAAAGTTGCCAGTTTTTTCTATTTAGTACCCATTAAAAGAAAAGTAGATCAATGGAATAGATTAGAAAAGGAAGAATCACAAATAACTAAACTCAATAATCTAATGTATGATAAACTCCAAACAAGAAATTACCTAGGAAAGAACTTCCTATTTGACTAAAATTACCAGGAAAGGCTGGCATAATTTAGGTTCAGCCCAACATCTTAAAGCACATACAATAAACTGAATGTGATGTGAATATTAAAGGTTAAAGCATAAGAAAATTAAAGAGAACCATATCAGGTGCCTTTCACACTTAAGGCTAGAGAATAAATCATGAACCAAATAAAGGATAAAAATGACTACAAAAAATAAAATGGATCTTTGTGACTTCATGAAACTGAAAAGATTTTCCTCAAGGAAAAAGAAATTAACTACAACTAAGAAACTTAAAAAAGAAATCTTAGTATGAGATATCTCTGATTAGGGTCTGATATCTAAGCAATATAAGCAACTAATAAATAGAACAAAAGCCATTCCTCAATAGCTAAGTGGTCAAAGGATTGAACAGTTCTCAAAAGAGAAATGCAAACTATTAACGACTATATGAAAAAATGTACCAAACCACTAATAAGAGGAAAAATGCAAATCAAAACAGCTCTAAAGTTTCTTCAACCCACACCCAGCAAATGAACAAAAAGAACAAAAAAAGGATAAATCAGTGTTGGAGGAGTTGTAACAAGACGGTTAACACTAATACACTCACTGTTAGCTGAGTGGTAAATTGGCCCATTCTGAATAATGCAAAGGAAGTGGCTTTTGACCATACCCTTTGATTACAGATGTCAGACTTTTGATGTGCTGGTTAGCTCTGCTGAACTGTCTGCCTCTTCTCTCTTTGTTATACAAGGGAGGTGGAGGGACATACTGAGAAATGAAGGTTATGTAAAAACCAAAGTTATTAAAATTCATGTTGCAAGGTTTTTTAAAGATTAGTTTGCATACTGTACTTATCAAAACTATTGTCATTAAAGAATAGAAGAGGAATTATGGTACTCAGCTGAAACAGAGACTCGATGCTTCACGCTCAGATTCCACACCCATCACAACACCAATTCATTTGGCTCACAGAGCTATGGGTAATGGTTACAGATCATGCCCAAATCAAGATTCAACAGCTGCCAACTCAAAATTGACGTCATTTGCTCATACTATACTAAATGATCATTGCTCTGCAATCCCTGTCATTTAGAGAAATTCGCCATGTTGCTTTTTTGTTGGCTTTGATTTGAAATTTGTGTCCATTGAACAAAAATATCAAAAATGTACAATAATCTTGGCTATAGGTTTATACCCCCACCCACAAAAGGTCTCATCCCCCTCCAGGAGGCCTTGCCACATAATCTTGCAAACCGTCCATTTCTATTGCTCCAGAGCTCTCTTATTGGCCCTCCTGAAGTAAAAGAAATTGAGGGGGGGAGGGTGTTAGCCTCTAAGATCCCTTCCATCTCTAAAGCTGTGTTCCTATAATCTTCTGTCAATAAATAAAGTTTCCTTATTTGGCATTAAAAATGGTATTGGAATGCCTGCACAATTAGTGATATGGACAATGGGCATAGTCAGTTGGGGGCAGCTAGGTGGCATAGTGGGATAAAATTCAAATAGAGCAGTGAGAAGCACATTATCTCAAGGAACACTTAAAGTCACTTTGGGAGAAGTAAGATTCAAGTAAGCTGGTCAATGAACTACCTGAAACTAGCAGTGCCTATGCCCTCAGACAAATGGGCTGAACAATGGAATAATGGTGTGTCTAGATATTTGCAAAATTCTCAACTGTGGTCCCAGGCTAACTCATCTCCCCACCCACCAAAGGTTTTCCTCTATAAGAATCCCTAGCTAGCCTCTTCTGTCTAGGGAGTGTCTTCCTTTAATGGGAAGCAATCCCCTTAAGCAGCCATCTCCCTTGGGGGGCTGCCACCCCCCCTTAAGCTGGTGTCTCCCTTAGTGGAGGGTCTCCCTTAAGTGGGGGGCATCCATCTTAAGTGAGCATCTTCCTTTTGTGGGAGGTATCTCCCTGAAGTCACCATCTCCTTTAGAGGGGAACCCGCTCTCTCTAGGGGGCTGCCTCCCTTAGGGAGCTGTCACCCCTCCCTTAAGCTAGGGTCTCCCTTAAGCTTGGTTTCCCTTAAGAAGCAAAGGAGCCTTCTTGGTGTGTTGTGATATTCTTTACTTGATTTAGAGAATGAGCAAATTCATTTGAGATGACCTTACACCTCAACATTGAGGTCCCCCTGAACCTCATCAGTGGACAGTATGCTGTGCCTGGAGTCAGGAAGACACAATTTTTCAAGTTTAAATCTGGCCTCAAACATTTACTAGCTGTGTGACCCTGGCTAAGTGATTAATCCTGAGAAGGAAATGGCAAACCATTCTAGCATCTTTGCAAAGAAAACCCCAAATGGGATCACAAAAAGTTGGACAGAGCTGAAACCAAGAAACCAAGAGCTGAACAACAAGAAGAACAAAAATGGGTCGGGTAAGGAAGCTTCAGCTAATGCTTTAAAGGATTTGGGTTTTTGTTGTTGCCTGATTTTTGTTTGGAATATTTTGTTTGTTTGCTTATTAAAGTACAAAACATTTTTTTTCCAGAAAGGGGTAGAATACTAGAGCAGAGGACATTTGAAGTGTGATGGACCTCTTTGAAGAATTATGAGAGAAATAATGAGGAATTCCATACATACTTCAAATCCTCCCTCTAAAGATACCTCAGGGTAGCGCAACTGTTCTAAAGCTCAGATACTCCTTCCATAGCAAAAGGTGACAACGTCCTTCTCAGAAGATGTACCCAATTCATTTCACTACCAATATTTCCCCCTGTCCTAAGGAGGAGCTAGAACCTAGAGCAGACCCAATGAAAATCCTAATGCACTATGACATTATTCATGTTTTACCCTCAAATAATTACTGTCCAAAATATTAGGTGCCACAATTAAATTTTATGCACCACAGTGATCCAAAGGCTAGACTAATTCATAAAAGTGTTATAATAAACACTATTGCATCGAAGAACCTAGACCCAAAGTAGCCCTCACCTCAGCTTTCTCCTTCTTCTCCTTTAAGTACATATGCAGTAAGTACTAGCATATCTCCAAGTACATCTTTCTCCTCAGGGAAACAACAACAGTCAATTCCCAACTATCCTCAATGTTCCCTGGGAAGCAACATTTGTATAGAAAAAACAATGTATTAAGTCTTGTTGTCTGACCAGGAAGAAGTCCCAACACCTCCAGTCTCCATTTCCAGGTGAATTTCACACTATTCCCCTTGGAGCATGCTATGTTCCCGCCCAACTGGACCACTGGTTCTCTGTTCTCATTCTGCCCTCTCCAGCCTCCAAGTCCAATCCCATATGCCTAAAATGAACCCCCTCTACATCTCTCAATCAATCCAACTCTTTCTTTTTCCTTTTGGACCAGGAGTTCTTCTCCTGCAGCAGACTCCCCTCACCCCCTAAGTGATCAATGTATTTCAGAGACTGGGAAAATTTGGATGGGAAAAATATTTTGCCAACTATCTCAATAAAACTGCGGTTCTTTGTAATTACATGTAGCTTATAGTTTATGCATTTAAAATTATGATTCTGAGAAAGCCAGAAGAGTCCATAATATAGAAGAACTTCTGTTACAGACTAACTTTCTCCCAGAATATTCCTTTAACTCTTCCTAAGTATTGATACCTGTCAGAAATGATCCCTACCTAACCCTTCATTCTTTTGGTTGACCTTTCCAGGTAGGAAAGGATCTACCTGGGGAACAGAACCCCTGTCTACTAGATCAGAGGCTCTACCTCTTCTCATGCCACAATCTAATCAGTTCTACTGGAATACAGATTTCCTGAAGGCTGAGGAGAGAGGATGAAAAAGGATTATTCTATTAGGAGAGGAAAGGTTCAAATCCTTGTCTGGAGATTTGTGTGCCCAAGATCATCTCCTGCCTTTCCTTCCAGGTCTTCAGGTGTAAAATAAAGGCATTAGCTTAGATATCTGTAAGCTCTTTACAAGCTGTAGTAATCCTATGCCTATACTCCTTTTCATCCTTGAATCCACAGGCCTAAATAGTGCTCTCCATGTAAGAGATGCTCAATAATTCTTTGCTAAATTGAGCTGTTATCTGTGTCTCAGTTTCCTAGTAAGTTAAATGGGGGTGGGGGAGGGAGAGAGCAGAGGGGAGAGTATGGGCGGAATAAATTACCTCTGAGTTTCTTTCCAGGCCTAGGAGGCTCTGGATAAAGAGACACTTTTTCTGGTCCACTAACTTCAATTTTGGCCTTGTAAGGAGGGGCCAGGATTCAAAAAAGGAGAAAGAAAAAGAAGGACGGAAAGGGGGAAAGAAGGAAACAGAGAGCAAAGGAGGGAAAAGGGAAAGGGGAAGGAGGGAGGAATGAAAAAAAGAGGATTGAAGAAGAGAGAAGGGAGAGGAGAGAATAAGAGTGGGAAGGGGAGAAAGGAAGGAATGCAGTAGAAGAAGGAAGGTTCATGAGAGGAAGGAGGGAGCTGGGGAGGAAGTGGAGACAGGTGGCAGAGGAAGGTAGTGTATAGGGGTGGGAGGAGGGAATATGGAGGAAAGGAGGTTGGGAGTAGGGAGGAAGGAGAGGGAGAAGATAAGAGGGAAAGAGTGAGAGGAGAAAGGAAGAATGGAGAAGGGGAAGGAGGGAAAGGAGTGTTGGAAAGAGAGAAGATAGGAAGGAAGAATGGAAGGGCTGGAAGTAGAAAAGAAGGGATGGTGGTGAAGGAGGAAGAAGAGGAGAAGGAGGAGGAGGAGAGGAGGAGAAGGATAGTAAGGGAGGGATAGGGTAACCAAAAGATAAAAGGTCAAAGAGTAGGACCTTTAGTTTAACCCTCTCGCTTCAGAAATAGGGAAACTGAGGCACAGAGTTCAGCTCCCTCATTTTACAGACGGCTGAGGTTAAAGATCCTTGCCCTAGGCTCATGAAGGCCAATATTGGAAGGTGGCCCTCCGGTCCCCATACCCTGAACGGGGTCCACGACCCCAGCCCGCCTCCCCCCAGAGGACTCCCCAGGCAAGGGGGTGCCTGTCCTCCCCCTCCACGCGTGCCCCCACCAGTGCTCAGCGGTGCACCATCACTGTCACTGCCACCACCACACTCTCCCTGCCCCCCCCCATGACGACGACAACCCTGAGACCGACAATGCTGCAGCAGCCCGAGAGCCCGTTCCTCTCCGCTCGCCTCCCCCAGGCTGGTGTCTGCATCCCCAGTCCTCATTCACTGGGGCAGAGGCCGCGTCTCTTCCTTTGCTAGGTAACCACGGCCTCGCGCGTGCGCCCTGCGGCCGGGATGGGGTGAAGGAGGGAGGGTGGAGGGAAAGAGTGAGTTGGGGTGATCAAGGGGGAGGAGTGAAGGACGAAAAGGTTTCCTGCAGAGCTCGAGGTTCTCTAGAATGCCAGGGTAGGTGTCGCGTGAGGCTCGCGTGCCTGGCCCCTAGAAGAATAAAGAGAGGAACGGGGGAGGAGGTACGCTAAGAGATCGTGCAAATGCTGGGTGCATCCTCTAGCTGTTGAAAGAATCCTCTCCTTTTGGGCCTCCCTACTTTTCCAGGGTTGCGCTGGATCGCAGGGCTGGAGAGAGCTGACTTTGGAGTGTAACGGAACTACCTTTGTGCAGGGCTTCCTTTGCATCCCCTAAGAAGGCACACTAAAGGCAGGGTAGCCTATTAAAGAAACACTGGGAGCCCAGGAAGCAGACCACCTCTCACTAAGGGCGCATGGGGCAACCTCTTAGAGGGACAGTATGGTGTAGGAGACCCACAGTGATGGGACTTAAGAGTATATTTACACAGAGACACATGATGATGCACCTTTACTGAAAGACACAGCTACCTTAGTAGAGTATCTACTAACCACCTGCTTATTTGCATATTTTTCCATGGGAAAAGGAAGATTTCTCTCAGGGATATCTGGATTCAGAGAACGAGTAAGAGTCATGCCCATTCGTTGTGCCCTCACATTTCATGCCACATCTCATTCCTTGAGGTTCTCTTTTTGCCTTTCTTTGTATCCCCAAAGCATAACTCAGAAACTTGCATACAGTAAATGCTTAATAAATGCTTGTTGACTTACTGAATGCTTTGAGGCCTCCAGATTGATTTGTGTGTTTTGGATTTTTTTTTAATGCCCTGAGGAAATTGAGAAGAAATAAAAGAACATGGAGTAGTCTTTGAATAAGACTAAGTTCACAGAAATCAAAGGATTTGTAGCTGACATCTACAGAGTTTAGTCCAATCCAATGCCCAGTTTTAACATGAGTGAGAAAATGAAGGCCCAGAGAAGATAAGTGACTGCCTAAGGTCACAGAGCTTAGCACAGTGCTTATAACAGAGTAAGAACTTAATAAACTGTTTATTGAATGAAATCAGATGACAGAACTAAGATTAGAGTCTGATCCAGGACTCTGTTGTATACTACGGCTGGCCCTGGGGAAGACTGAGAGGCCTATGAGCCACAGTGAACAAAAGCATCACAGCAGCAGAGTTGACCTCACTAGGAGCTCCCACATTCCTGAGATGTAGCATGAAGTGAGAGGGTCCAGTGAATGGACATGACTTATACTGGTTTGCCTCTAAATCCAGATGTTCCTGGTTCAGAGAAAATAGTCAACAAGCATTTATCAAGCAACACTTATTTCGTATTTATATGTAATATTTAGTATTTATATTAAGCCACAAGTATTTATATTTAGATAGGGAGCTATAAAAAACCTCAAAGGTCCTCAAAGTGCAAACCCTTCATTCTACAGAAAAGGAAACCAAGGCCTGGAGATAAGTCATTTGCTCAAGGTCATACAAGTCATAAATGATGAGCCCGATTTTTTAAACATAGGTCCTCAGACTCCCCACTCCTCAGACTCCTTTTTCTTCCTTTCCTGGGTTATTATCTTAAAGATGTTGCTGTCTAATGGCCCTTCAGCATTCCATTTGAGAAACAATCTAAGATTCTTTCTGATGAGTAAAGCCCTTACGACATGGGGCAGTAGGCACCTACATCACAATACCACGACTAGTTGGATGAAGACAGAACCCCTGCTGGAAACTGTCCACTTGCTCGGAGATATACTCCCCACCTAAGGGTGAAAGTCTGTTGGTAAGGTGGTTCTGCTGGAAGCCCAAACTGTCTTCTTACATAGAATAAATAGAAATTCTGTCAGCCTTGATCATTTTATCAAAGTTCCAGTAGTCTGGCTTCAGATCATTCAAACTGGGGGAATTGGGGGGAGAGGGAGATTCAGAATATTTGAGTATACTCATTGCTGCCGACACTTACGCAATTTTTTTTTAATATGGAGACAGGAATGAGGTTAAGAATCTAAGATGGTCTGGTGTCAGCAAGTACTCTATGGTAAACTTACAAGTGCTTGGAGAATGTTCCCATTTTAAACTTCGGTCTGCAATTGAAAAAATGTGCCTCTACACTGGTGTTTTTACAGGAAATGTCTTTGGAATCTGAGTACCTGAAAAAGTGCTTGGGAAAATGTTTAGTTCGGGGACTTGCTAAATTGGTTGAGCATCGACCTTCAGATCCGATAGAGTACCTGGCATTTTGGATTTATGAATATAGGAGACAAATGCATGCAAGTTACCAGGTGTGTGTACACAGGATCCATTTCATTATTGGTTTTCAGGATTCCTTGGAGAAACTGTATTTATAGAAGGGTCCTAGGATTCTCCAGATCTCCTCTCTATACCCCCATTTCAGGGGACCTGGGCTCAATCTCAGACCATTGGCAAGGCAACTTCAGGATAGAGTTCATTCTCAGTCCGAACTCAACCCTCAAAGATATTTTGGTTGCAAAAATTCCTGAAGTCAGGGGATTGCAATATAAGTTGAGAGACCGAGCATTTGATTTCAGAAACCTTATGGTTAATGAGTTGTCAACCACCTACAGGATGGCAAAGAGCTTACAGCGATTCTCAACCTGTGGGTTATGTTCAATTTGTAATAATGAAAATACATCCTGCATATCAGATATTTACATTACAATTCATAACAGTAGCAAAATTACAGTTATGAAGTAGCAACGAAAATAATTTTATGGTTGGGGGTCACCACAACATGAGGAACTGTATTAAAGGGTCGCGGCATTAGGAAGGTTGAGAACCACTGGCTTAGAATTATAAACTCAGAGTTCTTTACCGGGATATAACTCCCTTTTCCCTCTTCCCCGCCCCGGGATTTTTCATCCCCATCCAGACCACAGACTTTTATTAACAGTTAATCTAATTGCTCTGTTTCTGGTATTTGGCTTTTTGCAACAACAGAGAATGCTACAGAACCGTCAGCTGAAGAAGGAGAGAATGGAAAAGCTTTTGGAACTGGAAATAACACAAGAACTGAAGGCAGAGGAAATTCAATTCCAGAAAACACATGAAGAGTTTCAAAAAGTGAGTCAACTTCGCTAGTTTCAGTGACAACTTTACAGCCCAACAACAAACTCTGTTCTTATTGCATGTCATTATTTTACGTGTTTAAGAATCAAGGGGTTTTTCTGGAAGTACTGAACATCCCTTTTTACCCTTTTTAATTTACAGATGTTACTATATTTAATTCCCTTGGATTCTGCAAGGAAAATTTAATGTATCTTATTTTAGTGGTATTGGTGTTGGAGCCTCATCTAGAAAAAGTAAAAACTAAAGTCATTATACTTTGCAGAATTATAACCTTACATTTCATAAAATCAGAGACTGAGAACTGAAAGAAACCTTAGCAGTCATCTGGTCCAGTCCTCAAATTTTACAGATGAAGAAAGTAAAGGCTGGATGGATAAATTGATTTCCCCCAGGTCACACAGTAAGTAAAAGAGCTGGAGCTGAACCAGGTCCTCTAAATCTAAACCCACACCCAGCATTGTTTGCGTTGTACCACAATGTTCTTGATGTGACTCTGTAGTGTACAAAGTACTCTTGACTAAGTAGGACCTTTTCTGAACACTTTATTGAAAATAGTTTGGATTTTACTTGACCTCATATCTTACAACTTTTGTAGCACCTGATGACAAGAGATCATAGATGTCTTTCTGTTTATGAAGAGCTTTCAGATGGAAAGTTATTTTACTCTGATTTCCTTCTTTCAGGCAACATCTTTACATTTTAGGCATGGGGTGTCTTAGCTTCTCAGAGCTCAAGATTGTCTGCAGTGAAGAAAACAGTCTTTTTGTTGGGCTGCTCAGTATGCTGATAATCTGAGCAAATAAACTGGGGTTTTGTTGCTGTTCTTGTTTTCAGTCCTGATTTTTTACTTCCTCATTGGAGGGATCTCTCATCACGGAAACTCCTTCCATTTATGCAGATCTTCCTTTCATCTGTTACTCAGGTCTTAGAAAGTAGCCTTGGGACACTGAGAGTTTAAATGAGTTGTCCATGTTCACAGTCAATATGTGTCATCAGTAATTCTTGAACTCAGGGCTTCCTGACTCCAGGGCTTGCCCGCTCTGAACACTAGACAATGCTGGCCCTGGCAATAACTGAACTTCTAGGGAAAATGTTTGTTTTGTGCTTTTAACTCATGCCATGTTTCTTTCCCTAAACAAAACTATTTTGGGGATTGAGGCAAAATGGAAATACTGGATCCCTTTCTTTGGTTGTGTATTAGTCTTATATCTACAAATTAAGACTGACCCCAGAGTTCCACTGCAGTTGTGAATTAGGTACGTGATTTCTTTCACAAAGGTAACACAGCTAGTCATCTTAAATTCTGCTTCTTCTCCTGGGAATGTTTTTTCCATTGACTTGAACTGCCCTGGTCTAGATTAAATTCAAGTAAGAATATTTCCATTGCCCTGATTCTGTGTGATTATTCTTTGCTTATTTCATCTCATGTGTTGTTGATTGTATCATTATTATGTTACAGAGACTGAACATTTGTTCAGTTTGCTGCCTGTCATCATTCAGTACATAAATTTATCCAGGTGGCAAATTTTATTTTTCAGTATTTTAGCAACTCGGTGTTAAAAGCAGCTGAGTGGTTCAGTAGAGCTCTGAGATGCTCTTAGGAAGACCTGAGTTCCAGTCTGGCCTCAGACACTTACTAGCTGTGTACCCTTGGGCAAATCAGTTAATTTCTGTTATCTCAGTTTTCTCATCTGAAATGTAGGGACAACAATAGCACCTTCTTTCCAGGGTCGTTGTGAGAATCAAATGAGATAATATCTTAGCACAGTGTTTGGCTTATAGGAGGCACTATAGAAATACTAGCAATTCTCATCATCATCATCATTTACATGCAGATATCCTTGGTTTTATAGCTGTTTTATAGGTTTTCTAGCAAATTTGGCCAGGAAATCAAGGGACTTAGTCTAATAAGGAAGATAACAGAAAAGGAAGCTGAATATTTATCTACCAAATATTTGCTGAGCAGCAACTATGTATAAGGAGTTCAAAAAAAAAATAGCTTGTAAGGAAAGTCAGTCCTCTTAAAGAGTTGTTCCTTCCCTTAAAGTCCATCGCCTTACCTGAGGTGGTGGCCACCAATATCTGGCCAGAGGTCCCAGATATTGATAGTACAAGGGAGATAGCCAGACTCTTCCAGGAACATAGAACTGAGCTGCAAAAGTATCCCACTAAAAATTCTTTCCTTCAGAACATTTATTCATTTAGTTATGAATAAATTAGAAAGTAATAAACCATGACTAATAATCTAGAGGCAGAGAGGAGAATGGAGCAGACTTCCAGTCAGGAAAACTCCAGGCTTAAGCTCTTGCTTCTGACTCATTGTGACTGTTATGACCCTGGAAAAATCACTTAATCTCTCAGTGCTCTCAAGATAATCTTTCAGACTATACATTTCAGAAGCTTGCAGTCTTCATTAGGGATGAAGTGTTCTTCATCTACTGATGAAGTCATGGGACTAGATTTTAAAAAATAAAAACAAACCTACATGGATCAGTAAGAAATACCAAATAGAGCAAAGTTCCAAATATCAAGAAATGTCTATGATATGCTGACAAATTTCACCTGAATTTTTCATTTAAGTTGATACTAAACGAAATCATGGGATGATCCAGACTTATCCCATCAGTAATCAGACCTCTACCTGAGTTTACCTATAGTCTGTAAAGATCAATTAGTCTCCCTAATGCTTTTTTTTTAGCTCAGATAGAGGTCCCCCCACACTCCTTTCCTAGCCCATGCTGTTCAGAAAATCTTCACTCATCTGTTAGCATTCCTCTGATTGTGACTCCCAATAAAGCAACACTGATATATTTTTAAAGGGCCAATCACATTTCCTTTTTCTCTTTTATTTTCTAAGCACCAAAATATACTTGAATTCAAACAAATGTTTTTTTTTTCAGACTGCCCATAATCCCCAGAAGACAAAGTAGAAAACTCATGATTTGGGGTAGGCAGCATGCCTCCTGAGTTTGTGGCATCCTGTCAGCTGAGATTTATATTGCTTATCACATCAACATTCAGTTTCTCTTTTCATCATTTCTATTGTGCTTTCCCCAAATCTGGGATTACTCTTCCATTATTACAGTGTCCTATCTTACCACAAGCCACACTTAACAAACAGCAGAAGTATCCCCCCTTGCTTAAGGATGCTCTTAGCAAGTTTCTCTACCTTGCTTCCCCTTCTTTACTCGTTGTTTATTTTTATTTTCACTGTTTAGAGCAGTGATCATTAAGTCAAGGGCCATGGCTAATGGAGGTGGCAATCAAGGTGGACTCACCTGTCTCTCCTGGCTGTGTGATCAACCAATCAGAGGGTAGGGAGCCAAATAACATCCAACAAAACCATACTGACCCTTATTCCCCAACACTTCCCTATTTCCCTGCTGGGTATCCTCCTCCTGCTATGCAAATGTCTTACTTTGCCCCATCTGTACCAGGTATCAGTCCCTTACAGCAGCTGTAAATTTTAGCTGCACAGTTTCCATTGGGAAAATTCTCTACTCCCTGTCCCCAGATCCACTAGTAATTGCAGGTGCTTCTGAGGGAGTGACCTTTGCACTTGGGGACAGTGACTGGTAAGTAAAAAGGCTACCTCCTCTCTTTTTGAATAGGATAGAAGTGAGTCACCTAGGACACACAGACATAAACAGACAGTGATAACCAATGACACATCTTATTACACTGACTTTCTTTCCCTGCCCATATTCCAGATTTCTCTATTATTGTCAAGGGCACCACCATCATCCCAATTCCTCAGATTTCTATTCAATTCTACTTCTCACTTTCCCTCATCCCACATTCACACAAATAACTAGTTACCAGATCTTGCCCTATTATTTCGACATCTCTCACATCTGCCCCCTGCTCTCTGTTCCCACAGCTACCACCCTCATTTAGGTCTGACTCTTCTCTCAACTAAACTGTTGCCATATCTTCCTAGCTGGTGGTCTCCCTGCACCATCTTTGCTCACTCGGCTTCCAGAGTGATTTTTCTAAAACAAAGGTCTGACTATCTCATTTGGCTACTCACTAAATCCCATAGTTCTCGACTGATTCAAGAAGCAAATATTACTTCATCTCATCATTTTTATTTCTATTTTTACATAAGTTTTATAATGTAAATAATTATTAGTACATAGGACTACTATAGTAAATCTATGATACATTTTATAAATAAGCAAATATATACAATACTAGGGAGGGGTGCTCCAATTATTTTTCTGATGTTGTACAAGGTCCAGGAACCGCTGATTGAATGTGTTTAATAGACCCTAGTCTGCAGTACATTTAATTTTGTTACAGAAGGAAAGGCAATGAGTAATGGGTACGAGTTCAGAGACGCAGATTTAGACAGACATGTTCCAAAGTATATTGGTCTGAAAAGGTAATGGGTTTCCCTTTACTGAAGAACCTCAGGCAAAGACTGGATGACCACTTATCAGGTCAGGAGTTCTTTAGCAGGTAAATTTAGAACTTGTTGCCCCTGAAGTCCTTTCCAACTCTGAAATTCTATAGTAATATGAAGGGTGATTCTTTAACTACAGGACTTCAAATTAAATTTTTAAAAATAAGTTTTTTTTATCATCTTGATAAGTTCAAAATTCCAATGCCAAGTCTACCTAAGAGGAACAATATTATTCTCATTCAGTCAGTCAACCAACATTTACTGAGGAATTACTATGTACAAGGTACTATTCAGGCTACCTGAAATATAATACCTTACATTTGAATAGTGTTTTACAGTTTAAAGTCACTTAATTTTTTTCATTAGATCATTAATTCCACAGCCTATAAAGTAAGGAACATGAAGGTATTAATCTCCTACTCTACTCTCTGTTCCGCACCTCCTTTTAAAAATAAATATAATGATGGAGACTCAGAGAGACGAAAGTTATTCTCTGAAGGTTACCTAAACTAGAACCCAGGTTTAATGACTTCTACTCCAATTCTCTTTCCATTCTGCCTTACTGTCTTTCTTTACTGAACGGAAATTCCTTGCTACTTGGAAGGCATTGATTACTATTTATATCTATAATCTGGATCTCACCATAAATCTAATAAGACAACCAAGTATATAACTCAGAAGTTTATATACAGATACGTAGGACATTTAACTTCAAAAGACAGAAAGACATTAAATCACTCATTGATGTTTTTTTCTTTCTAGAAAACAGTCATGGAGACTTACCCAGAACAGAGACCTCGCCCGTGGCCAGAAAAGTTTCGCCCCATGAAATTGCCCCCTCTCGAAGAAATAGATGAGTCTTTATTAAGCCCGAATGTGAATATTTTTTTAAAAATACTAGCAGAAATGGAACCTTTCCTCTATCGTTTTAATAATCAGCTTTCCTACCTGAAGTCATCTATTAACATAAAAAATTTGCATGTACATTGGCATAATTTTTTGTTAGTATAGAGCCTTGAGATACAAGAGTTTAAATGTTTGAGTGGTTAAGGGTATCACCAAACCTAGTTCTAATCTCCACATAATACTCTTCCTTGACCCTATTTTGAGACAGAAAATATAAGGGAAAATAGGAAGAAATTGTATAAATGGCATGAAAAGAGCAAAGATCTAAAAGTAAATTCTGCTCTACTTAATAAAGTCTTTTCCCCACCCTCACAGAAATGAATGAGATATTGACAAGACAGTCATAGTATTATCATTCAAAATCATTTATCTCTATTAAGAAAAATGCAAATCAGAGCAATTCTGAGGTTTCATGTCATACCTAGCAAATGTCAAAGGATGACACAAGATGGAGACAATCAGTGTTGTAGAACTTGTATACGTGGCAACTGGGTGCTAAAAATGTTAAATGGATTTTCAAATAAATTAAAGTCTACATCAAACAACTTTGATGTGAATAAAATATAACACCAAATAATTTCATAAACTATATATACATATTTTAATTAAGAATTATTCTTTTTTAATGATGAGAAAAATAGTATAACAAGCATTTATATTTAGTAATTAATCACTTTGCGATCAAGTCGGAGCTAGGTACTATGAAAAAAAAATGTGTGGTTTGGTGTCTGACTTCAAGGAACTTAAAACCTAATTGGGGAGCTGAGACTAATGCAACAATTGTTCTAGCAATCAGTGAATTGGAAAATAGCTTCTTGGGATATGGGACTTGAGGTTAGGTCTTCAAGGATGCATAAGTTCTTTGAGAAGGAGGAGAGGAAGGAAGGCATATGAAACAGGGGAACATTTAAGTGATAATTATAATTTTGTGGGGAAGGAACAGTGAGATGGCTATTCTAAATATAATATGATATAATGAAAAGAACTTTAGTTCTTTTAGTCATAGTATTGAACCTGGGTTTGAATCCCAATTCTGCTATTCACTGCCTTGGTTGAGTCATTCAATCTCACTTGGGTCTAGATCCATCACTCTTAAAATGAAAGTATTAAACTAAATATACCATCCAGATTCTTGCTGAAGAAAACTGGGAAATGCAGAAGGTATGACTCAATTGTAAAATTTTCAAAAGATGACTTCGGACTTGATGATAGTAGTCCATACAATCAGCATGCCACAGTGGATAGACTATTGGCTATGAAGTCAGGAGAAAGTAGTTTCAAATCCCACTTTCGCCATTTAATAACTATATGACCCTGGGCCAATCAGTTGACTTTTCTATGCTTCAGTCATCTCTGTAGGTAATCTACCAGGTAATAGGTTGTGGTCTGCAGTCATCTCTGTAGGTAATCTACCAGGTAATAGGTTGTGGTCTGCAGGGATACAAGGAGTTCCAACACCAGGAGTTCCCTGTGTTGATAAAATCTCAGATCCAGTATCTTTAGGTATTCACATATATGCTAGATAATAAGTGGCATGGTGAAAGTGATGTTTTTAAAAGATTAGCGTAGCAGGAATACACAGGGCATCAAAGGGGAGATACGTGAGAGTCAGGGAAAACAAGTCAGAGGTTTCTGCCATGTAGGCATGTTGTAATGTAAGCATAAATGGGATGGCAATGGAACTAGAGGATAAAGAGCAAATCTGACATATTTCAGAGCAAGAACCAATAAGAATTGGTGGCTAGTGAAATTAAGAGGATAAAGAAGAGAAAAAAATCCAGGAGTCATTCATTTCTTCCTTCCTCCAACAAACATTACCTGCTATAATATATAGCACTGTGCTACATACTCGTAGGTTTCATGTATAAGACAGAATCTTTATTCTTGAGTTTGTGGTCTTGCTGGGTAAATGAGATATAACACATGTGAAATAGCAAATAGCAATGAAAGACAGTAGGTGATAAATTGCCAAATGACTACTCTAGAAAAGATGTACAAAAATTAGTTCAGAGGATGAAGAAGATTACTGCAGGCTGAAATGATCAGAGAAGGCTTTAAGAAGCAGGCAAACCTTGTACTGGATCTGGAAGGATGAGTGGTTAGGGAAAAGAGACAGGGAAAACATCATGGTCTCTCTTCTAAAAAAATGTAAAGGGGTAATGGTGAAGTTCTCAAATTTTATAATATATAAATATGGGAGTAGTTCATAAAGGTATTATAAGTAAGTTTTATGAAAAAAAAATCCTTTTTTCTGTTTTTGGTCATATTTAGAGAGAAAATTCAATGTCCAAAACAGACTGGAAGGAACAGCTTTCCCCTGAATCTAGTGCTGTTACCAAGACTGCATCTCAAGAATCTTTTTCAGGTAATTCATGGTTCTGTTGGGGGGGAGAATTCCAAAACAGATTTTTTTTTCTATGAAAGACACTTAATCAGAGTCTGACTCATTCTAACAAGATTCTTCAAAGTTTTTCTCTTACTAGGAAAACAGTCCAGCATAAGGCTACTGTTCAAAATGAAGTTGAGAAATCCCTCCCGGATTAAATTCTCCCTTAATATCCATATGTACAAAAATATTTATAGCTACTCTTTTTGTGGTGGCAAAGAACTGGAAATCAAGGGTATGCCCATCAATTCGGGAATGGCTAAATAAGTTGTGATATATGAATGTAATGGAACACTACTGTGCCATAAGAAATGAGAAGCAGATGAACTTCATAGTAACCTGAAGAGACTTATATAAACTGATGCTGAGTGAGGAGAGCAGAACCTGGAGAAATTTGTACACAATTACACATCATATCTATGATGACTAACTTTGATAGACTAGGCTCTTCTCAGCAATGCAAGGTTATAAGACGACTCCAAAGGACTCATGATGGAAAAGGATATCCACGTCCGAGAAAGAACTAGAGTCTGAATGCAGGTTGAAGCAAATTACTTGCTTGCTCGCTTTGTTTTGTTCTGTTTTGTTCCTTCTTTCTTGTTGTTCATTCCATTGGTTATAATTCTTTACAACTTGACTAATGTTTAGTGTGAAGGTATTGTAGAACCTATTATCAGATTGCAAACCACTTTGGGAGGCAAGGGGAAGGAAAAGAAGGGGGAGAAAATTTGGAACTCAAAAGACTGTGGAACTGAATGTTGTAAACCAATGGTTCTCAACCTGTGGGTTATGTTCAATTTAAATACATCCAGCATATCAGATATTTACATTACGATTCATAACAGTAGCAAAATTACAGTTATGAAGCAGCAACAAAAATAATTTTATGGTTGGGGGTCACCATAACATGAGGAACTGTATTATAAAGGGTCACGGCATTAGGAAGGTTGAGAACCACTGTTGTAAACTAAAAGTAAATAAATAAATAAATAAAATTCTCCCTTAACATATAATCAGGAGAGAGATCATCCTAATGATGCTTCTCTCAAAGTTGCCAACCAAGAAACTAGCCAACCAGTTGAAGTCTTTCCTGAGGATGAAGATTAATCAGATACTACCGAGGTGTCAGGGCATATGAAAAGGTGACATCAAAATATTCAGTAGAAGTCCTGGCTAGTGTCCACTTAACCGGCATTTATAACATTGCTTCTATCGGAAAATGTGCTTTACACTGCAAACAACCAATTTGTAAATGGAATTTTACCATTTGGAAGTTGGACATTGGAAAATTTTTTTTGTAATAAATAGTAAAGAGGAGGCTTCTAGCAATCACTTTCATTTCCTGAACTAGGAGAAGAGGGAGGGACTTTGTCAAAGAAGCACCTAGCACCTATCCCTGAATTCCAAGATGGGAAATAGTGGTACAAACTTGTAAGAGAGTTCTAGCCCTGGCCAAGAGGCTCTTTGGGGATTTCTTTTCATTCACTTATTTATTTTACCCCAGTTACATGCAAAAACAATTTTTAAGGTTTTTTTTTTGCAAACTTTGAGTTACAAATTCTCTCCCCTACTCCCTCCTCATGTCTCCTCATTGAGAAGGCAAGCAGTTCAACATAGGTTATACATGCATAGTCATACAAAACATATCCATAACAGCAATATTGTGAAAGATAACAGACAAAAAAAACTCTCAAGAAAAATAAAGTAAAAAAAAAAAAGTATGCTTCAATCTATACCCAGACAACATTAGTTCTTCCTTTGGGGATAGATAGCATTTTTCATCATAAGTCCTTCAGAGCTGTCTTGAGTCCCTGTATTGCTGAGTCATTCACAGCTAATCGTCTTACAATTTTGCTATTACTTTGTACACAGTACATCACTTTGCATCAGCTCATAAAAGTCTTTTCAGGTTTTCTGAGAGCATCCTACTCATCATTTCTTATACTACAATAGTACTCCATCATAATCACATACCACAACTTCTTCAGCCATCCCGCAATTGATGGGTATCCCCTCAATCCCTAATTCTTTGTCCCCAGAAATGAACTACTATAAATATTTTTGTAAATATAGGTCCTTTTCTTTTTTGTTTTTTTTTTTAATTTCTTTTGGTCTACGGACCTAGTAGCCATATTGCTAAGTCAAAAGGTATGCATGGTTTTGTTTTTTTGTTTGTTTGATTTTTGGAGGGCAACTGGGGTTAAGTGACGTGCCCAAAGTCACACGGCTAGTAAGTGTGTCAGGTGTCTGAGGCTGGATTTGAACTCAGGTCCTCCTGACTTCAGGGCCGGTGCTCTATTCACTGCACCACCTAGCCGCCCCATATGCATGGTTTTATAGCCCTTTTGTCATAGTTCCAAATTGCTCTACAGAATAGTTGAATCAGTTCACAGCTCCACCAACAATGCATTATCTTATTTTTCCCACATCCCCTCCAACATTTGTCATTTATTTTTTCTGTCCTATTAACAAATATAATAGATCAGAGATAGTACTTCAGAATTGCTCTAATTTGCATTTCTCCAATCTACAGTAAGTTAAGAGTATTTTTTCATATGGCTATAGATATATCACCTGAAAATTGATCATATCTTTTGATCATTTATCAGCTGGGGAATGGCTCTTATTTTTATAAATTTGACTCAGTTCTCTATATGCTTAAGAAATGAGGTCATTGTCAGAGGAACTTGCTTCTCTTTGGGAATTTCTACACTTGACCTTGTGCTTCATTATACAGGAAGAAAGTAGACATTTGCTTGTTCTACAGTACAAAAAATGACTGGGTGAGTAAGGGAAAAAAACCCACCCTCAATAACGAGTCATAGAGAATTTCATATGATCACTAAGGCCATTAGCCATCACTTAGAATTATATGTCTTCTAATAAACTTTTTATATTATTTGTAAGTTTATACTTTTTTTCATTAAAGTCATAAGCTCTTTAGAAGTCATCCATTTCACTCCATACAGGAATCTCCTCTACAACAACCCTACTAGGAAATCATCTAGTCGACTGTGTTTGAAGACTTCTAGTGTTCTACCTTTTAAGTATTTTGTTTTTATTCTCATTTTATGACACCCCCTCCCAAAAAGAAACACTAAAAATTGTCAAGGAAGTCAGAATAATATAACTGAAACAAGACTAGTACCTAGAATATTATATAGTTCCAATCTTTTCTTTCTAACTATTCAGATTTGGGTGTGGTGTTTTTCTGGTTTTTGTTCTTCATTTGGGTTTTTTTGAGGGATGGAGGTCTAGCACTTCATTTTTATTAAGAACAACTGCTGAAGAAATTTCTGCCAATGCGAGTCAGCAATTTTCTGTAACTTATAGTTTCACTAAGTTGTTTGAAGCACTTAGTACTTGCAGAATATACATATATGTGTATGTACATAGGAATACACACAAATGTGTATATATGTATATATACACACATATACATGTATACATAGAAAGATCTAAAAAATCCATATGTGAAGCAAGGCAGCACCGTGGGTAGAGATCTGGTCTCTGACTGAATGTGACCTTGGTTCAGATCTTGCCTCTTACATATACCTTGGCCAAGTCACCACCTCTAGTGTCCCAGGAATTTCTGTAAGACTATAACTTGCAAAATAGTTGCAGGCCTACATTGGCAGAAGTTTCCCCACCAAGCGTTCCCAACACCAATGAAAATTACACGTACAGATCCCCTCAAATCAGTATATACATGACTAACTCTTTTCATTTTTCAAGTGAGGGAACTGAAACTCAGAATGGAAGAAGTGTATTGCTAAAGTCACATGGCCAGTGATGCAAAAGAACCAAGATTAAGGAATTCTCTGGTTCCCACTTCTACCCTACCATACTGTTGAATTCCCTATTGCCCAGTCCTGGTTTATCAACAGAATATCAGAGTTATGCTGTGACTGAAGTAGTAACTGAACTATGTAGGCTATACCCAAAGACTCATCAAAATGTGTTGACTTCTTGTCTTCAAGTAAAATATGCTATGTTGATTCATAACCTCAATGCATATTTTAAGCACTTTTAATATATGGAGCACAGTGCTAGGCACGGGCAAGAAGCAAGTTTGGATAGGACTTGTGGTTCATGCTTGACAGTATTAAATCAGGATCATACAGATAAAAAGCTGCCTATGATATCTTAATATTATATGATAAGTAAATTAGAGATATGTCAAACAACACAATGTGAGGTCAGAAAAGATTATTATTATGCCACGGGAAGAGTTGAGATAAACCTTAGTGATCATAAAACCCATTTGACTTGGGTTTTAAAGTATGGGTGAAAACTCTCAACAGATGAGAAGGCAGAGAGGGGGAGGAAGAGGGAACAAAAGACATTCAAAGCATAGAGAATACTATAACCAGACGAATGGTGATGAGAAAGTACATGGTATTTTTAGGGGGCATACTCCCAGTCTTAATCATTTCTAACATTTGAAATGCCATAAACAGAATTACTGGCTATTGGGGTACTTAGCTGAAGAAGTTGAAAGTGATGTTTTTTTTTAAGCAGCAGACCTTCCTACTTATGCTTTTTTCCAGTTAATTTAAAATGGCTCTGTGCTCCCTGAACACAGAGCAACTGATAATGATGATGACGGGTTAAAGTGGTCCAGAAGTGCATTAGGATGACAGGGAGAATCCAATCTAGGATTTTTTTAATGTTGCAAAAACTTCACTAAATGAATAGTCCACATGCAAGTATTTGGTATCTGACCATAATCGGTATTGCCTACAATCTTCTACCTTTGATGACAGAAATAGACAACCTCTCTACCATTTCAATGTTCCTCTCCATCTCCCCCCTCTTCCTTCTCTCTCATTTCTTCTCAACTCCCACCTTAGGTGTGCCAATGACACCTTTCAGTATTACTTAAACCCACATGTATGTAAACCCACATATATATAAACCTACATAAGGAAGCGGTCGTTCCTAAGAATTGCTGCAAATAGTTTAAAGCAGATACTTTATACTTAATAACACCTAAAGTGAAACTTTGTCATTTCATGTATTGGAGTGGGGGGGACTTTTAAAATTGTGACATTGTGTATAGGATGGAACAAAACATCTCAAACCATTTATTAGGAGCTGATATCTAACCACATCATTAAGGTTTACAGTGAGTTATGGATGAATTACCTCATTTGATCTTCTCAAGATTCTTGAAAGCCAAGTAGTAAAGGTATTATTATTATTGACAATTTACAAATAAGGGAATTGACTCTGAGAAATTAAGTGACTTGCCAAGGATCCATGTTGGCGAATCTGAACCCAGGTCTCTCCTGAATCCAAGTAGAGTGTTCTTTCTATTTTGCCCCAACCAATGTAAAATATCAAGACTGAAAATTTAACCAGTAAAAGTTTAAAATCCACTATCTGAATGATCTGGAAAATTCTGACACTAATATATCTGGGTGAAAGGAAAGCACTGATTTGATCAGACTTGAGAGGGGACAGAAATCCTGCCAGTCATTTTCTGGAGTTGTACTATTAGCTACAAAGAGCGTAGTAGACAGCTGAGGAATCTTTTTGCTAGTAAAAACCCCCGGCCCACAAGAAAAACAATCAACTAAAAATCACACAGGTAAAAAGGAGCTTATTGTTTTGGGATTTTTTTTTAATTGCAAGAAATGTTTCAATTGTTTAAATTTAAAAATAGGTATCACAAAACTGTTCTAAAAATCTAATAAATTAGAAATCTTGGAAGCTAAACTTGTGATTTTATCAGTATGGGGAATTTCCTTACTGCTACTTACAATCTTAGAGATTTATCTTGGGGGTGCTGAAAAGTTAAGTGACATTCCTAAGGTCACACTGCCAGTGTGTGTCAGAAACAGGATTTGAACCTAGGTCTTCCTGACTTAGAGGACAGGACTCAATGCCCTATTAGACTACACCACTTCTCAACAAATTCCTGTAGAAAAAGTTGATGAGATTATATTTCTTCAAACCAACCACAATTTAAATAAGTCAAAGAGACTCAGAGTCAGAAGATCTGGGTTCAAGTCTTACCTCTGATACTTTCTTGTCATGTGATCATGGACAATGAACAATTATACACCTCTCTGAGCCTTAGTTCCTCCATTTGTAAAACTACATAAAAACGCTTACACTGCTGATTTGCTTCACATGCTTTTTGTGAAGAAAGTGCTTTGTAAATTGTAAGGAAATATAAAGCAACAAGATGGGGGAAATATTCTCACTAATTATACAAGGAATTTATACAAGACAGTGGACACATAATCAAAAGGACACATACTCAAAGGATATAAAAAATCAATCTAGAAGTCTCACAATTGAGAATATACCCCATGGAAATAATTTAAAGGAGAAAGGTCCATTTATACAAAAAATGCATATTATATAGCAAAACTATACAGACTACTGAGAAACAGGAAACAGCTTAAATTTTCTGTAGTTACGAAATGACTAATCAAGGTAGTATATCTCAAAGAAATTATATACTACTGTAAAGAATGACAAACACAAGGGACGGCTAGGTGGCGCAGTGAATAGAGTACCGGCCCTGGAGTCAGGAGGACCTGAGTTAAAATCCTGCCTCAGACACTTGACACAAAAACTAGCTGTGTGACTTTCGGCAAGTCACATAACCCCAACTGCCCTCCAAAAAGCAAAAAAAAAAACAAAAACAAGAATGACAGACACAAAGGTAATACAGAAACATGATTCCTGTAGAATCATGCAGCATGAAAAAAGCAAAATTAGTGATGTTTATATGAGTTGTATGTGTATATATATATATATTATATATTATGTATATGTACACATACATATAGGTACAAATGTATGTATGTATGTGTATATGTATAGATATATACATACATATATATGTATACTGACCACGACTATGTAAAAATACTTGTCTGTATATTTGAATGTATTTATAAGTATTAAAGACAGTTATAAGGTAATTAAATTACTAGAAATGCCTGTTCATTTATACTATATATATATATATATATATGTACACTATACTGTAAACAAAATAAAAGTTAATAAAAAATAAAAGAAAATAAGGTTGATGGAGAGCAACAGTAAGAAATTGGGGTGGATAGGTAAACTGGAATCAGAATGCCAAGCTAACAGTATGAAAAGATAGAAAGGAACAGAAACAGAGACTGCATGGTATATTATTCCATATTATCTTGTAGCCTTTTATTATATTTCCAATAGAGTTTAAAAGGCATGTTTATACTAGACTATAAGTGTATGTTCATTTCATTGTGGGGAAAACCATCAGTTTGATGTTATTTAGTGAAAATAACTGGAGAAAGGCCAAAAAGAGAAGGGAAAAATGTCATGGTCCAGTTCTTTAGCACCCATAGTACACTAGGATGCTGGAAGGAATTAAGTAGAATAAGATAAAGAACTTGACCTTACTAATCTAAGAATCTACTCAGGATACTCATATACATTTTTAAATGGCAGTGCAATATGATGAATGACACTTGAGTGATACCTACCACAGTTTCTTTGGAAAGGGAGGGGAGAACTGAAGCAAGTCAGTCAAAGGAAAGGTAGGTCAGATCAGAGGTATCAAACCCAGCAATCTCAAGTGAGGATGCAGATTAAAATGTGTGATCCTGAAATGCTTAACAAAATAAATAAAAATATAAAACAACATAGATAATGCTAGTTTGTGGTTTTCTAAATCAATACGTGGCAAGCAGGGATCAGTTTCTATTTGAGTTTGAAACCATTTTCTCAGAGATTCATAAACAAGTATAGAGAACAATGTGAATTAAGGTGGGAGGATGTACTGTGTTTTGAAGGATAGACAATCAGATTGAACCATGTGGTTGATGGAGAAAAGCAGTGAGAAATCAGGTTGGATAGGTAGACTGGAATCAGACTGGAAGATCCAAGCTAACAATATGAAAATTTAGAAAGGAACAGAAACAGATATGGAGATTTAAAAACTGCATGGTATATTATTCCATATTGTAGTTTTTTAGAATATTTTAAGTAGAGTTTAAAAGGCATGTTTATTTTTGCACATATAAGCATAAATTTAGATATCACCCTTTAATATTTGCTTTGCAGATACAACGAATCATACCTAAGGGTCAGATATCCAGCTCAAAAGCTGGAATTTCCCCACCCTTGATCTATAGGGAGTGGATGGATCCAGTACCATCACTGGAGGAACAAGTCTCAAGTTTGTATCCTCCTGGTCAGTAGTATAATGTTATTTTTAGAAGGCTAGAATTAATAAAAATAAATGTCTGTTGTGCTGGAAAGTCTGATTTCTGACTGAATCACGTATAGATACCTTACCACCAATCAGCTTTACCACCAAGTTACCACCCACATGATAAGATGCCAGAGCACAGAGACATTATCCAAAGAAAGGAGCAGGTTAGTGGGAAGTGGGATCATGGAAAGATGAGAAAGAAGTAGGGGTAGAAAGGGAAGGAAGTTTCTTATATTTCCTAAAGCCCTTTAGAAGCTATGGGCAACATCATGGTACACTGGGAAAAAAGCAATAGACTAAGCTATCAGATGACATCAATTCAGTCCTGGCTTTACCAGCCACTATTACTGCATCATCAAATAAGTCACAGGACTGCTAGGTGTCACAGTGGATAGAGTGCTGAGCCCGGAATCAGGATGATACCTCTTCCCGTGTTTAAATCTGGCCTTAGCCACTTGCTAGCTCTGTGACCCTGGACAAGTTGCTTAAACCTATTTGCCTCAGTTTCCTCATTTGTAAATGAACTGGAGAAGGAAATGGCAAACCACTCTAGTATTTTTCTCAGGAAAAGCCCAAATGGGGTCACAAAGAGTCAGACATGACTGAAAACAACAACTGAAAACTGGTATTTCCTTCAATTGTGATTTTTAAATGTTACTTATGAGATAATCTATAGGCTTCCATTACACACAAAAAAGAATCCCTGCTTTAGACCATCCCACACACTGCCAGATTTATTTTCCTTAAACATTTTTCATGATGTCACTCCCTTGCTCAAAAACTTTCCACTGCTCCTACTGCCTGCTGTTTAAAATCTACAATCTTTGCCCAGTTTTCCAGACCTTGCCTACCCAAAGTTATTTCTCACAATTCTCCAACACCTCTCCTACTTTAACTAATTTGGTCTCCTTGACGTTGGCTAAGTGCATACTTATGCCTGTCTTTTGGCTTCTTTTGTGGTGCTTCCTTACCTGCAGTACCCTCCCCTCTCCTTTCTGTCTCTCCAGATCTTATTCAGTCTTCAAGATCCAACTTGACTTCTGCATCCTTCATGAAGCCCTCTCTGAGTACTCTATCATTGCTGTTATTGTTAACATTATTATTAAGGTAGTCTATACACAATGCAGGAATTTTATACTAGTGGAACCCCAGAAATAACCATGGAGTATATCATTGTCCCTGGCTGACAGACATGTCAATAAGGAATCATGCCAGTGCATCTGCACCAGTCTCAGACTGGCCTAAAGCTGCTTAGTCAGGAAGGGGCAAGGGGATTAGTAAACCTGTAGGCTACAGGATGGATCTTTTTCCTCCCAGTGACTTCCATCAATACAAGTAAACCTGTAGGCTACAGGATGGATCTTTTTCCTCCCAGTGACTTCCATCAATACAACACATGAAGAAGGTGCCAGAAAGCAAACTGAGCATGGAAAGTGTGTGTTGTTACTTTGGACAGACTGGAGTAAACGTGGATGCTGCCACACTTGATGTTAATTTCCCTTGTCACCTACTAAAAAGGAAATGACAATTTCCAACTGGATCCCTTAAATGGCCCAGTGTGGTTTGTGGTCCTAGAATATACCACTTTCAAGTCGCTCTGAATTGCCTATGGAGAATACAAAATACAAGTTCCTAATCCTAGCACTTAAGGCTATCATGATCCAATTTACTTTTTTCAGTTAATCAGTCAATAAGCATTAAGGCCCTACTATGTGCTAGGTACTGTTTTAGGTGCTGAGGATACAAATACAAAGAATGAATTCCTATTCACAAAAAAAAAAAAGGAAAACTGGACTTAGAATCAGAAAATAACTGGTTCAAATTCCAACTCTGCTGTTTACAAGCTTGTGACATTAGGCCAGTGGCCATTAAACCTCTTTGAGCTCTGTGTTTATCTGTAATAATAATAATAGCTAGCATTTATATAAAACTTTTGAGATTTGCAAAGCCCCTTACAAACATCTCATTTGATCCTCACAACAACCCTGGAAGGTAGATTCTATTATCATTCCCATTTTACAGTTGAGGAAACCGAGGCAAAGGTTAAGTGATATGTCCAGAATCACAAAGCTAATAAGTGTCTGAGATCAAAATTGAACTCAATTTAAAAAAAAAAAAATTGAACTCAATTCTTCCCGACCAAATCCAATGCCCTCTCCATAGTCTAATTGGATTAGAATTCTGAAATCCCCTTCTAGCTCTACATATAGTGATACTAGATAAATCTAATGACATCCCAGCCAATAAGGTCTTCTGACCACTTCCTGACCTCATCCAACCCTGTCCTCAGTATATTGGATCCTGCTGTCCCCTAGATCTAGAAGGGGGTACCCTCCTTACCTGTGGAAATCTGTCCCATTCTTCAAAATAAAGCCCTAATACCTCCTCTTTCATTAGATCTTGGAGATGATTCCCACTCCAATCTCTGCCCTCACTGTTTAGCCTCTCCTATGTACTTCTCTTTATCTTTAGCTAACTAAGCTCCAGAGAGAGCAGAAATTGTGTCTTATCTAAGTGGTGCATCTCACCCAGCCCTTGGCACAATGTGGGCAATTAAATATTTGCTGTGGATGTTTTCTCTTTATTTATTCATTCATATTAAAAATGCTTCATACATCCACTTTTATTAAATTCTAAGCTTGTATTTATTCCTTTACGTGCTTCCTCCACCCACTCTTGCTAAATTGCATGCTACTTTAGGACATGTAGAGGCTTGTGCCCAGCTCCTAAAAAGCTGCCTCACAAGGAGCATGCACTTATTAAATGTTTGTTGAATTAATCGAAGTCGTGTGTTGTTTCTGTTCATTAAGCTTGTCTTCCCAACTAGACTGTAAGTTCCCTGAGGCCAGGGCCTGTTACAATCGCAAGTGAGCTAATATATGTGAGGCGCTTTAGCATTTCCCCACCGCCCCCACACCCTCGATCCTACACAGTGCCTGGCAGAGCTCTGGGCAGCTAGGATGCAAGTTTCTTGGTGAGCTAGCTGGTGCGGAAGTGGACAGAGCCACTCCATCCTCAGGTCGTGCGCTCACCCTCAGCAGCAGCCATTCCATTCCCGTCTTCCTCTCGTAATCAATACAGATTGTATCTGCGAGGCACGCATGTAAGTATGGCTCTGGGGAACCGAGCTCCCAGCAGGAATAGCGTGTTTCGTCGCTAAGCAACGGCGCCGGCGCCGGCGCCTGCGCTCTGGGGAGGACCACGTTCCCTGTGTCCCCTGCCCAGTGGGACGCCTTTGCAGAGACAGGAACCGAGAAGAGCGGGGAGGCGCATCAAGGTTTGTTCCAGCACCTGCGCGTGTGTTGCAGCGCCATGGTTTAATTGCTTCTCGTTTGCTTTTGTCCCCAGCTGCCTTGGAAAACGTCCTGCTCTGGTGATCTGCTTTCACCAACAAACCCCAATAGTGTACCAATACCAGCAAAACTGAAATGGAGAAGAATATGTGTGTGTATACACACGGTGCTAAGCATTGTACGCAGTGAATTATGGTTCTTAGGAGAGTCGCAGATTTATCCGGTTTACCAAAACCCAGAACTAACCTTACACACACACACACACACACACACACACACACACACACACTTGCCATCTAAAATTGCTCCCAAAGATCCTTTTTCACAAATCCTTTTCTAAAAAAAATCAGTTATCAAGCGTTTGTTGTTGGGTTGATTCTGTTTTGTTTTGTTTTCCTCTCTCTGACTTCCCCATTCTCCTTACTCAATGAAAAATAAAATCCTTGTACCACAGCAGAGTGGTGCACAGGTTTGTGAAAAGCAAAATTCCCATAATGGTTATGTCTAAAAATGTGTCTTACTCTGTATGTTTAATCCATCATCTCTCTTTCAAGGGGAGATGGATAGCATTCTTCATCCGTCATCTGGAATCATGACTGATCGTTGCATTGATCAGAGTTCTTGTCTTTCAAAATTATTTTTACAGTGTTATTGTTAGAATAT
>CM053582.1:527443357-527464718 GCA_028627135.1 Pseudochirops cupreus | reverse complement strand
CACAGGTTTGTGAAAAGCAAAATTCCCATAATGGTTATGTCTAAAAATGTGTCTTACTCTGTATGTTTAATCCATCATCTCTCTTTCAAGGGGAGATGGATAGCATTCTTCATCCGTCATCTGGAATCATGACTGATCGTTGCATTGATCAGAGTTCTTGTCTTTCAAAATTATTTTTACAGTGTTATTGTTAGAATATCAATTGCTCTCCTGCTCACTTCACTTGTGTCTTCCCAAGTTTCTCTGAAACTATCACTTTCATCATTATTCACATCACAATAGTATTCCATTACATTCAACATACCCTAATGTGTTCAGCCAATTGGTGGTCATCCTCTGAGTTTCCAGTTTTTCCCAAAGATCCCTGGAACTAGGATACAGTTCAGGGAACAGGTATAAAGTGAAGGGGAAAATAAGAAAAAAAAACATTTACTAAATTTCTACGACGTGCTAGGCACAGTGTTAAGTGCTAAGTGCTTTACAAATTTACAAATCTCATTTGATCCTCTCAACAACTCTGGGAGGTGGGTGCTATTATTATCTACTTTTTTCATTGAGGAAATTGAGGCTGACAGAGGCTAAGTGGCTTGCTCAGGGTCACATTTCTAGTAAGACTCTGAGGCTGGATTTGAACTAAGGACTTCCTGAATCCAGGCAATCCAGAGCTCTATTCACTGGAGTTAATCTACTTTTTAGGAACTTCAAGGAAGCTGAGAGCTCCCACTAACCATTAGAAGCCATGAAGCATAGCATTCCATCCATAGCTATAATGCAACTTCCTGAGACTAGTGTAATTGTTTATTTTTCTGGCATGTTTTGGATCTTTCTCATAAGAGACAGTGCTAAAGAGGACACAGTTGCAATGGAGATGTGCAGAGATCCCAAAGAAATTGAAATGAAAAGATTAAAGCAGAGGTTATCCAATACCAGTCAATATTTGAATATATAAAAAGGTAGCACATGTTCAGTGACATTATTATCTAAATATTACTTTCAGATTTTTTTGTTATTTCTCCTGCTTGTGACAAGGGTTTTTTTTTTCTGATTTATCAGGATCCCACTTCTTTAGCCCTTTTAAAGTGTCTACACATTGCTATTTATATCCCTTTTGTATAAGAAAAAAAGTTTAAACATCTAACTCCCTAGACATTTTGAAAGAATACAACAGTGTGTATATTGGAGTTTCATGTTTCATGATTTAGGGATACCATAATATTGTCACTGAAACATTTTTTGAAAGACCATCTCTGTGACATTGAACAAATTGTTTTATTTCTTTGGACAATGGTTTCCTTGCTTGTGTAAGTCTGGGGGTTTCCACCCTCAGTTAGTATAATATATAATAATATAATTATAATATTATAACATAATAAAATCATAATATAATAATTGAAGGCCTAGATCAGGGATGGGAAACCTGCAGGCTTGAGGCCACGTATGGCCTTCTAGGACCTTGGTTGCAGCCTTCTGACTGAGTCCAAGTTTTACAGAACAGATCTTTTTATTAAGGGGATTTGTTCTGTGAAGTTTGGATTCTCAGTTAAGTCTAGGCCCTAGACAACTAGAGGAAATTAATCAAAGAGGTAAAGAAGATTAAAATGACCAATTTGTAAGGAGTAAAGTGTTTTGACCATTGAATGAAGATGATTGAAGTTACACACATGCACACACACACACACACACACACACTCACTCACAGAGTTGTCTTGTGATCAACTGTAAGAATCAGACACATCTTTTAGCCTATGTATGATACAGCAAGTCAATTCAAATACAAGCATTCCAGCAGTGAGTTGAGTGATGATACAATCCAGTAAGGAAGAACCCCTCTGATGAAATTGCCCTTGGGTTTGGGGTAGTGAGGAAGGTTAGAATTTTTCTTCTTTCCCATGTCCTTGAATAAATGATGACTTTGTGAACTTCAAAAAGTTAAAAGATCCGAAATTCCCATCCAGATCAATAGTAGTGTCTCTTAATAGGTGGTGGCTGATGACTCTTAGGGCCCAGCAGAGAGCTGTACCTAAGGAGTACTCTTCCAGTAACCAGAAGCTATTAATTTACTGTTTGGTTTTGTATGCTTTCTAAGTTTGAGCCCAATCTCCCCAAAGGCCTTGCGTGTGAAAGGGGAGAGTGTATCCCCAGTTTGGGGACTGTTTCTGTAACCACTACATGTCTCCTTAGTAAATATCCTTTCTCAAAGCCAATGACATCAATGAGGAGAACATCAGTGGTGAGGCTTATGAGTGAGAATACAAGAAAACCAGATCTTCAATGTTATCTCCAGAATTCTGCTCCCTCAGTAGGTACAGTAACTGCCCTCTGGTGACCTGGCCCACCAATGCAAGTGTGATTTGAGGAAGTGGCTCCAGTGAGGATACTACAGCTGTAAAATGGGGGCGTGGAAACGATGATTTCTTAGGTTCCTTCCAACACTAATCTAGCCAGTTGTGCTTACAATTGATAGGACTTGAGACTTTCATAGAATAAAGAAGAGTGAAATAAGACAGTGTTGGATACAGTAATACAATATTGTTCAAAGAATAATTGTGAACAACCAAGTTATTTTGAGTATTACTCATTCAAATCAATTACAAAGGATCTATGAAGGAAGATGCTGTCCACCTGCAGAGAGAGAACTAATAAATAAAAATATGCAATATGTATATATAGCATATGGGGGTGTGTGTGTATGTGTGTAAAATGGTGGTGGCGTCTACTATGGACTGAGGAGGGATGAAGGGAGACAGTTTGGACCTTAAAATGTAACTAAAAAATTAAATTAAAAAAAAAACAACTGATAGGACTTGGTAACTGATTAAATAACAGTAATAACTCACTTTATATAGCACCTTGCAAGGCACTTTCCTCATAATAGCCCTGTGAGATAGGGAAAACATGAATTGCCATTCCTATTTTACATATGTAAACACGCTGCCAGGAATACATATTAAGTGCTTAATAAATAATTGTTGATTAAGGCTCAGAGAAGTGGAGAAACTGTCTGGACACCAAGTATTCTGCTATACTACATTGCCTGAGAGGGAAAAAATAATTTAAAAATTACAATAAGGGGGTGGGTAGGGGGCCCAGTGAATAGTGCACAGGCTCTAGACTCAGGAGGACCTGAGTTCAAATCCAGCCTCAGACACTTAACACTTACTAGCTATGTGACCTTGGGCAAGTCACTCATCCCCAATTGTCCTGCCTTCCCCTCTCCAAAAAGAAAAAAAAAAAATTACAGTGAGGTCTCTAGCACAGGAGACCATGTGAATGGTGGTACCATTGACAGAAATTGCAAAGTTAGATGAAGAAATAGGTTTGGGAGAAAAAAGGAAGAGAATTGAGCTCAGATGTTGAAGAATTTACTTCTAATTCAGACTTGATTCATCTCTATTTCTGTGATCTTGAATAATTCAACAAATCACCAGGGACTTCAATTTTCTCATCTGTAAAATGTGGGTCTGGCCTTATGTGATTTCCAATGATCCTTCTACCTTAAAATCCTGTTACTCAGTTGGTAAATCTTACCATTTAAATGGGAACATTCATGCGGAACTAGCCTGTAGGTATTACTTGAGATAAAGATCAGGAAGAGGTCAGGGATGGAAATATATATTTGAGAGTCGTCTGCATCCTGGCAGTAATTGAAATTATGAGAATGAATGAGATTATTAGAGGGAAAGTGTGAAGAGAAGACGAGGACCAAGGACAGAAACACTAACCTTAAGGAGCTGGGAAGAGTTGAAGACGCCGAATGGGTTGTCAGAAAGGTGGGAAGAAAATGAAGAGAGCAGCCAAGTGAACAAAGACTATCCACCAGAAAGGAATGGTCAACAGTGTCCAATGCTGTAGACGAGTCAATGAGGATGATGACATTTATTTTAAGGCCTTTGTTTGGGAGCTATTATGAGGTCATTGGCAGTCTTTGAGAGCAATAAAGATGTGGGTGCTAAAGTCAGATCGCAAGTGTCTGGTGAAGGAAAAGAGAAATGGATTTATAGCCAACTTTCTAAAGAACTTTGTCAATAAAATGGAAAAAAAGAAATTGGATAGTAGCAAATTGAGAAAAGGAAAAAGAGTGTGTGTGTGTGTGTGTGTGTGTGTGTGTGTGTGTGTGTGTATGTGTGTGTATGGCACAGGTTTGGATTTAATTCCTGCTCACATAGTCAGCATGGGTCCACAGAGTATAGCTGCTACATCAGCTGTATCCCTCTCATGATATTAAAGGTGATCCTATAGAGTTTAGGGTACTTTTCTAATATCATTGCTCATAAACTCCCCCCTGGTGTGCTCCTCCCCCTCCCATAATCATCATCAATTGAAATCAATTAGCCAGATTTAATTAGGTTTTAGAAAGAGGTATTTACAGTCATTGGCATTCAAGAGTGCCACTGACCCCTTTTATTAATTATCTGCTGGTGTGATTAATAAAATTATGTCTTCCCCAATGGGGAAGGGCACAGCCCACTACTGAGCAAAACTGAGGCTGAAAACCTTCTCAAGTCTCTCCAACAGCTGCCTCAAGTCTCAGCTGGTGGGTCTGAAAGTTGAAGGGCTCTGGAAAGAATGGATAGACATGGTACCACCAGAAATGACTGTAGCCTCACCTATCATATCTGTGTGAAACTGTTGTCAAAGAACTGTAAGGTCTTGGCTGAGTTTAAGCCAGCCCCTGTGTACATCAAACAATGGAGTGGTGCTGAATGGAAAGAGGTCTCCTATGCATTCTCCAATTACCCCCCAAGAATCTGTTACATCCACTTTCAGTATGGAGGCACACATATTCAGTTCTAGGCTCACTGGTATGACCCAAGTGTCCCCAACAGTAGCATCACCATTGGCCCTAAATTCACTAGGAAACCCACTCCTGCAGAAGGGGAAGACCTTTACAAGTGATAGCTTAAGACCCTTCCAACCAAAACTGAGAACAATAACTAGGAAATGGTGAAGCAAATTGTGGTACATGAATGTAATGAAACATTACTGTGCCATAGGTAGAGATGAGTATGAAGAATCCAGACACTTATATGAACTGATTCAGAATGACACTGAATAGCTGTGTGACCCTGGGAAAGTTACTATGGATAGGGGTATAGTTCATGATCAGACAAGAGACAGAATCATAGAAGGTAAAATTGATCATTTTTATTACATTAAATTAAAAAGATTTTGCATGAACAAAACCAATACAGCCAAAATAAGAAAAGTGGGAAACTGGAATGGAAATTTTACAGCAAGTTTTTTTTTTATAAAGGTCTTGTTTCTCAAATATACAGGGAACTGAACCAAATCTATAAAAATAAGAACCATTCCCAAATTGATGAGTGGTGAAAGGATATGAATAGGCAGTTTTCAAAAGAAGAAATCAAAGTTATCAGCAGTCATATAAAAATGTTCTAAATCATTAACAGAGAATTGCAAATTAAAACAACTCTGAGGTACTCTTTCATGCCTATCAAATTGGCCAAAATGACCAAAAAGAAAAATGACAAATGTTGGAGGTGATGAAGAAAAAACAGGAACACTACTGCATTGTTGGTGGAACTATGAATCAGTCTAACCATTCTGGAGAGCAATTTGGAACTATGCCCAAAGGGCTATAAAATTGTGCATACCCTTTAACCCAGCAATATCACTACTAGGTCTATACCCCAAAGAGATCAAAGAAAAGGAAAAGGACCCATATGTGCAATAATATTTATAGCAACTTTTTGAATTGAAAACTGGGGGGATGCCCATCAACTGAGGAGTGGCTGAACAAATTATTGTATACAAATGTGATAGAATGCTTTGGTACTGTAAGAAATTATGGAGATAGTTTCAGAAAAAACCTGGGAAAACTTATATGAAATCATGCAAAGTGAAGTGAGCAAAACCAGGAGAATATTGTACAAAATATTAGCAATGTTGTAATGAAAATCAATTGTGAAAGACTTAGCAACTCTGATCAGTACAATCATCCATGACAATTCCAAAGGACTGATGATGAAAAATGCTATCTCTCTCCAGAGAGAGAACTGATGGACTCTCAGTGCTGATTGGAAAATTTTTTTTTCTCTTTATTTTTCTTGCTTCCCACTAACCTTCCACAGCATGGCTAAAGTGGAAACATGTTTTGTGTTACTTACTATATATATAATAGGCATTGTATCTCTGGCCTTCTCAATGGGTAGGGGAAAGGGTGGAGGGAGAGAGAGAATTTGGAACTCAAAAATATTTTTTAAAAGAAATTAAAATAGAATTTAATTTTTTAAATTTAATTTTAAAAAGAGGAATTAAAATTTTTTTTTCAAAATAACAAGAAGAAAGACTGGGGAAGACCACTACCCTTTGCAAAAGATCACAGAGATGAAAAACTCTGAAACACTGGGAACACTTTGAGAGTTAGACTTCCTGAGAGAGGAAGCCCCTGCTGCTGGAGCCAGAAGGAACAAAAGCCTAACTCCAGGCTGGAGATATTTTCATCTCTCAACTTCTCAACTTTGGTTTTCAATAATTACTTTTAATAAAGTCAACCTGGAGTTGGTTTGGGGAAGGAGGAAGTGACGTCATGGATGGTTCCGAGCCTTCCAACCATATCTGTGTCTCCAGCTCCAGCCTATAGATGAATTTCCTTTCCTGGTCACTGATGTTCAGAACACAGTCATTTTATTGAAATAAAAATACAACTCTATTTGCCTGTAAAGCCACTCTTGTCCCAAAGAGATCAGGGGCACCAAAGAAAATGGGGTCCCAGGTTCCTCCAATCATCTCTCACCTCAAGATTCCTTCCTAGAAGCCAAGTTCCAACTGCCAGGCCAAGGAATAGGTGGATATGGGCCTGTGTAATGATAATGGGAATTTGAAGATCTTCCTTGCTCCCAGTAGGCCAAATATAATCACATGGAGTCTGTGGTGGAAGGAGTTTGAAGAAAGAAGGAGCAGGGAGGGATGGAGCAGAACTGAGAGGAAGCTGGGAGTCAAAGCTGTTAGTGTTGTGGGAGAGAAAGAGGCAGGCAAGGAGATGGGTAGGCTTGTCAGTATTTGTGGGAAGATTTTGAGATGGTGTTGCTCTCTGCAGTATTATTATGTATAGACTTCTTTGTTGCTATGATGAATTCAATTTTCTGGTATTAAGATTTGGCTTTCTGGAGTCTGAATAAATGTTTTGCTTCTGTTTTCTATATGGAGAGTCTGTTATATGTTGCAATGCAGAATTATGCCAGCATATTCATCCCTTCACCAGTCAGTGCTGTGAATATTGTGTTGGCCCTATCCATTTGCCTGTAAAGCCACTCTTGTCCCAAAGAGCTCAGAGGCACCAAAGAAAATGGGGCCCCAGGTTCCTCCAATCATCTCTCACCTCAAGATTCCTTCCTAGAGGCCAAGTTCCAACTTCCAGGCAAGGAATGGGTGGGTGTGAGCTTGCCAGGATGCTATAGACTATAGGGCCCAGGGTCTCACTCATCTTCAAAATGTCTAAGGCCATGTACCACCACTCAGCAATATCTTGTCTTTTTAGTTCATAGTGCTCAAATTTATCCAGCTCCTAATGGTGATTATCTACTAACCCCCAAGACATTCCCTGTCCTTCCTCAATAACTTCCATGTCTGGCTCATAATCTTTCTCTTCCCCAAGTCCTATCCTGATACTAGGGGATTTCAATGTACATATGGATGCTTCCTCAAATCCACTAACTTCTCATTCCCTCCATATATTCCAAATACCCTTGACCTACTCCCTCTTCTGGTCCACATCAGCTATATAAGATGAGGGGCATAGGTTTGATCTTACCATCCCTCACAAGTGTTCAACTTCCGTGTTCAAGAGCTCTGCAATTGCTTTGTCTGACTATAGTTTTATCATTTGATCTCTCCCTAGTACTGTCTTTCATCTTCATAGTGATCTCTGTTCCCTCAGCCTCTCCAATTTTTCCCCTAGGACATCATTCCTACCCTGGTTACTCTCTCTTCCCATCCCTGTCTCCTTGTCTTGGTAAACCAACTCAATCCTACGCTATCCTCTTCTGTCAAATCCTTTGTTCTGTCTCCAGTCATACCTTATCCCAACTGAGAGAAATTATCATTATACTATTATATTAATAACCAATTATTAAATCGGGACCCAGGATTTTCTCCTCAATTTTCTCATTCTTGTTAAAGTTGTCTTTGAAGGACATGATTGTTGATGTGATTATTCCTAGCCCTCAAGGAGCATGCTCTTCAGTCTTGGGAGTATAAACAGAATCTAGTTTGGGTAGAAAGTGTCTTTGTATGCGCTTCCATTAGAGTTTAGGGTGACTCAGCTCATAGAGGAAAAAAACAACCAGAGTGGTCTGGTTGGAGATGGATTCACCTGTCTAGATTACTAGAGGTGGTCGTGCTGTATGATCAAACCACGTTCTCAGCAAGAGGAGCTAAACCTCTAGTCTACCTGCTCATAAAATGTCCAGCAATCAGGGTTGATTTTCACTTGTCAAGAGAATTTCAGGGTCTCCATTAAGCTTCTTTGGTTATTGAGAGAAACTACAGAACATCAATTTATTATTAGCTAGTCTGATTAATAAATTTATTGTTAATTACCAGGGGGAAAGAGGTATTTACTAAAGGCAGTATAGTAAGAATTATTTAGCACCAAACATTCCCTCTCCCCCCCCAAAAAATTCTGTGACACACTCTCCCACCCATACAAACAGAATCTGGTGGAAAATGGGCTTAAGAATATGGAGCACATGTGGTAGCTCAGAGTTCCTGGTTGATTCCTTATAGAATCTTGAAGTTTCCTCTTCTCAATTCTCCTATATAGACACTGGCAGCTCTTCCATATATACTGCTAGGACTTGGATGCTGATTAAAAAGTCTTAAGTTCTCTGACCCTCAATCCTTCAAGGAGGTGAGGACCAAGCAAGCCTAACACCAGAGATAAAGTCAAAACTCTCCTCCTCCTTCCCTCACAAGTGATTCATTCTTAGGAGCTGAGCTAGAACTTCTCTCTTCTGGATCACCATTCTTTCAGGTCCCAGTGATGTGCAAGACTCATAGGGCAAGACCAAGTCCTTCAACTAGCCTGAACAGATTATCTGTCAAACCCAATTAATATACCTTTGAAAGATTTAGGGAAAAAGCCAGGCCTTGTTCATACTGCTGATTGATTCAGTCAAGGAATGGTCTCATCTGATCATTTTACCGGATATGTGAAGTGTGATGACTGATTAACTCAATTTGCCTCTACCTTTATGTTCCCCCTTCCCCAGTTTTATTATTTGTTTTCCTCAGCAAATTTAATGGAGTGCAGTTTGCCAATGTCCATAGTGCCACTCAAATCCTAGATGATTCTTTATGACTTGGGGAGACTCTGCCTTAGGCTTTTTTAATACCTTCTCCACTGCTTTGTACTAAAGAGCCTCAGGAAAAATCTGTATCGTAATCAGATTTTTAGATTGACATTCTTCCATACTTCCAGATACATAGCAATACAATTTTAACACACAAATATCATTTACCAAATTATAATATGTAAACAATCTGTCTTGATGCTTGTAAAAAGGTTCATATGCCCATCAGTTGGGGAATGGCTGAACAAGCTGTGGTATATGAATATAATGACATTCCATTGTTCCATAAAGAATGTTGAGCAGGCAGATTTCAGGAAAACCTGGGAAGACTTGCATGAACAGATACTGAGTGAATGGAGCAGAACCAGAAAAACAGTGTACACAGTAACAGCAACATTGTGCAATGACCATCCTTGATAGATTTAGCTCTTCTCAGTAATGCAGTGATCTAAGTCAGTTCCAAAAGATTCATGATGGAAAATGCTATCCACATCCAGAAAAAGAACTTGGAACCTCAATACAAATCAAAACATACCATTTTCTCTTTTTTGTGTGTTTTTTCTTTCTTGTGAGTTTTCCCCCTTTATTCTGATTCTTTTCTCACAACATGACTAATGTGGAAATATGTTTAATATGATTATACATGTACAGCCCATATCAGATTGCACACCATCTTGGAGAGGGAGAAAGAGAAGGAAGGGAGAAACTCAAAATCTTATAAAAGTGAATGCTGAAAACTAAAAATAAATATTTTTAAAGGTTCATCCCAACTCCAAAGAATTTGAGGAAAAAAAAAAAGAAATGGAAATAGAAAAGGGAATCAAATCTCCTTCCTTAGAGAGAACTCTGACTCCCTTCCAGAGTTCCCCTGAGCATGGGGAGGGGGACTATTCTTAGGGACTTGAGGTTAACTGGAAGTCACACCCTCACCTTTCAGGTGAGAAACCAAACTCATTTGTCTTGATGCTCATATAGCAGCACAGGTCCATGGTTCTAGGGGCCTGGGGTCTTTGCTCTTTTCCTCTCCCACTGAGGGACCTTGCTACTCTGATGGGTACCAGATGCTACAACAAAACTAGCTCTGAATTCAGGTAGCACTGGATTACTTATTCTCTCCTTTTCCCACTAAGGAGCCTCATTATTCTGGACACCACCACCACCACCACTTCCATCCCACATTCAGTCCAAGTTTAATCAAGACTAACTTACAAAAGAAAAAAAATCTTCCTCCTTCCAAAGAAAAGCCTAGTCCCCATAGAGATCCCAGAATATGTGAGGCTGTTCCAAGAAATATTAGAGACTTGGGCTAGATTAGAAATCAGCCTTTGACCCTTGAGGTGAGAAAACAAACTTTTGTGGGTGAATTCTTCCATGATTCCCCCAGTGTGTTACGCCATCCAAATAGGGTTCAGAGAAAATGTCTTTCTACATAGGGCATACCAAAAGTTCTGTAGGAGTCCTTGTTCCATAGGCCTTGTAAATGTAGGCAAATAGTCCCCTTGTGGACCCAGGCAAATTTCCTATGGATCCCTATACCAGAGATGACTTGAAACCCTCCCCAATGGTTCCATGCCACTGTAAGAACAATAAGGATTTCTAACTCAGAACGGGTTATCTGAATGAAAACATACTGAGAAAAGGCCCCTAAAAGTATGGGACCCCCCAAAACTGATTAAGCACTTATAGTGATAACAGCTAACATTAATATAGCACTTAACTAAATACCAGGCATTCTCATTTGATATAACATCTCTGGGACGTAGGTGCTGCTATCATCACCATTTCACAAATGAGGAAACTGAAGCAGACAGGTTAAATGATTTGCCCAGTGGTAGATGGTTTGCTTATTAGAACTCAGTAAATTATATTGTGTGTTAAAATTGTTTTATTGTCACCATGTATTTGAAAGTATTTAATTGCAAATTTTGGTTATGAAATATTATTTGATTATGAACACATTGAAGCTAAATTTGAACTCAGGGTTTCCTGACCCCAGGTCTGCCACTCTATCCACTATACCATTCCCTTGTGATGGTTGATTATTTGGGATTTTTATACCAGCAGAAAAACTTTATCCTAGGGACCTGCAATCCATAAGGGTGTCAGAGAAGTTTTCTAGACTCATGTCACAAATGAGGCAAGTAAAAAAAAGAAAAACAATAACATTTTCAAGCTATTCCTAGTATTGTCTATGTGAACTTCTGAGTACTATGCAAAATATAGATTTCTCATATTAGCTAAAATGCTCAGATATTAGTAAATGAGCATTTAAACAAGCAAAAGTTGTATCAAAGAAACTGGTCTGAAACATACTGGAAACCTCACTAATGTACAAATTCAATTTTAAACGAAATAGAAATAAAATGCTAAAATTTTCTCTAGTCAACCCTGAGAACTAGAGCATCCAATAAAGAGTCTCAGGTAGAGAATTTTTCCAATGTTTCCCGCAAAATTCGGAGGACCCAATGCTTAACCCAGATGTAGGGTAACAGTTATAGGGTTTGGTTTGCTTTTTTTCAAAGGATTAGGGGTCCCTGGCCATTTGTGTGAGTAGTTAGGTATGGAATGGGAGGGATTGAAGATAGATAGAAGAAATGGATAGATGATTGCCAGAGGAAAGCTCTGGGAGATGCAAAACAAAATAAGAACAAGGAGAAAAATTCATCACTCATTTTTCACTAAGATTTGCTATGTCTTAGCCATAGACTGTGATTTTGTTTTTCAGAAATCTATAGGGAAGAACACAACTTAATTTCTGTGTTTCTAATACTTGTTATAGCCACCAATGATTTATAATTCAATCTAACACACATCTATTAGGTGCTTGGTATGAGCAAGCCACTTTGCTTGAGGCTGGAAAAATTTTAAAAATCAATAAGAACCAGTCCTCAGAGAAGTTACAAGTCTCATTCAAGACCCTAAAGTAGAGTCAGAAACAGTGGAGGTGACAGGGTAAGAAGAGAGGCCCTGAGAAGGCAAAAATCTTAGTCAGAAATGAGAAGACTGTCATAGAATTTTTCTGGTCTGGCTATATTGGTATCATTTGCTTGAAATAGGAAGTCTCACTAATTGAAGCATGCAGAATTTAGCTGAAACACCAAACTTTAGCTCCAGTGATTAACTGATGAGTGAGTGATGAGAATTTCTGACTCAGCTTTTTTTAACCTCTATTTACCTAAATTGAATATGTCAAGTTCCTAGGTATAACTCTGGGTGTTAACTGTGAGTCTGCAAATTCCAGGTATATTCCTAGTGTTTACTGGCCAGTTTATTATTTTACCTACTAAATAGACCTTCCCCTTCTGCTATCTGTTCTTTTATATATAAATCTTTACCCTTTCTGCTCTCTGTAAAATTCCATTGTATTCATCTTCCCTATGTAACTAAAACCTAGGTAGGGTTGCTGAAACTGGTGCTCAGGGGCTCACTATTTTCGGTTTTTGTTCTTTTCTTTGGGAGTTTGGGTTGGTTTTATTTTAATTTTTGTATACTGTGATTCTCTGCTCTGAGCATATAATAAGCTAGTTTTTAGAATGTATCTGTGCATTGATAGTTTTGATTGGCAGCCGTGGCTATCAACTAATCCTTGGACAATTTGGATGTCAAGCCTTGACATGAAAAGAGAGCTTGATAGCTGCCTTCATCTATGCAAAAGATTGTTAGGTGAAAGCTGGATCAAACTAGTTCTGTTTGGCTTTGGATGGCATTATTAGGAACAAGGGGAGGAAGATGCATAGACACAAATTTAGGCCTGAAAACCTTTTTTTAACAATCACAACTATGGTGAAGTCAGTTTGGAGTCCCAGGAGGCAATGGGCTTCCCCTCACTGCAAGTCTCCCAGAAGAGGCTGGTCAAGGATATCATAGAAGAGATTTTCTGTTCAGGCATAGGTTGAACTAGATGACCTCTGAGGAGCCTTCTAACTCTGAAGTTCGTAAAACAATCTAATTAACAAATACAGACAGGAATTCCAATAACTGTAATACAAATTTGAATGTGATAAATGCATGGAAAAGTTATAGGCAATGAAACCATCGAGGGGCAGTCATTAAATGATGGAAGGAATGAAAAATTCTCCAGAAATTAAGCAACCCAAACATGACTTGATTGTAGACGTCATTGATTTTAGATAGCTACTTTAGGTTGGTATTGAAAGGAAGAAACTGAATAGAGAGGTTTGGAGCACCTATTTGTTGACTTTTGAACCACTGAACTGGTTTTTAAGGAGTAGTTATGTACTTCAAAAAATATCTTCATGGAAGCTTCTCTCTACCCTTTGTACTTTTAAACTCAATGGTTCTATTCTTTCTGTTTGTGTCATAGGAAAGTATACTAGGATCTCCATGTAATGTAATAGTATGCTGGCCCATGAAAGACTGGTATCCAATGGCGATTATCAATTCCTTAGTGTTTATCTACTTGTGCTTCTGTAAATCTATGACACTGTAATTTAAAACTTAGTGCTTCCCATTCCTAAGAGGAAGAGGGAGAGGGCAGAAGCATCACAAGAGGTGGCTTCATTACATAGCACAGAAGGAGAATATTCAGAAGGGTGGGCTACCACACTGGCAGATCCACTGCCACAGATAAGAAGGAAGTGATCTCAACAAAGAAAACTGTCGTGCCACCCTTGCCACAGTGAACTGGAGCTGCCGCCAAGGCAGACTGTCAAGACAGGATGCTCTGAGTGCCGCATGCTGAGACAGGCACTGACCTATGGAGAGAGGAGAGAGGAAGCTAAGCCACCAACACGGAGATGGTGTGAGATATAACTGGGAGCTGAGGATAGAGCTGGTGAGCCTTATCAACATTTCACTTGTGCCTTTCTGGCTCTCTCAAAAGAGAGATGAATCTTTCCCCAATCTTTCTTCTTTAAGAGCTTGTTTGCTTTCTGTTTTATTACATGTTTTGAAAGAAACTGGTTTCTCTAAGGCAATGAGGTCATCCACTGGAGTATTCCTTAGGGTGGGTACTAGGGGGAAATACACTGAGACAAGAGGACAAGTTGCTGGCTGGCAGAGAGAAAGATTAATAGATTCTATGACTGCTGTGGGAGGCATTCTCTGTCAAGAAACTGGCAATTTGGAACAACGAAAGAGATTTTATTGATACTTATTCTTATAGCTTCTAAAAAGCAGAGAGAACATATGAATCCCAACCAGTACCTAACCCCAGTTAGACTGAGAAAGTTTTAGTAGGGAAAGGATTTGTCAGTGAGTTGGAGTAGTCTTCTGAGGCAGTTATCTCAAACGTATGCTATTCCTTTCTTCCCAGAGCAGATTTGAAAAGTAAATCACGCTGGAGATGGAGCTAAAGACATTGACCAGTGTCAAAGTCCTTCTTGAAGGGAGGAACTAAAGAAGAGAGTGGCTGCCCAAATGAGGGAAGTGAGGGGTACAGAAAAAGCTAATAACTAGCTCTTCCATTAAGCTTACTCACAGTTGGAAGTATGCTACTGACCGTGCCAGAATGCTATTTTTATAGAACCAAGTACAGTATAAGGCAGATCCATCTGGGACCCCTTCCAAAGAGGTTTCATTAAGGAAATATTGGAAGGATCTTGTTATTAGGTTGTCTCACCAATATCTGTTTCCATGGCCTGCACCCTAAGGACACTACTATAGCAAGGTCCCAGTGGATTGTGACTTTTCTTTGCCTAGTAAACTAAATTATTATTTTGATAAGGTCAATCCCAGAGACAAAAAATAATAGAAGTATCTTTTAAAGAGTACTTAAAAGTATCATTTTTGAAATGCTATATAATAAAAGTCAGAAATATTTTCCCAGTTATAGGAAAGTTAATTTATCACAATTGTCACTAGACCCTACACTGAGATCAGCCTATCTAGAAGAACAGTTGCTCAAAGCATTTTTAATTGCATTTTTCTAAAGTGGAAGCCAAAATGCCTATTATTTTGTGCAAGTGCTAATAGTTTAAGTTTTGTAAAGTCATTCTAGCCCTTTATAGAAATGCCCACAATTAAAAAGCAAAAAAAAAAAAAAAAGAAAAGATAACACTAGAAGTTTTATGTCAGAGTTAGAAAATACTTCAGAGGTCATCAAGGCTAACCCATGTCATAAAAAAGGTGCAAGGTCTTGAAGAAAATTGCACTTTGTGTGAACATTTTACTCTCTGTTCATTATAAAAATTTTTTATGTTTTGTTTCATTTTTTATTTATATATTATTTATTTTATTTTATATTTTATATATTTTATTTATATATTATTTATATAAAATTTATATTTTAGATTATAAAATAAAATATTTCTTATAAAAAAAGAAATTTAGGAGGACACAAATCTGTGGTCATCATTATTATTTCCAAAACATTTATCAAGTACAAACACATGCTGTTGCTTGGATATTGTCCAAAGGTTTAAAAGACCCACTAAGAATCTACAGGCAGAGAGGTGGCACAGATACTAGCCAGGTGGCCCTAGGCAAGGCATTTAATCCTGTTTGCCTCAGTTTCCTCATCTGTAAACTGAACTGCAAAAGGAAATGGCAAACCTCTTTAGTATCTTTGCCAAGAAAACCTCAAAATGGGGCCATGAAGAATCAGACACAACTGAACAACAGAAAAGAGTTTGCAATTAAAATCAGAGAACCTTTTTATGGGCTGATAGATAAATGGATATTCAGATACGATTTCTAACTATGATAAGTCCATAAGTGGATAAAATTCATAAATTATATGTTTAAATCTTTAGATTATGAATGATCACTTTTCAATGACTAACCTTATTCAGGATAGAATTCCTCAAAAATATTCCTCCCTGTGTTGGGAAATTCACAAATAAGATTAGTCAAGATCTCCCAGGAGTCACATTCTGAACTATTCTAGAATATAAAACAAATGATAAGATGTTTTTCTGGTATTTCGTTTAGGGTTTTTGGTGAGTGGAAAAAAATTGATTAGGCTACTCCTCTTAATGATTTAAATAGTCCGAAATAACAACAGCAACAAGAACTAACATTTATATGGTACTTTCGGGTTGCGGAACACTTTAAAAATATTATCTCAAGAAACCTGAGAAGTAGGTGCTATTATTACCCTCAATTTACAGATGAGGAAACTGAGGAAGACAGTGGTTAAGTAATTAGCACAGCATCAGATAGCATAGATTTGAACTCAGGCCTTCCTGATTCCAGGTCCAGCACTCACTCCTGTCCTACCTGCTTGCTAATTTTTCTTCCTATTTCACGTACGCAATCGTGTTTTACATACTTTGTTAGGCAATCTCAAAATATCTGGCAGCCATGGTCTTGCTAGTCCTCACAGTAAGTCTGTGGTGTTGATGACATGCACTATTCCTGTTTTACAGAAGAAAAAAATGATACATATCACACAGAGTCATAGGCTCATACACCAAATCAACGACTCTTTATTCAAATACATACCCTGCGTCCAGCACAATGGCAGATGCGATACCAGTACAAAATAAATATCAGACAGTTCACAGCCGTTAGGACCTTGCTTATCTGGTTACATGATTTATTCACATGAAATAAGCAGAGAACTATTACAAGCTAGTAGATCACTTTTTCACTCATTACAATCATGTTGATTGAATGCCTGCTACACCCAAGGCCAGGTACTATTTCTCTATCAAGATGGCACAGTGGGTAAAGCATTGGGCTTGGAGTTGGGAAGACCCGAGTTCAAATTCTACCACAGACGCCAGCTGTATAACCCTGGACATGTCAGGTCATCTCCTTTAGCCTCTGTTTCCTCATCTGGAAAATGGTGATAAGAAAAGCCACCTACTTCACAGGGTTGTTGTGAAGCTTTAAATTCTATATAAATGCTATGTCAATATCATTATATGTTTCTATGTCTATTTCCATATATAATATAAGTAGGCGAGACCACAGCTCCATAGGTTTAGTGGATGTCCCTGAAGGCATCAGTTGAACAGAAAGACCAACAGCTCAAAGGATTTGGGGAGAAGCTAAAGGGCATGTTTCTTGTTGAGTTGTTTCAGTCACGCCTAACTCTCTGTGACCCGCAAAGATGCTAAAGTGGTTTGCCATTTCCTTCTCCAGCTCATTTTACAAATGAAGAAACTCAATTGTCTTGGATTAAGACCCTCCTGAGGTCTTTGAGGTCCACAAATTGACCCCAGTCTCTTTTTCAATTCATCTTCTTTTACTACATGCTCTGTACTGAACCCTTGCAGGGAGAGATCCAGACCTTGCTTCCTGGAAAAGCCATTCTCCAGCCTTGTGATGAATTTCTAGTTTTACCCTGTTTCTATCTCTGATATTGCCTCTCACCTCTGGTCCCTTCCCCTTCAAAGACTTCAGTCAACAGGTCTCCAATAAAGCATTTAAGTGCTTGCTATAAGCCAGGCACTGTAGTATTTGAGATACAAAAAAAGGCAAAAGACAGTCGCTGCTCTCAAGGAGCTTACAGTCTAATAGGGAAGACAACTATGTATTAACAAGATATCCAACAAGGAAATAATCAAAAGAGAGGAGGCCCTGGCATTAAAGGCATCAGAAAAGGCTTCTTGCAGAAGGTAGGACTTTGCCTGGGATTTGTCTGTCTCCTTCTTGCACCTACTGAGGCTTCTCTACTACTCTACTTCAATCAGTAGTTCTTGTTTAGTCATTTTTCAGTCACCTCTGGCTCTCCATGACCCCATTTGGGGTTTTCTTGGCAAAGATATTGGAGTGGTTTGCCATTTCCTTCTCCAGCTCATTTTACAGAGGAGGAAACCGAGGCCAACAAGTTTAAGTGACCTGCCCAGGTTCACACAGCTAGTAAATGTCTAAAGCTAGATATGAGCTCAGGTCTTTCTGACTCCAGGCCCAAACTCTACCCACTGCACCAATTAACTGTCTGCCAATCAGGCAAGAATTCAGTCAGCACCATGGACCCTACCATAATCCTCTTCCACATACTAAGGTCAGACAGAACATTACAGTCTGAATAAAGCATTTGAAATGGAAGAATTTGCAAGAATCTTGTACTACGGTTATTTCAAAAATAATTAAGGGTTACTTTTTTTCCTTTTAAATGAGAGGCAGGAAAGTAAGGAAAGAACTTCCATCTGGATCCCTGAGCATTATCAAATCAGGAGAATAATTTGAAATGTCCCAGTTTGGCTCCAACCCCGTATTACAGAGTAGTGCGATAGAGTTGGACGGTGGCCAAGATTATAGAAGGCCCTAAAAGGCAGGCAGGAGTTTGTGTTTAATCTGATAGGCAGTAGACAACCATTCCAGGTTTTTTATAAATCAGTAACATAAGAAAGATACAGTTGATCTGGAAAAAATAGAACAGAGAATTCCAGCCTCTTGGTTCATTTTATTGATTACACAGTGATGTATGGTTTTATTTTCCCCCTTAAACATGTTTACAAACTATGAAAATGTGGAAAATATTAAAACATCTTATACTTTAAAATTCCATAGCACCAGAAGCAGTGCAAGGTCCAGCAGTGATTTATAATGGTAGACACTACTCATTTTACATACGTGCTATTTCTCCCCCATCTGCCCTGAAAGTAGAACGTAAACTCCTTGAGGGTAGGGGCTGTTTCTTTTTTTTCTTTGTGTCCCTAGCTCCCGGCACAATGCTTCTCCCAGAATCTAGGTCTCCTCCTGACTCTGAGTCCCATGGCTAGATGACATCATCCTGGCTCCCTCCACTGTGTATTGCAGAGTAGAGAGGAACAAGGCTGAATAAGAAATGCTACACTTTATTCAGCCCCAGATTTGGCAACAGAATGATCCTAAATGGGGAGGATTTTTTCTCCTTTAATAAAGGCTTTGTTTTGTTTTTATTTTCTTAGGATTGAGCAGAGTCTGCATTAATAGTTAGGACTGAAAAGGGCCCTACATGTGTTATCTCAGGTGATCCTCACAAAAACCCTGAAAGGTAGGGGCTCTCATTATCCCCATTTCACAGAATAGAAAACTGAGGCCAAAAAAAAAAAAGGTTAAGTGATTTGCCAAGGGTCACACAAATAGTGAATTGGATAGAGAGTGCAGGCCTGAAGTCAGGAAGACTCATCTCTCTGGACCAATCACTTAACCCTGTTGACCCCCAGTTTCTGAGCTAGAGAAGGAAATAGCAAATCACTCCAGTATCTTTGCCAAGAAAACCCCAGATGGGGTCACAAAGAGTGAGATACAACTGAAAACAGCTGAACAATAACAACAAGAACACACAACCAGTGTTTGAAGCAGGATTCTGGACTCATGTTCTTAGTTCCCAAGTCCAACACTTCACCACAGATCTCCTAGCAGCTACTTTAAGTTTTTATCAACAAGCTAAATTTGGGAGAGAAAGTGCAGTTTATATTGGGACTAATACGGTACAAGTTCTATGAAGAAAACGTTATTCATTGTGCTAATATACCAGGACTTTACTAAAAAGGTGTTGGCTGATCTCATGGTGATTTTAAAATTTCAAGTGTATTTCACATTAGTAATTATTTTAACCTTCCCAAATCCCCAGCTGTTGGGATTTAATCATTCAAACCTTTTTTATAAAAGTGTGAGTGAAATAATCAAGTGGCAGAAATGTGTGTATATAATTAACTTACATTTTAAACCCAATTTCTAAGGGGGCAAAATTCTTAACCTTTTATTAGCAAAAGAGACTGTCTTGCAATAGGGCTGCAAAAGAGGAAATGCTCAATTTTAATTCATTTTCATGTTATAATTGTTGTTTTAAGTTTCCATGCCCTCCTAAATTATGCAGCTAATGTTAATAGATTTTTATTTGAAAAAGCACATTGACCTAGAAGTCAGAGTACTTGAATTCCAGTCCCAGCTCTGCTATCTGTCTCTCTGGGCCTCAGTTCCCTTATCTGTAGAATAAGAAGGTGTGGCTAGATGATTTCTGAACTTTAGCATTCTACCTTATTCCAGGTTTCTCTCTATTGTCTTCTCTCTTTGTTCCTCCATCCTAAGCAAAACAAGACTTTGATTTTAATTTTCCTGGCCAGAAGGTGTCACCAGTGATCCATTAACTATTAGCAAATGGGCTGCTTTCCCACCCCCTACCCTCCAACTTAACTGAATTGTTTTTGAGGGATCATCTCAGCCTTTGTCCTTCTTTGTTCGATTGTGCTAGGTTCAGACTGGACGTTAGTCATTTGCACAGGATTACCTTGTGATGGGAAATATAAGAGCCAGGGGTGTGTGTGTGTCTGTGTGTGTGTGTGTGTGTGTGTGTGTGTGTGTGTGTGTGTTAACAGGGTCTACACTGTCTATAAAAAGGGTAGGTTTGTCTGCAATAGGATCCATATAGAAAATAGAAATTTTATCTGAGCTTTTCTTCAGTCCCTACAAATGACTTCACTGAGTCCCCAGTACCTGATGATGTATGTGAAGTGTGCTTTGTCTGGCATCAATGGAGATAACAAGGTATGTCAGGTATCCTGGCACAGCCACTTACATACAACCTGTGTGAGCTGGAGCATTCAGTGAAGACTTTCTGGGCCTCAGTTTCCTCATTTGTAAAATATGAGAGTTGAGTTACATGACTGCTGAGACCCCTTCCTACTTTCAATCAGATGACTTTCTGGTTTGGTTTGGTTTGGTTTTTTTCTCTTTTTGGACCGGGTTACACGAGGGAAGTCAAAGAAATCAAACCACGAGTCATTTAGAAACAAACAGAGGACAGACAAGAGGAGGAAGCTGGAGCGTCGGCTAGCTTTTGGAGAGATTGAATGTTGTGATCTTCTAAACCTTGCCTTCCTAGAAGGAATGCCTGCTAAAGCCCAGCAAGACCTGAATTGTTTTTAAAAAAGAAAAATGCAATGGTTTGGCAAAAAGAGTCTGGACTCAAATTGGGGCTCCAGGAGACTCGGGTTCTAGTGCCTGATGACGGACCACTGGTCAGAAGGATGGTCTCCAGTTAGTCAGTCTCTGAACACTTCCTCTTCTGTAAAATGAAGACAGTATCTGAGGCCAAGGCCACTCCTTGCTCTGCTATTCCTATTGATCACTACATCCCACACTCTGTCCACTACATCCCACACTCTGTCCACTACATCCCACACTCTGTCCACTACATCCCACACTCT
>CM053582.1:527409158-527442857 GCA_028627135.1 Pseudochirops cupreus | reverse complement strand
ATTATCATTTTTCCATGTTGGCATGTAAATAGTTCAACTTTGATAAGTTCCTTATGATTTCTTTTCCATGTTTATCTTCTCATGCTTCTTGTATTTGAGTGTCAAATTTTCTTTTCAGTTCTGGTTTTCTCAGCAAGAATGCTCGAAAGTCCTCCATCTCATTGAATGACCATATTTTCCCCTGGAGACACCTCTACTCCAAATGTTCATATGGACTACTTGCGCCAACCTGGCATAGAGCTTTCCAAGCTTGTACTGGTCTGATCAGCTACAGCTAGACACACGGTACCCAGACACAACATAGTAATGCTACTTTGGTTCTCTTCAAGCACGAAAGACAACCACCAACCAGTCTAGAAGGGTTATGATGAATATATTGGACAGGTTGGAGAGGAGAAAGGAAATCCTTTTAGGAAACTTTTATACTTCTCTGGAAAGATGGTCCCGAGTGTCTGGGATGGCACTAATGGGAACAGACTGAAATGGGGAAGTCTGAGATATGGAGAATTTACAGGACTTTGTAACTACTTAAATAAGGAAGGTAAAGGGGAAAAAAAGAGTTAAGATAATATGGTTTCAAATATGTGAGAGTGGAGGTGCTACAAAGAGAAAAGGATCAGAAAACACAACAGGTTTCAGGAGAACGATAGTAACCTTGGTTTTGAAGAAGAGTCTCATGAAAAGCATGACCCCCCAACAAGTAAACAGTGACCGAGCCACAGTCTTCACTGACCAAAAAAGAAAAGTACAGAAGAGTCATATTTAAATTCCTTTTGGAGAACTTCCCAAACCCCTAGACTCTGGTCTCCCTTTGCTATGAATAACCAGAGCTCCAAGTTAAGGAAATGAACGCAGATCTGGGGAGATTTTTGTCTCCATTCCTGTCAGCTGTTCTCTCCATCTGGAAAAGAGTTGTTAGTAAGACTTAATGAAGAGATACTTAAAAGTACAGACTTGAGACTAAAAAAGAGGTATCTCGATTTGAAAATAAATCCTTTCTACTAGCCGCACTCTCTCCCCACCAATATGAGACTCTCAAAATGATTTCTTTTCCTTTTTATTTTTTTCAGACTTCAGTATTAAAAAAAATCTTTTGGAAACATTTTTATTTAAAGCTTTGAGTCTCAAATTGTATCCCTTCCTCCCTCCCTCCTCTCCCCCTTCTCTAAGAGGATGAGCAATCAGGTACAGGCTATACATGTGCAATTATTTAAAACATTTCCATATTGGTCTTTTTGTACAAGAAAAAATAAAAGGAAAAAATATGAAAGAAAGTGAAAAATAGCCTAGCCTGCTTCAGTCTGTATTCAATCAATATCAGTTCTTTCTCTAGAGGCAGACAGTATTCTTCATCACTATCCTTTGGGATTGTCTTGGATCACTGTATTGCTGAGAACAGCTAAGTCATTCACAATTCTTCACTGAACAATATTGTTGTTAACTGTGTACAATGCAAAACAACTTTTTAAACCCAGACCATATTATAAGGTAACCACTTCAGTTAAGTGCCATTTGTCTGGATCCACAATCCCTCAGTCTTGTACCTATAAAAGTCTGTTTATAGTCATTCTATTTTCTTATCCTTTTGTGATTATAATTTCACGAAAAGATTTGTTGTATTATGATTTTGCATTTATATAGCATCTTTCCTCTGAGAAGCTCAAGGGATTAGCAGAGGCCCTGTTCCCTAAATTTTTCATTTCAGCAAGCATAAAACCCATCTCAATAACCCTTCTCCACAAGCCCCTCCCCAAAGCTCTACTCTGAAGGCTTGGTGGGGAGGTGTTTCATTTAAGGGACAGCTTAAGTGCCCTTTACTACACAAAACCTTTTCCAAATACCCCTCTTCTCCTCAGTTGCTAACGTCTTCCCTCCTCACACTGTATCTATCTTTCTGTATGCATATGTTGTCTCCCCCAGACTAGACTGTAAACTCCAGGGCAGAGGCACTGAAAATTTGGGTTTTTTTTGGCTTTTTGGAGGGGAGAAGGCAGGGCAACTGGGTTAAGTTAATGGGTTAAATGTCTGAGATTGGATTTGAACTCAGGTCCTCCTGACTCCAGGGCTGGTGCTTTATTCACTGTGCCACCTAGCTGCCCCCACACAGAAATTCTTTTGAGAAATTATAGATCTCATTTAAGAGTCACTGCAATATGACTGGACTGAATGGAATTAGTACAAGCAAGTACAAGGAAAAACAACTGGGGAACACTCTTGATGACAGTAGCAAATGCCTTTGGTGAATATATGTTTCCCTGCTTTGCTTCATATTAATAATCAAACAGTCAAACACAGTTACTGCTGCTCTTACCTTTTTCAAAGAACCTTGAATAGCTTTCTTTTTTAACAGAAGAGGAAATTTTTTTAACAAATTAATTTATTTATTTTTAGTTTGCAACATTCACTTCTACAAGTTTTAAATTTTCTTTGCCTTCCTCCCCTTTCCCTTCTCCAAAAGAATGTGCAATCCGATATGGGCTCTTACACATACATATACATTCTTATTAAACATATTTTCACATTAGTCATGTTGCATAGAAGAATTCGAATGTTTGGGAGGAACCATGAGAAAGAAAAAATAAAACAAAAAAGAGAACAAACAGTCTGCTTCAATTTGCATTCAGACTCCATACTTCTTTGTCTGGATGTGGATGGTATTTTCCATCATGAGTCTTTTGGAGTTGTTTTAGGTCCTTGCATTGCTGAGAAGAGCTAAGTCTGTCAAAGTCAGTCATTGCACACTGTGGCTGTTACTGTCCACAATGTTCTCCTGGTTCTGCTCACTTCACTCGGCATCAGTTCATATAAGTCTTTCCAGGTTTTTCTGAAGTCTACCTGCTCATCATTTCTTATAGCATTTCTTATAAATATATATATATACACACATATATATGTACATATATATATATACATACACACATACATATATATATATAACATATGGATATATATGTGTGTATATATGTGTGTGTGTGTGTGTGTGTGTGTGTGTGTGTGTGTGTGTGTGTATGAAATCTCCATATACCACAACTTGTTCAGCCATTCCCCAATTGATGGGCATCCCCTCAATTTCCAGTTCTAGGCCACCACAAAAAGAGCTGCTATAAATATTTTTATACATATGATTCCTTTCCCCATTTTTATGATCTCTTTGGCATACAGCCCTAGAAGTGGTACTGTTGGGTCAAAGGGTATATACCTTTTTATAGCTCTTTAGGCAAAGCTCCAAATTGCTCTTCAGAATGGCTGGATCAATTTGCAACTCCACCAACAATGTATTAGTGTTCCAATTTTCCCACATCTTCTCTAACATGTATAATTTTCCTGTCTTGTCATGTTAGCCAATCCGATAGGTGTGATGTGGTACCTCAGAGTTGTTTTGATTTGCATTACTCTAATCAATAGTGATTTAGAGCACTTTTCCATATGTCTACAGATAGCTTTAATTTCTTCCTCTGAAAACTGCCTGTTCATATCCTTTGACCATGTATCAATTGGGGAATGACTTGTATTCTTGACTCAGTTCTCCATATATTTTAGAAATGAGGCCTTTATCAGAGACACTGGTTATAAAAATTCTTTCCCAATTTTCTGCTTCCCTCCTAATCTTGGTTGCACTAGCTTTGGGAAAAAGTTTTCAATTTAATGTAATCAATATTATCCATTTTATATTTCATAATACTCTAACTTTGTTATAAATTCCTCCATTCTCCATAAATCTAACAGGTAAACTATTCCTTGCTCTCTTAATTTGCTTATAGTATCAACCTTTATATCTAAATTGTGTACCCATTTGGTGTAAAATGTTGGTCTATGCCCAGTTTCTGCCATACTGTTTTCTAGTTTTCCCAGCATTTTTTGTCAAATAGTGAGTTCTTACCCCAGAGGCTGGAGTCTTTGGGTTTATCAAACAGTAGATTACTACGGTCATTGACTGCTGCATCTTGTGTACCTAACCCATTCCACTGACCAACTCCTCTATTTCTTAGCCAGTATCAAATAGTTTTGATGACTGCTGCTTTATAATACAATTTAATATCTGGTATGGGCTAGGCCACCTTCCCTGATATTTCTTTTCATTAATTCCCTTGATATTCTGGACCTTTTGCTCTTCCAGATGAATTTTGTTATTATTTTTTTCTAAGTCTACAAAAGAATTTTTGATAGTTTGATTGGTATGGCACTGAATAAGTAAATTAATTTAGGTAGAACTGTCATTTTTATTATATTAGCTCAGCCTACCCACGAGCAACTGATGTTTTTCCAATTATTTAAATCTGACTGTGTGAAAAGTGTTTTGTAACTGTGTTCATATAGTTCCTGGGTTTGTTTTGGCAGGTAGACTCCCAAATGTTTTATAAAGTCTACAATAGCTTTAAATGGAAGATAATACAGCAAAGGAGATCAAGAAGGAACAAGCAGAAAGGTAGGAGAACCAAGAAACAGCAATGGCATACAAGCCCAGAGAGAAGAGATGAATCAACAACGTCAAATGCTACACAAGAAGGATGAGGAGGCCACCATGTTTGATGGCTAGGATTGTATACATATACACACATATAATGTATTTTATATATAACTGATAACTTTGGAGAGAACAATTTCAATTGGGTGATAAGATTAGAAGCCTGAATGCCAAGGGATGAAAGGTGGAAGGGCAATGAGATTATCTTGCTTTTTTCTAAGAATTTAGCTAGGAAAGAGAGGAGAGATGCAGGGCTGTAGAATGAGGGAATAGTAGGGTCAAGAAGTTTTGTTTTTAAGCATGGGGAGAGCGGGGGTAGATCCTTAGCTGATGATTTATGAAAGGTCACTGACATGAAAATACAAGGCATGATTTGTAAATTGCACCAATAAAGAGAGGAGTCACACCAAAAAGATCATGAATCCCTTGTAGCATCAAAACAAAAATCCCTCAGTGAAACCAAAAGAATTCTCATGGAGAAAGCCTTTGATAAAAAAAGTTCCTGCTTCCTTTATTCCTAATGGGGCTCCAAAGCATTACAACAGACCTCTGCCACATGACAGGGGCAGGCATTGTGCATGGGCAGCCACTGGATTCAATAGCTAGGCTTGGTTGCAAACCAGTAAATTTGTGATTGATCACAAAATCACTGAATCAAATACCTGGGCGTGGGAATTTCCTGGCTTTGGATGTTGTTTTAAAGGAGAAAATAAATAAATGAAGGAAGGAAGAATGGGTAAATAGGTGAATACACATATATATGCATACAAAAACAGGCATGTATACACTGTCACTCTAAAAATCTTTAATATTTTATAAGAATGAAGGATCAAGGCTAACTCAAAGAATAAGGACCCACGGTTTATTGAGGGATAATGAAAGGTCTTCAGTTCTGAGGGGGAAAAATGAGTGAGTTCTCTTCCTAAAAAGAGAAAAAATGCATATTCACTTGGGCTTGGTGCCATTTGGGGTGCCAACCTATGCTACCTGGGCCATACTAGGCAGCCTCCTATTCTTGGTAAGCAACCTTTCTTCTGCCTCAGTGTGTTCTCTATTCTTCCAATTGTAATTTTGGAGTATTTAAAAAAACAACCCATTTCCTAGCTTCCCTACCAAAAGGAAGCAGATGGGTTTCACCAAAATAAGCATGCATTTTAGCAAACAGAGACTGGTCTTTCAGCCAGGTGTTTTCTGGGAAGTTATGAAGAAAGGAAGGAAAGGAGAAGAAAGTAGAATCCTGGATTCAGAGAGAGTCAGAGGTCCTGAGCCTCAGTCCTATTGCCTACTGGGATAGGTGTGACCTTGGACAAATCACTTAACTTTGGGAGGGCTGCATGGGGCAGTGGAAGAAATGCAGAATTTGATGTTAGAAGATCCGAGTTGCAACTCCAGCTTTGCCACATATTACTTCTGTGACTTTGGGCAATACATTGAACTTTCCTGAGCTTTGGTTTCCTCATATATAAAATAAGGTTGGCTTAGAAAGTACTCCCTCCAGCTCTCAATTTATAACCCTATGACCTCTTAGAGTTGTAGCCCTCTATAAGAATGGAGGTGATCATACTTGAATGGTCTCACTCTTATGTATGTATAATAACAATAATGATGATGAAGATGAGGATGATAGTAGCTAACATTATATAGTGCTTTGTAGTTTGCAAAAATGCTTTACATATGTTATTTTGCTTCTTACTAGGAATTATAATGTAGTTGAAATTCTTATCCCCATCACACAGATGAGGAAACAGAGGCTGAGATAGGTTCACTGACTTGCCCACGGTCACCAAACGAGCATGTGAAGCAAGATTTGAACTCAGGTCTTCCTGATTTCCAAACCCAGCACTCTATCCTCTGCGCCAACTAGCTGCCTATTGAAATAGCATGTTATAAAGTAGTTTATAAACTTGAACCTGCTATTAACACCTGTCATATATAAAACTGAAGGAGAAATGAAAACATTCAGTAGAGGAAAAGGGTCTCTTTTAGACTGGCACTCCTGCTCAGTCTCTCCTCCCAGGAAACAGGTTATTTTAATGATAAAACCATAATTTAATTGTATTTAGGTTTTTGGTTCAGTCCAGTGATTTTATCAGTGTAGTAACTCCCCCTTTACCAACAGAAAATACACTGTTTTTAAGAGGTATAGATAGTCTTAAGGAATTTCCCAGATGGCAGGGAGAAGTTAGGGAATTTTCCCAATGTACACATTGAGTACATATCACTGGAAATCAAAACTCACTCCTAGAACTCCTTGCTTCCTAAAAATGGAACACCTTGGACAGAGTATTATCAAGGTCTCCCTGACTCCAAAGCGAATGTTTTGCCTCTCAGAACCCTATCCACCATCCTCACATTTGCCCATCTAATTCTTATGTTCATTGCAGGAGTCTGGATGTAACCTCAACTGTATCTAAACATAGCCCCAGAGCAAGAAGTTTCATTAGTTACTTAAAATAACCTGTCTCCTTTTGGGTTAAACCAGAGACCTACACAAACTTCCAAAAGCACAAAGCTTTTCAACAGAATAAACCCCAGTTCTACCTACCTCCATAGAATACCCAGAAGAAAACTAGTCCTAATCATGGCTCACTTTCAATATGGATGGGGTTGACTTACAAACAGGTATCTCATAGAATTATCTGCTATCTTTCTGGACCCCAAGAATGGTAAAGAAACAACAGTAGGATCCTTTCCAGACTAGTTGTGACAGCTCCACTTTTACCTTGAGATAGCTCTGGTTATAGTGAATGATGAGGTGGGGAAAAAAGACTTCTGAGCCCTGTTACTCCTCTTTCCCAAGAGCTCTAAGAAACTCATCTTCCCAGAAGAAACAGTCATACTGGGCCAGTTTCTATGCACTGTGATCCCCGACAACAGAGATGTTCCAGGGACAGGCTTACCACAGGTGCACACACATACTCTGCCAGGCAGCACAGTGTTATTTCACCTTGAGGTTTAGTAAAACACTATCCTTACAATTCCTTGTGGGGTAGGTAGTGCTAGTATTATATTCCTTCTTTTACAAAGGAAGAAAATGAAGGAGGGCAGGCTAAGTGATCTGCCCAGAGTCACATGGCTAGCAAACTTCAGTGCTGGTATCTGAAATCAAAACTCACTCCTAGAACTCCTTGCTTCCTAGAAATAGGACACCTTGGACAGAGTACTGTGCAACCCCCTCATTTTGCAGTTAAGATAACAGAAGCTTTGAGAGATCTTGCCCAAGGTCACACAGGTAGTAAATGGCAGGACCAGGATTCGAACCTGCATCCTCAAACTTCCAATTCATTGTTTTCCTCTTCTCTATCACTGCCCCCAAGAATACCCTCTAAGATAATAAGGGGCAGCTGGTGAATATAAACAGCCTCTCAAGAACTGGGACAGATATATAAATGTTTATTCCCTTCCTTCACTTCTCTCTCTCTCTCTGGCAAATGGATGTCACTTAGTGACTGGCCCAGGACCACACAGCTGGTAAGTGTCTGAGGCCATATTTGAACTCAGGTCCCTCTGACCTCAGAGCCCGTGATCTATCCACCTCTTTTCTTCCCTTGAAAGTATCTCAGAGGCCATCTAATCCAGTCCATACCCAAATAATAATTCACTTTACAATATTCTCAAGAAGTGGTCACCCAGCCTTTGTCAGAAATGTCCCAGTAAAGGGGATTTATGGCCTCCTTGGCTAGCCCATTTCCCACTTTGTGATTGCTCTTTGCTACTCCCACCCACGAACCCTAGTTCTACTCTCTGAAATCAAGCAGAACAAGTTAACTCTTTCTTCTGCATGACTGCCTTACAAAACTGGAAGACAATTACCATTTATTCCACTAAGTCTTCTTTTCGCCAGGTTAGACATCCTCAGTTCATTTTATGGATGGCCATACAGCATTGAACTCAAGGCCCTCTATCACCCTGTTTACCCCCTTTTGAGTATGCTACAGCTTATCAGTCCTAATCCTTCTTAAACTATAGGGGCCATCTACTATGTTCCTATTCTATAGTTTGTTTATCCATTCCCCAGCTGACGGGTATAGATTCAATTTCCAATTTTTTGCTACTACAAAAAGAGCTGCTATAAATATTTTTGTACGTGTGGCTCCTTTTCATCTTTGTGTCTTATGGTAATGGAATATTATGATGTTGTAAGAAATGACAAAAGGAATGGTTTCAGGGAAACTTTGAAGGACTTGTACGAACTGACACTGAGCAAAGTGAGCAGAACCAGAGCAATTTACATGACAACAATAATACTGTGAAGGTAAACAACTTTGAAAGACTTCAGAACTCTGATCGATGTAACGAGCAATCACAATTTCAAAAGATGAGATGACGCATGCTACGAACGTCTCAGCAGAACAGTGATGGATTCAAGATTTCGAACGACACATACATCATTTTTTTTGGACATAGCCAATGTGGGGATTTGTTTGGATTGACTATTCATATTTATTACAAGGGCTGTTTTTTCTTAAATCGTTTAATGGGGCAGAAGAAGAAGAAATGAGAGAAAATAAATGCTGGTTAATGGGAAGAAAACTTAAAATAAATGTTACCCCAGAAGACCCACTATATTCCAGATTCAGTCTGACCTCCACATGGGACTCCTTAGATGTGGACACTATATATGAAAGACAGATGTTAATGCCAAAATCATGACACAAGATTTGGAGTTGTCTAACTTTTTACCCAGTAGCAAATGCCCTGCTGGAAACACATTTGCCCTTCGCCCTAGTAGGAAAAGTACTTAAAGAAGGCCAGCATTGCTCCTCTGATAAAAGACTTGGTTCCTGTAATCTATTCTCAGCCAACTTCAGCTGAAGAGACTCACTCAAAGTCCAATTTTCCTGCCCCTTCAAGTCTCTAACAGGAACAACAGGGAAGTTATGAATTACTAAGATTTGAGATCTACAGGTCAAAAACTGTTAACACGATCTCTTTTTCTTTCAGAAGCAGTGAAGTCCGTTCAAACTTTGGTTTAGAAGAAACCTCTAGAAAGGGCGAGTTCTCATTAATTTTTCTGGGTAACAGGGAGTACATCCAAATGCTTTATTTAAACACCTATTATTGAAAAAAAATTCTTTCTAAAACACTTAACTTCCCTTTCCTGTTTTAGTAAGCATAATACAATGAACAAAATAGACTCTTTCTTTGCTGTCTGAAGGTTTTGTAGGGCATGGGGGTGGGGTGGTGGGGGTGCCCCAAATCTTAAACATTAGTTCCATGATTGGAATACAAAGTGAAGGAGACTAAGAGGTCTTAAGTAACAGGACACTTTTACCTAGTGCTCAAAGGTTGGTGAAGTATTTTATATCCTCATCTCACCTGATCCTCACAACAACTCTCTGAGTAGGGCTTATTATTCTTCCCATTTTACAAGTGAAGGAACTGAGGCTGAAAGGGGTTAAATGACTTTGCCAGGATCACACAGTCAGAAAGTGAAAGTGGAAAAAAAAAGAAAAGATCCAAATTCAGGTCTCCCTGATTCCAAGTCCAACGCTCTCATTCCTACCCTAGGATGAACTTAAGATCATTTAAAAAATGATAGCCTTTATAGTCATAACATCCTTCTCTTGTTGTTTGAATCTTACAAAGTTAAAGCCTGGAAGGAACCATAAAGACGGTCCAGGACAACCATTGGACTAGCACAGGTCTGACCACATCACACCTTATTCAGTAAATTCCAGCAGCTCTCTATCATCTCTAGGATTAAATAGAAAATATTACAGCTTCTAAAACCCTTTATAACATGGCTCCATCCCACCTTCCCAGTCTTCTGAGACCCAGCCACCCCCACATTCCCCATGTGCTCCAAGATCACTCTGGCCAGAGTCACTGGCCTCGGCAAACAATACATTTCATCTCAAATTCTGGGCATTTTCTCTGTTTCCTCTTGCCTGGAATTCTCTCTCCTCATTTCGGCCTATGGCCTCCTATGCTTCAAGTCCCACATAAAACCTTCATCTTCTAGAGCAGCGGTTCTCAACCTATGGGTCGTGACCCTTTTGGGGGCTGAATGACCCTTTCACAGGGGTCACCTAAGACCATCGGAAAACAGATATTTCCGATGGTCTTAGGAACCGAGACATGGCTCCTTTATCCATCTCTGGGCGGGTCCACCCACATGCAGATATGCCCAGATACACCCACATACAAGTATTAAAGGGTCGCGGTGCTTTCCTTTTAAGATTATAGTCAATTAATCCTGGAAATATCTTGTTTGTACATAGTGGTTTGTGTGTGAGATATGGTGAAGACCTCTCATAAAACTTTTAGGCTAGGGGACCCTCATAGAATTAAAAATTGGGTTTTCAATTTAGTTTTTCTGTAAAAACAAGCTGCTGACCCTGACACGTTCCAGAAGAGGAGGATAGGAACACAGAATGAAGATCTTCAAATCCCAGTATCATTACAGTGGTTACCCAGGTCAGGAGATTAACGAGGATGGGAGTTGCAAAAGAATTCTAGATAACTAAAGCTGCAGAACAATCATATCTGCTTAGTTCCTTGCCCAGTTATACTGTAAGGGCAAGCTGACCATGAAGTGTTACAGAAACAAGGACAAGAACACAGGCTTTGATCATATCTGTTCATTAATCAAAGGAAAAGGGGGCCCCCCAAAAATGTAGGAGCTGTGCCAAAGTCAATGGACTGCTAAACTTACAAAATAATTGCATCTGCTTTCTGTATGTGTCATCCCTGTCCTTGGGTTAGATTTGTCACGTTTTAGATTGTGCCCTCAAAGCTTGTGAGATTGAGCTGAGAGGAAGGGGATGAGGGAGGGGGGACCGTGATTAGGTAATGGGGCTGGGGCTATAAAAGTATGTATCTTCTCTATGCCTGGCACGGTCTGACACTGAGAACGTATGGAATGCACTCAGTGGGAGTCGCCCTTTTCTCATGAGAATAGTAATAAACTCCTTTCTACTTTCTACCTTGAGGAGTCCCTGAGTTTAATTTGGGTAAGGGGCTTTGTCACCCCACACAGTGTGCATGGCATCTTCCCCACTGGACTGTGAGTTTCTTGAAAGCGGGGACTATCTTTTCCTTTTCTTTGTATCCCCCATCACCTATCCAGTACCTGGAAGGTGGTAGGTGCTGAATAAATGCTTCTTGACTTGAAGGAACTCCAGGTGAGAGGCTCACTGATGCCACAAAACTAGTCTGTGGCAGTCAGGACCAGAAGCCATGTTTCCAGACTTCCAATCTAAGGCTCCTTTCTATTATATCATACTTTCTATAGTAGGGATACAGAAACAATACAGAATACAACAGAAGCCAGAGGCTTTTTTTTTTTGTTTTTTTTTTGCAAGAATCAACAACAAGGAAGATTATTTGTATAATGTATATGATATTTATTTTTATATATTTATGTTTTCACTTATATGTGTATATATACACACATACATATACACACATACACACACATACATATATGATAAACCCAGAAGTATGAGCTAGGAGGATGGAAGAGAATGACTTCCTCTACTGCTCTTGGTTTTCTGTCTTTGTTCTATTCTACTGCATGCCAGTCTACAAAGATGCTGGGAGGGATGCACTGTGGCCTCAACCTCCACACAGCCCTCTGGATTTTTTTTTTCTTGGCAGAATTCCTAGGATAGGCCTTGAGGACATATGATTCCTATCAGTGGTTAAACTGGAATTATGAGAAATTTTCTAATCTTAAATCAGATAGTTGTCTGCACCCACAAACTTAAAATCAGGATCAGAAATAAGCAATCAAAAGAATAGGTATGCTTAGCCTGGAGGTGCCGTGACTGGCTTTTGTTGGTCACCCAGGATAAAGATAAATGTGCCCATTCATAAGCTTAAGAATGAAGTAAAAGAACTGACTGTCCTTGTCAGGGAGAGGTTTTCTAATCACTGCATCTTAGCAAGTGGGCGTAGAAACCAAAGACAGGAACAGAGAACTAAAACATAAGAAACTCTCAGTAGAGAGCAGAGACATGAATCCCTGAGGAAATCAGTATAATGACCTCACCAAAGGATATGCACCTCTTTAGCAATGGAGGTGTGATTGGCCAGGTCACATAGGTTCTAGGAATGTGCCTCTGGGTATGCCCTCCTCTCATAGGTGACGTATAAGCCTGGGGAAGAGTGTGTTCAAGCGAGCATGGAGAGATCTATATTTGCTGTACTGTTGATCGAATGTCTTTCGCATTCTTTCAAATGTATCCTGGGGTGGCTAAAAGTGGACAGAGCACAGGAGGACCTGGGTCTTCAGGGGAGAGAAACAAGACAGAAAATTCTACTGGGGCCAGTCTGTGTGTGCAGACTGACAGAAGAGAAAATAGGCCTCAGATATTTGACACTTAGTGGCTGTCACTTGTCTGGGCTAGTCACTTCACCCTGACTGTCCGATCCTCCCTCCCCCCACCAAATGTTTCCCAGCTGTTTCATTTAAAAATATAGATAGATATTTGCAGGGGTTTGTGAACTACAGTTCTGAGTGAGTACTGATGACAGAGTATTTCTAATGTAGGATAAGTTGGGGAGACTTACATGGGAGAGTAGGCACTCCAAGGGTTTTATTACTAAAAGAAGGGGGGAAACCAAATTAATTGAAGACTATGGTTCCAGGAAATCAAAATTTCATTTAAATGTAGGTTAGGTGAGCTCAGAAATGTTTTCCACTCCCATGCCCTTTCCATCTACCAAGTTTATGCTCTTTCTTGGACACAGTTTGGATGTAGCCTGTGTCCGTATTCAATAGCCCTTGGACTGAATTCTGGTGAGGGTCACCTTTCTTGTCCTATTTGTTTAGAAGTCACCCCTTCAGTGGGGTCTCTGTGGGCACTCAGTTGAGTAGCTGCTCCTAGTCTCTCCTAAGAAAGTGATACACATTCCTCAGATGAGTCACTTAGAAGCAAGAATGTGGGGCAGTGACAAACCCTAGTCATTAAATTGTCAGTGTGATCTATAGCAAAGTAAGGAGGTTTGCACTTGAACTCCAGAAGACATGGGCTCAGATCTCCGCTTTGACATGTACTGCCTACATGACCCTAGTCAAGACTCTGGGCCTGTTTCCTCATCTTTAAAGTGAGGATAATCATAGTTATACCAACTTTGTTCAACCGTTTTTCAGTTATGTTAGTTCAGTTAATTAGGTATTAGATTGTGGATCTCATTTGGGGTTTTTTTTGGCAAAGGTACTAGAGTAGTTTACTGTTTCATTATCCAGCTCATTTTACACATGAGGAAACTGAGGCAAACAGAGTTAAGTGACTTGCCCAGGATCACACAGCTAGTGAATGTCTGAGGTCAAATTTGAACTCAGGAAGATGAGTCTTTCTGCCTTCAGGCTGGATGCTCTCTACTGCAACACTTAGCTATCTTTATATCATCAACCTTACAGGTTAACTGTGAGGAACCGCTATATATAAACTTGAACTATTATTTCTTTTTTTAACAAATAAATAAATAAATTTATTTTCTTGTTTATATCATTCATTTCTATGAGATTTTGAGTTACAAATTTTCTCCCCATCTTTCCCTTACCCAACACCTCAAAACAGCCATCCCACTGTATACCCCCTCCCCCAATCTGCTCTCTCCTATGTCCTCCCCCTTGCCCCTCTGACTTTCTGGTAGGGCAGGATGGATCTCCCTACCACAGTGCTTGTGTATCTTAATTCCCAGTTGGATGTGAACTATTATTTCTTTACCTTAAAAAGAAACAAAAAAGTTGAAATACTGAATGTGAAAAAGGCAGGAGAGAAGAGCCACTGACACAAATACGCATGCTTTGGAGATCCTTTACGATTGCAGTAAAAGACAGTCTCCAGGACGAGAAGGGACAAGAGCTTCTCTAAATACCACTGGGCCATTTCCAGCGGTCCTGATGCATATTTGGTCACTGGACCCAGTTGGCTCTGGAGGAGAAAGTGAGGCTGGTGACCTTGCGTAGCCCTCCCTCCCTCAAATCAAAGTCAATTGCAAGTCATGTCATCATCTCCCTGAAGTCACCAACCTCTTTGAAAATGAAGGACAAACACCACAAATATCCAGGAATCCCTTTATGGGTACTCTCCGATGGCCAACCAAGGTTTAGTTTCAGTGCCCATTTCCCTTCTGTCTGTCTGCATAGAATTTTCTTTCTTGCTCCTCCTCCAACAAATCTTTTCAGTGTATGACATATATTCTGTAGCCATTAACATTAAAACACATTAGTATATAGTCTGTTCATTAACCTTATGAATCCTTTTTAAAAATTAATTTGAATTGGTTATCTTTTGTTTCTAATCACCTTCATTTTTTAATATATCCATCCTCCAGCCTACTCAGTGAGACATCTCTTGTAACAAAGAGATGGGGGTTGAAGAGGCAATTCTGCCCAACTAACCAACACGTCCACTTGGTCTGATGATAGATATAATATTCTGCACCTGTAGTCTCCCACCTTTCTAATGAAGTGAATTCCCCCATGAATCCTAATATAAATTCAGTGAGGGAAGTGAAAATACCTAAAAACATTCCAACTACTTCACTATCTTAGTTACTTAACGGTCTTTCTCTCCTAATTAGTTTTTAGCTTTTATTCCTTTGATTCTCTCAGAGACACTTTTAGGAATGTTTTCATTCTTATTTTGGCTGAGCTTTCCACCTCTGGGCTTATTTTTTCTTTTAAATTTACATTTTGGGTCACTTGAGTGTTAAGAAGAATAAATTATTCTGTAGTCACATTTTTTTTCCCTGCTTTCCCATCCCCACCAGATGTAACAGAACAGAACTTCAGCCTACCTACATAAATCCATCATATGTTTCCCAACAATGTTTTCCTTCTTATCCTGCAAACACTTACAACAAACACAGTTGGTGAAAAACAGAATCCTAAATCTGGTGCTTCATATTTCAAGAGATTACCAGCTCGGCAACAAAACTTGGGAGCACCTCTCTTACTCTGAGCTGGAAATCAGTCAACCTATTTGAGACTGTGGTTTCTGTTAAGCCACAGAAACTGCCGAAGGCAGCAGTTCGCCAAATAAAATTTTGGCTATTCTGCTCCAAACTCTGTCCTGTTAGCTCAGCAACTACCGTCTGCAGTCCTCATTCCTTAAGGAGAACCTACAATTTCGAAATAAGTTTAAAGGAATTTATTTGAAAATTAGTTTATTTTTAAAGTAATTTAAAGGATTTTATGATGTAAAAATTGGCTATTAAAGCATCAAGAGATCTGGGTAGGGGTGGCTAGGTGGCACAGTGAATAGAGCACTGGCCCTGGAGTCAGGAGGACCTGAGTTAAAATCAATCTCAGACACTTAACACAAAAAATAGCCATGTGACCTTGGGCAAGTCACTTAACCCCAATTGCCCTCCAAAAAGCAAAAAATAATAAAAAATAAATTAAAAAAAAAGAGATCTGGGTACCTGGAAGAGAGGTACCTCAACCTAGTGAGTAACATGTTCCACTGGGGAATCAGGAAAACTACAGTTCAAATTCACTCCCATTCTCCCCAACATTAGCTGTGTGATAACAGGTAAATCATTTAACTTTACTGAGGCTCAGTTTCCTCATCTGAAAATCGGGACCATATCTGTTATACCTACCTCACAAGCTGTGAGGTGCAAATCAGATTATCTATGTAGGGCACTTTGCAAATGTTAAAGCTATCCAAAGGTCAGTCATTATTAAAACTGGTTGTCAGATGAGGTAAGTTGACAGGTATGGATATTCAGGCATAGCCCTAGTTAGTGGTCCTCCTACTAGACTTTGTCCTCCTATTAGATTGTAAATTCTTTGAGGACAAGGGCCCTGTCTTATTGAAGACTCTATACTCTCCGTGTCTACTTTTTTTTTTAGATTTTTAAATATAATCATTTGCTCAGTAATAAGGCAAAAGAATAACAATTTGGTAAGTACATATATAGTAAAGCAAATGCATGAATAATAAAATATATTGCAATCTACACATCAGTCTGGTTCGTACCCTTACACAAATGTACTAAGTATCTGTAGAAAGATAGGACACACACAGGAAACTGGTAATCAAACACATGAGGGATGAAAACGACCTGCACAACTCTGAACTGCAAAAATATGAGGACACAGATCAATCCATTCAAGAACATTTACATCACATAAAGCCACTTCTCTTTGTGTTTACTGGTTCTCCACTATATCTGAACTGATCAAATATTTACGACCTCTTTCAATTTACAGTCAGTCCCCCTTAAAAGAATGTTGAGAAAATGTTACTTTTAATTTAATTAATTTGGAGAACTGCAAAGCTCATCAGACTGGCTATCTCTGGGTCAGTGTCTAATGTACCTCAGTGCAGTAGGATCTCAATAAATGAATGTGTATTGAATGAATGAATGATTTAATGGACAAACGAACGAACTGTTGCTGGTTGTTCTGAAGAGCCTCTGTCCAAGGGAGGCAAGCATTTCAAGGACAGGCTCACTCTAGAAGAGAGAGAAGGAAGGTGTCCTAACTGCTGAGTCACAAGTTCTTCTCTGCCCAGGGGCTCAACCCAAGGTCCGCACCACTGAGTCTGGGAAAGAATTGGACAATGCCATCCACCTCTTATCACACAGGCAGAATTATGGAAGGGCCCCTGTGCATGGAGAGAGAAAAAATAAAGACCCCTCTATTCTTTGCAGGGGGTGGGGAGCATCAATTACTTTTTGCCAGCGACTGTTTCTCTGTTCATGAAGGGAAGCACCACTATTCTCCTTCCCACGTCGCTCCCAATTATTGCTATAAATTCTTTGAAAGTATTGAAATCAATCCTAAACATGTCCCCTATAGGAAGCTCACGTACAATTCTGAGTAGCTTTGGAAGTTGGTTCTTTTGGGAGCTATAAAGTTAGTTTCAGAAAAGGAAACATCTAACTCCAGGATACAGAATATCCTTTTCTGTATCTCTACCAATCTTGGTGTTCTCTCACTAAACTACTGAGTGAACGGGGAAGTGGGAGGGGAGGGGGAGTAGGGGAGAAGAGAGGAGACCGAGGGTTTGGATAGCTAGGCCCCCCCCCCCCCCCCACGAAAGTCGTGCCGGTTCCTTTGTTCTCAGTACTAGGTTGAAACTCCATCTTTGCTCACCTGACCTCAGTGGGTTTACTGCCTAGTCACGCCATCTGGCCTTCTGATAAACTGACCTAAGTCCAAGCCAAGCAGGCTTTATCAAGTCACACCACCCACCCTCCACTCCAGAGTCCTCCCAGCTAGACTGGGTGGGTACACAGAGCCGTGATCCTACTGGTAAATAAGCAGCTGCTCAAAAGCCAGCCCAGCCCTGCGCCTTGCATTCCCTAAGACTGCCCGGGTAGGGATGCACGCACCCTCTGCACACACCTGTCCGGGGGAGGGGACTCCACTCCACCTGGCTTGGCCCGCCCCCTCCCCCGGCCCGGCAAGTTCCCACAGCTCCGGCACGCGGCGTTCAGCCAATGCGGCGATCCAGCCGACACCTGGTGCGGCTCCCGGGCTGGGGAGCTCCGGGCTGGGGCGAGGAAGCCCGGCGCCCCTCTCCAGCCCCTGCCTCTTACAGAACTGCAGACTGGGGCCCAGGGGAGGGCAAGGGAATGTAGGGGTCCCAGAGAACGAACCCCGGAGTCGCAGTCCTTCCAGTGGTCCCTGCCTGGGCCTCTGGGTAACCTCATCAGAAGCTCTGCAAAGTCCCGGGCAGGTGCAGGTTCCCTGGGCATGGAGGAGCCTTGCGGTAGGGTTCAGTACCTTAAGATCGGGACCCCAGCCCCTACTCTCCGGGAAGCCCCAAGGACCACTAGCAAGCCCCCCGCATCCCATCCCCCTCGTGCAGCTGCTACTCACACTGCTCCTCCTCCTCCTTGTCCTCCTGGTCCCAAATCATCCAGCTGCCCCTCCCCCCTCACTCGGGAGCTTGGGGGGAGGAGCCTAGAGCCTCTGGGGGCGGTTCCTGGGCTTCCCCGCCCCTAGTCCCGCCCCTCTCCGAGCTGCGGGGGGGCGGGAAGGGAGCGGAGCGGGACAGGGCGGAGTCGGAGGCAGTTCCCTCCCACCCTCACCTCCCTCAGCTCGGGAGTAGGAAAGCCCGGGCTGTGGCTTCTCCCTTCTTTGCAATTCCTGTTAGCTCTTGCTGCTGCTGCTGCTGGAAGCTTCTACCCCTGCTCCGTCTGCTAGCTCTGAAGCCAGCAAGAGAGCCTGCAGCCAAAATAAAGCCCTTTCAAGTCCTAGGTGCCCCTGCGAGCAGAAGTCAGTGAGGAAGAAACTGTGTCTGAAACCAACTTTCTTTAACCAGCAGGCAGCTAATACCCAGGGGAATTTCTAACTGCTCCACCCCACCCCACCCCAGGCAGGCAGGAGGTGGAGTCTTGTTTCTGTATCCTCTGATAACGGTTTGCTACATTTCAGGCTTCCACTCACCCACAGCCTTGCAGACAGACATAGGGCATCCTTCCGAGCACCCCGCCGCACGCCACCGAGAGTCCTAGGATGGGCTCGGGAGAACAAACAGCAGCAGCCCCAAATGAGTTCCTATTATGAATTCCCATAATGTGCTTGTCCAGGCTCCAGAATTGGGCTGTTTGGACCAGCGTCTAATCCTCAAAAAATATTTATTCAAGATGGAAAAAAACAACCCCAAAAGACTGGCCTTAATTCCATGATTTATGGTTAGATGGAGGAGATGAGTAATAGAGTAGTTTTGGAAAGCTTCGAGGAGGAGGTGCAATGTCAGTCAATCAACAAGTATTTAATAAAACTCCTGCTATGTGTCTGGCCCAGTGATGGACATGAGTTAGACCTTGAAAGGTATGGATAGATAGATGGATGGATGGATGGTTAGCTAGATGGATGGATGGAGTATTGTTGCAAGATATGATCTAGACCTGGAAAGATGGATAGATAGGTAGATGGATGGATAGATGGATGGATGGATGGAAAGATAGATGATAGATGGACAGATTGATAGGATAGATAGATGACAGATAGATAGAGTACTATTCCTGGATTTGATCTAGACCTTGAAAGATAGTTAAACAGGCAGATAATACTAAAAGCTTGCAATAAGTATTCAAATTGTGCAAAGTACTTTATGTCTGTCAGTCTCATTTGATCCCCACAACATCCATGTGAGGTCAGTGCTATTATTATCCCCATTTCAGACATAAGGAAATCGAGGCAGACAGAAGTTATGTGATTTGCCTAGGGGTCACCCAGCTAGTCAGTGTCTGAGGTAAGATTGCAAACTGAGGTCTTCCTGACTCCAAGCCCAGCTTTCTAATCAGTGAACCACCTAGCTGCCTAGATGGGTAGATATTGGATTTATTAAGTGCTTATTATGTACTGTGCTCAGGGCTGTCCTTACAAATACAAGCAAGCAAGACAGTCCTTGTCCTCAAAGAGCTTAATTCTTTTTTTTTTTGGAGGGGAAAGGGCAGTGACTTGCCCAAGGTCACACAGCTACTAAGTGTTAAGTGTCTAAGGTCATATTTGAACTCAGGTCCTCCTGACTCCAGAGCCAGTGCTCTGTTCACTGTGCTACTTAGCCTCCCCTAAAGGGCTTAATTCTATTGGGGAAAACAACCCATAAGGAGAAAGAGATGAGTCACTGACAGCATGATGTGGAAATGGCCTGGAGACCTGGTAAGATAAAGCTCACAGCAGAGGTCTCAGAGGATGGGTATGTTTGGTATGATATGGATAGAAGCATAATACAATTTCACTCCACATGGGGCTTTAATACTTGCTCCTCACATCTGAATTACTCGAAAAGGTGGGGAGAAGGATTCATGTAGTTGTGGGCAAGGAATGGCCAAGGCTGTCCCATTGTCCTTCCTAAGGAAGGTTCAATAGAGGGTAAGGGTTTGTAGAAAAGTCGATCTTTCAGTAGCAAAGCAGGAAACAACATCCTTGTCCCTGAACGTTCCCAAGGGCCATTAATTAATTAGCAAGTCTTTCATGTGTCAAGGGCTTACAGAATTAGTTTGCTGCTACAGGAAGGTTGCTTAGGGTTTTTCCTAGTGACTACAACAGGTTTGGCAGTAATGTAATTACTTATCAAATGCAAAAGCCCATGATCACACTTCCCTAACATTTCTGGTTTCTGAACTTCAAAAGCCTGAATAGATTTGACAGTTCATTAACAGCAAGCTTTACCCAGTCTCTTTCTCTCTCTTTTTTTTTTTTAAAGAGTAAGAGGCCTAAAAGCTGGGCTCATTAAAAAGCAGCAATCAGAACTGAAGGATGAGATCCAGGCAAGTAGGCACATGAAAAGTTTAGTTAGAGAGAGAGAGAGAGAGAGAGAGAGAGAGAGGGAGAGAGAGGGAGAGAGAGAGAGAGAAGAAGAAGAAAATGAAGAAGAAGAAGGAGGAAGAGGAGGAGGAGGAGGAGGAAAAGGAGGTGGAGGAGGAGAAGGAGAAGAAGAAGAAGAAGAAGAAGAAGAAGAAGAAGAGAAGGAAAAAGAAAGCAAAGAAAAAGAAAATGAATAAAATTACAAAAACTGAAAAACATAAAATTCTTTTGAAACTATTGTGACAAATAATTCTGGTGTCCTGGGATCCCTATAAATTTGTATGAACCATGAAAATATGTGAGCTTGGATCATCTATAAACATCCTTCTTCTAACCCAAACACCTAAATATTTGCTTCTGCTTAATCCTTACACAACAACAAAGGCATTTACTTTCAACAGCACTTTCCAGCTTTTTTTTTTTAAAGTTGCTCGGATAAGGACTGATCCCATGATTCCATACTTATCGAGAACTCCCAAGTGAGGAACCTGTCTACCAAGGCAGACCATGAATCTTCTTGTAACCTGGGGTCTTGGAGCATTTCCTAGAGCAAAAGAGTCAAATCAGCCCACAAACACTGCCCAGTGCTTGTCAGAACCAGGGTAAAATGTCACAGTGGAATATTTAACAAAATAAACGGAAATACAATAAAACAGAGATGCCATGACTATGTGGATTTCTAAGTCAACGTCTGACTGCAGGGATCCTCAAGTATGGTTCCTGATTCGGAGTTTAACCACTGACAGTATAGGTTTTACCCAGGGCCTCACAGCCACTTGTGTGTCAGAGATGGGACATGAAACAAGGTCATCCTGGCTTCAAGGCTAGTTCTTTATTCACTACTGATGAATAGAGGGCCTGCACTAGTAAAGAAAATTAAAAAAAATTTTTTTGGTCAACAAACAATGTCATCTAGAGAAACCTTTGTAGTTTATGAGGTTCTGTGAGACCCTTGAAGGCAAAATCTGTTTACGTTTTTAGTCTTTATAACCTCAGAGCTAAGTACAGTGTCTGGGGCAGAGCAGGCCCTTAATAAATGTTTGTTGAATTGACTTCTTTTTATCATCAATCCCTTTGGACAGAGAAGGAAATTTAAATGGTTAATAAATGCTTGTCTACTGACTTAGGATCTAAAACTTCGCTTTTTGAGGCTGGGGGTAGGAAACCTGCTGCCTCAAGGGCACATGTGGCCCTCTAGGTCCTTAAATGTGACTCCTTGACTGAATTTGAGGTTCCCCACCCCTGGCCCAGGCCTTTAGATTTTCAAGTCGGAGCTCTTTCCACCACCATAGAGCTGCTTCCCTTTAACGGGATGACAGGAAACATGGGCTGCCCCTCACTGCTTTGCATTATCCCGGATTGTTATCAATTAATATTTAGTAAGTATTTATAAGACAAGAGGCATTGAGTTGGTGCAGTGGATAGAGCAACAGTCCTGGAATCAAGAGGACCTGAGTTCAAATGTGACCTCAGACACTTAGTGGCTGTGTGACCCTGGGAAAGTCACTTAACTCTGTCTGCCTCAGCTCCTCATCTATAAAATAAGCTGGAGAAGGAAATGGCAAACCACTCCAGTACCCCAGAAGAGGTCACAGAGAGTTGGACATGACTAAAAAGACTCAGCAGCAGCAATATAATGCAAGAGAAATCGAGAAAGAGAACATAATCCCTGTTATGATAAATTTCTGTAAAATGTAACTTCAAAATAAATAATACACTAAGCATGGTCTGACCAATGGCACTCGTTCTGAGGCAGAGAGGTGTCTTGGAGAGCTGAGTAGAGTATCACAGCTGGAAGTGATGGTGGTACAGTGGACAGAGTACCAGGCCCGGAGCTTGAGTTCAAATCCAGCCTCAGATATTTCTCAGTTGTGTGACCTTGGGCAAATTACTTCTCCTCTGTCTGCTTCGGTTATTTTTTTATCTGTAAAAAGGGAATAATAATAGCACTTCCCTCACAGAGTTGTGAAGATCAAATGAGATAATTGTAAAGCACTTAGAACAGTGTCTGGCACATAGTAAACACTATATAGGGGCAGCTAGGTGCTAAGGTGGATAGAACACAGCACTTGGAATCAGGAAGACTCATCTTTGTGAGTTCAAATCCAACCTCAGATACTTACTAGCTGTGTGACCCTGGGCAGGTCACATAACTGTTTGCCTCAGTTTCCTCATCTGTAAAATAAGTTGAAAAAGGAAATGGTAACCCCTTGCAGTATCTTTGCCAAGAAAAACATAAAACGGGGTCATGGAAAGTTGGACGTGACTGAAATGATAGAGGAACAACAAAATACTAGATAAATGTTTACTATTATTATTGACTAGGACTGTTATTGAACAGTCCCATTCAACAAATGTAAGGTGTCTACTGTGGTTCAGACGTATGGATGAAAAAGTAATGCCACCCCTCTCCTCAAGGAGCTAGTAGGGTAAAGTCATATAGAAAGAACTATAATGTGAGTTCGAGTCTGATTTAGTACATGGGAGAAGTTTAAAATGTAGCATGAGAGATTCCAGATTGTAGAAGTTTCTTGCTGGGGGCAGATTAGAAAAAATTTAACGGGTAAAGTAGTACCTAAGATGGACTTGAAGGAAGAAAGTTTGTTAACTATCCTTTGTGTGCTGATTTCTTTATAGAATATGCAAAAGACAAAGCCTTGCCCAGAGAGCCTCTCCATGGTCAGATTTAACATAAAGAAAGCCCATTTTGGAATTCATCTGAAAATTGGTGATGTTTTGTATCTGTAACATTCTCATCCCTATCATAAATCACCTTACATATTACCTATATTTCCCAACATTCTCCCTTAGATTTCCTTTTACAGACAAGGGAACAGGTTCAGAAAAGTACAGGTACTCATTTAAATCTGGTCTCCTCCGGTTTGTTTTTTTCTCAGTGTGCTATGTACTACGTAAACTAGCAGATTATGGCTGCTCCAAGCAGGGATAACCTTTCTGAATCAGGCCTCCAGGGAAATGTGACTACACAGTAAAGTATTTTCCGTCCATAACTGGAAGTTTGAGGACTGTGACCCGGCACACTCCCTGGGCTCCTGTTATTTTCCATCTATCCTACACAAACATTCTATCGCCCTCCTCATAGGGTAGGAAAGAGGTAAACTAATGACTTGTCATTTCTGATTCAAAAGCAAGGTAAATTTTCTTGATCCACTAACTCCGAGGTAGGTCTAAACAGCTTGCATTAGGGTCAGCGTAGTTGAACCCAGGACTGTGCCTGGAACACGGGCAACTTTAGTCCCTGGGCTCAGGTACTGTACAAAGTAAGATGATCCAGAAAGAGGGGGGCCCCACAATTATCTGGGTCAAGAGGAAGTATCTAGCACTTTCTAATTTTAGTAAAGATCCTGTGATTCTAAGCAGCAACAAAAGTGCCAGTGAGGGACCTGGAGACAAAGAAGGCCTCACTCTAGTTCTAGTGCCATGGGTCAGGATTTCCTTGGTTCACAAGGACCTGTGAACATCTCAGCAGCAGAGGAAAATGGTTTATTTCAATCATAGCCTGCCTTGCCAAACCAGGGACAATCAGCCTGAGCAGATCACCAGTCCAGGGTTTGCCTGCTGCTGGTTCTTACAGATTCGATGGGAGATAACATCAGTTGTTAGTAACCCATACAAGCTGCAGTTATGCCTACAGTTATGCCTCATTCCTTGTTTTTCACCTGTGTAACCCTTTACTGTGCCATTGAGACATTAAACTGAGGAAATCACTGATCAGACCTTGTCCCCAAATTCAGCAGTTTGCTGACATGGATTTTCTTGTCGTGAAAGAGACTTTTGGGAATGAAAAGTAGGGAGAGAATCCATCTTGGGTGCCACATAATAGAGGATCAGAGAGTAGTGCTAGAGCAGGGTCCTGTGGCCTCAAGGCCACATGTGGCCTTTTAGGTCCTCGGGTGTGGCAACACGAGTCCAAGTTTTACAGAACAAATCTTTTTATTAAGGGGATTTGTTCTGTGAAATTTGGATTTAGTCAAAGGGCTGCACTTGAGGATCTAGAGGGCACATGTGGCCTCAAGGTCACAGGTTCCCCGCCCCTGGTCTAGTATAATGGGTCTGATCCAAGAATGCCTGCTTCCTCTAGATCTCAGGTGGACTGCTGTCACAAGATGATGTTGGTGATCTTTTCTGTTATGATAATGTAGTATTAAGTGCATTCCACAATTTAGGTGGTTATTGTTTCATTTGTAAACAGTTTAAACATTTACTGTAAGGGTGGGATAGTGGATAGTCTTCTAAACCACCCAATAGCCACAATCTTGCCAAAAAAGGACTCATCAGACAAATGATGTTAATAGTTATGTTAATAATGTTAATAAATCACAAAGTTTCATATTGTGAAAATAGAGATCATTTCAACCTAAGGTGGATAGAAACACTTTTAAGTATGTTTAAAATAAAAACTGTGTCATGTAATATTTAAAAAAGAAAGATGTCGTTGGTCAGAATGGATGAGTCACTTAACCCTGACTGCCTAAAAACAAAACAAAACAATGGATGAGATTGCCAGAGACTATTGGGAGCTGACTAGTATAATGGCAGAGTCTGAAATGCTGGGGCCGCCTGGATGCTGCACTTTTCTCTGCCTACTAAGGGGAGTTAGCTCAAAGCCTCCTCCTAATTCTTAGTGAAACCCTGAGATGCTTCTTATCAAACTTTTCCTTTACTTGTTTCATTTGGGTGGAGACAGACAGGGTTCTGTTCCTCTCAGGCCTTTAAACAAAAGTGGCCAGTGATCACGTCCTTTATATTCTGAGTGTACCCATTTGCACTTTTATATATGGCAATGAATTAATAGACAGAAAATATGGAAGTCATCTAAACATTTATTTCTGTTACTAATGTCAGCAGTGGATATAGACTTGAGAAGAGGTTTTCCTCTTTAAAGAGATGGGAGACAATATCCCTGTGGGGAGAGGGGAAGAAGTTGACAAGGAAGCCACTTGGATTTCCCAGAACCGGGGGAGTAGCACTTTTCCCTTGCCCCAGGTGCCAGGACTTTTGCTTCTGGTTTAATCTGTGGCAATTTGGCTGGTTTACTACAGCAGGTACTACAGCTGAGCAACCAGGTGAGGCTGCTGGCCTTGTACAGCCCTCCCTCACTTAAATCCAGTTTTGGCAGCATCTCCTTGATGTCATGGTCCTCTTCAAGAATGAAGGACAAACAACTCTCCTCACCTATACCAAAGACTAGCTCAGATCTGTCCCTCAGTTACATAAACTCTACTTACCCCTGCAACCTCACTCCCAACCCATTATACTTACACTGTTCTACCTATTGTCTGTCTATCTTAGTACTGAATTCGTGGTTTTCTCTAAGGATTCGTTGTTGTTACACTCCCATATGTGAAATGGCAAAAAGTGATTGTTTTGGAGTCGGAGAACCTGGGTTCAGGTCTCAGTTGTTCTGCTTACTACCTGTATGACCCTAAATAAATCTTTAGCCCTTTCTTGGCCTTGGCTTCCTCATGTGTAGAATGAGGAAGTTGGACTGGATGATCTACGATTTCTTTCATTCTAAATCTGTGATTTTGTGAACCTTGGATACTGTGTATCCCTGACCCAACCTCTTCATTTTTAAAAATGAGGAAACCAAGTCCCAGAGAAATGAAGTGTGTTGCCTATTGTTACACAGTGGCTTAGCAGCAAAACTGGAACTAGAATCCAAGTCTTTTGAATCCTAGCACAGTGTTTCTTACTCTACAATATAGACAACTAAAATGAGGCAACCAGGTGGTGCAGTGAATAGAGCTCTAGGCTTGAAGTCAGGAAGACCTAGATTCAGATCTAGCCTCAGACACTACTAGCTGTGTGACCCTGGGCAAGTCACTTAACCTCTGTTAGCCTTAATCCACTAGAGAAGGAGATGGCAAACCATTCCAGTATCTTTGCCAAGAAAACCCCCTGGACAATATGGCCCACAGGGTCACAAAGAGCTAAACATGACTGAACAACTAACAAAATTGTGCTAGAGGAAGAAAGTAAAATCGACCCACCTGATTTTTTTTCCCCAAAACAATTGACTTCAAAGAGGTTGTGCCTCCATGATTAATGATTCAGTTTATTTTTCCTGCACATCAACAGAAGACACTCCCATAGGAAGAAATTAATAATATAATAAATCATCCTCTATGTGGAGCTGTGTATTGAATAGACAGAGTCCCCATATGGAAAAATATAATACGCAAGCTCAGTCCTCTATGAAACCTTTTAAATTCCTTATTAAGGAAGGAAAACCAAATCTTAGGTCTGAAGGCAATTCTATAGATTTTAAATTTTTTTTCCTCAGAGCCATACCATGCCTGACTTGGTTTGAAGGATGTTTTCTGGAACACCTGGCATGTAATCTCCAATCTTTTCTGACAAGCTGCTGCATGGCCCATTCAGCAAATCCTTTTTGTTAATAGAAAAGACGTCCACGATCTCGATGGAGAGGGCTTCTCAGCTAATGCTCTGATGGAAAAGTTATGATTAGCTTCAAGGACTCCTGGCCTCTCCTTGCATTGTCCTAATGAATGTGTCTATTCCTGCGCCCTTCCAAGGTGCATCTATTATAATAAATACAAGCATCTTATTTATTGCAAAGAATGTGACTCCAAGAAGTGAAAACTCCCTGAAATGTACTTTCCTCTTTCTTTCCCTCCTGTACTTACTATGAATGGGTGGTGCAGAGTAGTGGATAGTTTGCATACTAGACTTGGGAATCACAAAGACTTGGGTTTGAATCCTGCCTCTGACATTCTGTAGCTGTGGGGTCATGGCACCTCTAGACCTATACGAATCTTGGTTTCCTCATTTGTAAAATGGGGATAGTAATACCTTTTTGTGAGGTTAAAATAAAACCATGTATGCAAAGAGCTTTGTAAACTTTATGGCGCTATACAATTGTCAACTGGAATTGTTGGCATAATTGTCTGTATTTAGGAAGTACTGTTTCTGAATGTTAACTGAATGCTAGGCCACCTCATCAAAATGTTCTGCTGGTCTGGAGCTCAGATTTGCCTTTCATTAAAATGAATATATTATTTTTTACTCCGGGAGAAAGTGATGTTCATAGAAAATTAGAGCTAAAAAGGGTCTTAGAGGTCACCCAGACCAACTCCCTAATTTTATGGATAAAGAAACTGAGACTCGGAAAGGTGCATTTCTATGGGATCAAAGATATAGAGATGTAAGGGGCCTTAGAAATCATTTTGTTTCATTCCTTCTTCAGACTAGGATCCAAAGAGGGAACTTTCACTTTCCCAAAGTTAGTGGTAGAATTAGACCTAATATTCTAACTAACATGGCCTTAGGGCACTAATAGGGAGTGTAGCAAATGTTCTCTTGGAAAGCCCCCTTCCCCCTTTTCTTTTTTGGAGGGGGAAGGCAAGGCAATTGGGGTTAAGTGACTTGCCCAAGGTTACATAGCTAGTTTTTATGTTAAGTGTCTGAGGTTGGATTTGAACTCAGGTCCTCCTGACTCCAGGGCCAGTGCTCTATTCACTGTGCCTCCTAGACGCTCCAAGCCCGCTACCTCTTGCAGTGAACAAACACAGTGATTCATCCCAGCACTTTGCCTCTACCTTCCATACTGGTGCACCTTCCCTGAAATAAGCCTCGTTGGGTTGAGGGTCAGACAATCCCCTCTCCCAGAACAACATCTGGACCATCTTCTGCTCTTCAGGTGCTCTGCCCACCCTCCCGCACAAATTTCATGTGCCAGATGGAAAAGATTCCTAGTTATATCTCTGATTAAGACTCAGGTCTCTCCACTAGTCTAGAGTTCTTTTCTCTATAGCAGGCTGCAGATTGATACTGTCTGGGCAGAGAATAAAAAGGTCCTGTGGAACTCCTAAATGCTTTGAAAACTGATCTTAGAGGCAATGATTTGAAAAGTGATTTTCTCATAAATCTTCTTTGTATTCCTTTCCAGACTCTAATCATACAATTGGGTTTCCTCTAGATAGCAACTGACCTTGAATTGGAGACAAATATAAAGTGACCACAGAAATCAGAGGAGCTTCACACCAGTGTCAAGGAAATAATAGCAACAAATGACTCTGAGGGGTCCCCTGGTGAGAAAGCTCAGGAAGGGACAGTCTTTTCTTATACTCTGCAACCCATCAGTGTTCAATACTTTCTAAAGCTCTGACTTGCTGACTTTCCTTTTTTTTCCTGGCTCAGCTGACCGGTTGATTCTGCCTGAAGTTTTGTTTCTTGCCTAGACCTAAGTGCAGGAAATACTTCAGTAAGAGAGCATCACAAAATCCTGCCTCCTTAGCCTCTCTTTTGTGGCTGGGGTATGAGAGGTGTTCTAGTTGGCCCCAGAGGGCAGAATTAGACCCAATAAGCAAGAAGGTACACAGGGTAATCTAGGCTTGATGCAAAAGACAAATAAATGAAAATAAACCATAAAATTTGAACAATTGTTGCTATCCCCAAAATGGAACAGGCTGCCTCAGGAGGTAGTGGGTTCCCCTTCCTTACAAGTATTCAAGCAAAGACTAGATGTCTTCTCAGGTATATTATAGAGTTGTATTAGTTGCTTTTCGGTTGTGTCTGAGTCTTTGTGACCCTATTTTTAGGGGTTTTTGGCAAAGATATTGGTATGGTTTGTCATTTCCTTCTCCAGGTCATTTTATAGATGAGAAAACTGAGGCAAACAGGGTTAAATGACTTGCCCGGGGTCACATGATTCATAAGTGCATGGAAGCCAGATTTGAACTCACAAAGATGAGTCTTCCTGACTCTAGGTACTCTATCCACTACAGCACCATCTAGCTGGCGATGTAATAGAAGATTTATTTTCCATCTTCAGGCTGGACTTAATGCCCTCAGCTGTCCTCTCCACCTCTGAGATGCTATGATCCTGATCTTCCCCACCCAGAGGACATAGATGTCTTTGACACCCAATTCTAGATTTATGGTTCTTTCACTTTGGGGATCATCTTTTTCACCCTTTTATTTTACATAGGAAAAAGCAACAACAACAACAAAACACCAAGTCCTAGAAAGGTTAGTTGACTTATCCAAGGTCATAAAGATAGTGAATCAGGACTAGAACCCAAGTGTTCTGACTCCTAGGCTAGTGCTCATAGCACTTCACCAATCTTTTCTTAACCTTGGATGATCCAGAGACAGGAAGGAACAGATACAGAAGACACTTCTCTCTCTCCTCAGACATCACTGATTCCCACAAAAAGGGACATTAGATGTACCAGTGGCCTTCCTCAAAACAGGCTGACCCTGACAAAAAAAGACTGTCCTAAGTTCTTTACGAGGTCCGATAGATATTTACCTGGTACTGGACTTTTAACGAGTGTTTGTTTAAAAAAAAAGTTCTCGAGGGTTTTGTTGGGCAGACATCCTCATTTTGCCCATATATGGGTACACTACATTTGCACGATTTCCTCTCTAAACCAGAAAGATGATATACAAGCAAAACATGAGACCTCCTGTAGGTATACAGAGCCCAGCCCCACTGCGCTCCCTGCTCTCTGTATCCAGACTGCAAGTCATGTTAGTCTGTCTTCTACCAAACCTTCCTGAGGGTTCTTCAAGCTATACACTCTGCTATTGGATTCTGGGCTTGCTTAGTTCATCAACGTCAGCCCCATAATTGCTTTCTGTAGCCCAAGTCTGTCAGAAATTCAGGGCCGTGGTCAAGGGGATGTTGGGGATCAGGGACAAACTACAGCATAGAGAGTCCCTAGAAGGGCCACAGGACTATGGATTGGGTACATTCACAAACATGTTAGAATTAAAGTTCTCATTAATCTCTACAGACTGATACATTCTTCAGGAGTTCCAACTGTGTGTGTTTGCACAGGTACTTTGATACATCCAAAGTATCTCTACTTGGACAGTTTTTTTTTCTACTATGGGGACTTCTAGTTATGGGCATTTAGGTGGCACAGTGGACAGAACACTGGGCTTAGAATCAGGAAGACTCATCTTCATGAGTAGGAATCTAGCCTCAGATACTTACTAGCAGTGTGACCTTGGGCAAGTTACTTAACCCTGTTTGCCTCAGTTTCCTCAGAAGGAAATGGCAAACTACTTCAGTATCTTTGCTAAGAAAACCCCCAATAGATCACAAAGTGTTGGACACAAAGACTGAACAACAACTTCTGATCACACATGACTTCTCATCCTGTGTGACTCTTGTTCATGATTTCCCATAAGCCCTTGCAAGAGAACCTACCCAATTCACTGGTAGCCTTTCTTTTATTCTCTTTTCCTACCCCAGGGGTGTCATACTCCCGCTTTTGTCTTACATTCTTGCAACACGACTGACCTCTGTTTCTGGCCACTCATATACTTGCAAAAGTTTATGGGTTTTTTTGTTGTTGGGTCATTTCAGTCCTGCCAGACATTTTGTAACTCCATTCGGGATTTTCTTGGCAAAGATACTAGAGTGGTTTGTCATTTCCTTCTCCAGCTCACTTTACAGAAGAGGGAACTGAGACAAACAGGGTTAAGTGACTTGCCCAGGGTCTTATAGCTAGTAAGTATCTCAGGCCAGATTTAAACTCAGGAAGAGCACTGTTCCTGACTCCAGGTCTGGTGCTCTATTCATTGTACCACCTAGCTGTCCTAGGTTATATGAAACACTGAACAACTTAGATTTGTTCTTCAGTTTAAGAGATGATCCAAAAGTCCTTTGCTCTGGATTACAATTTAGCTGTGCATTTAGAATTGCGTAATTTAAGGGCTAGGTGAGAATTTAGAGATTGATAGACCTTCCCACCTTGGTCAACCTACTTTCCCAGGCTTATTTTGCCTTCCAAGTCTACATCCTACATTTGAGTTCAAATAAGCTACCATTTGTTCCTGCAAAATTCCCCTCCCACCTCCATGAATTTTCACAAGCCTTCGTTCATGCATGGAACATATGAGCTAGCCTTATCTTGGCTTCTTAGAATCTTTCTTCAGGGCTTGGCTCAAATTGCCCCCTACTCTGGAAAGTTTTCACAATATAACCCAGGTGTTAATGTTTTCTTTCTTGTATTCATTCACTCATTCATTTGTTTTACTTTGTTCATATGGTTATCTGTTAACATTTAATTTTAAAAATCTATTTTAAAAACCCTATTTTCTCTGCCTCCTCAAGAAAAACAAAAACCTTTTAATGAATCTTTATAGGCTGACTAACAAATATGCAGTCATGCAAAGTTAGTGCCTGTATTGGCCGTACTGAAAAAGCAGATTTCTGCTTCATAAGTCTGCATCATAAGTCCCTCAGCTCTCTGTGAGGGGGTGGGGTAGCAAGTCTAATCATGAGTCTTCTGGAAACATCTGTTTCTTTATCTGTGTACATATAGCCCCAAAGCCGACTCTAAGTACATTGAGGCCAGGAACCATTAAATTTTTGTCTTTGTCAGTCCACTGCCTAGCATGGGGCCTGGTACCTAGAAAACCTTTAAATGCTTATTGAATTGAAATTGCATCTCCAGAGTACGACACAGTGCCCTGCCATTAGGGAATATTTACTAAATGTTTGCTCAGTTCAATTGGTCTGTAGGAAATGCATCCTTGAGTTACAGAAATCAGCTTTTCTTCTCCTTTGTCACAAGACTATTAAGAAATATGACCTTGATACAAACTTAAAACGCTGTTTTTAGTCAAATCTAGAAATGTCTGCAATGTGGAACGTTGCTTTTACTATTTATTCTATAATGATTATGTCAGTGCATTTTCCCTCTCTATTAATTCCCTTGTCATACATACCAAGCCCTCAGGGAAATAGTAATCACTTATCTACATACACCTTGGGCACAGTGGATAAAGTGTTGGTCCTGGAGTGAGGAAGACTCATCTTCCTGAGTTCAGATCTGGTCTCAGACTCTTACTAGATGTGTGACCCTGGGCAAGTCACTTAGCCCTATTTGCCTCAGTTTCCTCATCTGTAAAAATAGTTGGAGAAGGAAATGGCAAATCACTGCAGTATCTTTGCCAAGAAAACAATAAATAGGGTCTTGAAGAGTTGAGTCAGACTGAAAACAACTGAACAACAACAAATAAACCTTAGGCTGTACTGGGGTAGGGGACATTGGGCTCTTGAAGACTCTCACAACAAAACACAAATTTTGGCCAGTCCTGTTGAACTGGAGAAGCTTCATCTACCTATCCCCTCAAGGAACATTATGTCCTTAGCACTCAGAGTGCTGGACTTTGAGTCAGGAGAACACCTGAGTTTAAATCCTGCCTCAGACACTTACCATGTGACCCTGGGCAAGTCACTTAAACTCTTAAGTCTCTGTCTTCTTATCTGTAAAATGAGCATAATAACAGAACCCATCTCACAGGGATTTTGTGGGGATCAAATGAGATGTCTGTAAAGTTTTGACTGGAAAAATATCTACCCGGGTCCTCCCTGCCAATTCTCTGTGTGGATTAAACTAGATTTCCCCCAAAAGGCGACAAAGCTGGGATTTGATCGTACAAACTCAAGCTGTGGTTTTGGGTTTGGTTTTTTTTTGATGGAAGTTTCTGGGTAGCCTTTGGCTGTTGTGATGTGGCTTTCAGGTCACCTAAGGACATAAAAAGGCTCATGCACATGGGGCCTGAGCCTTCAGACTGGTGGATGTCCGGAGGCCTTTTAAATTCCTTTTTAAGGAAGGAAAACCAAATCTTAGTTCTGAAGGTTTATAGACCAGAGAGAAGGGAATACATTTATAGTTAAGTATTCTTACCGAATATCCTTCCTATGTTAGAGCTAAGCAAACTTTGTTTTTGTAAATTGCTCAATGACCAATGAGTACTTCATTTCATCCCAATATCAAGTTGGAACTAATATGGTATCTGAATCAGTCTGCTCTTCCAACACCCCCCAAAATGCTTTGCCATTAATTAGAACATTACAACCTCTGACAATTTAAGTATAAAGAGTTAAGTATAAAGGGTTATATCACTCACTATGAATTTCTCTAATCCAGGGATTTTAATCTGGGGTCTCTGATATTTTTTTCAGATTTATCTGATTCATTTCTTTTTTTTTTTT
>CM053582.1:527358974-527408658 GCA_028627135.1 Pseudochirops cupreus | reverse complement strand
GGCAGGGTTGCTGGAAGCACACACTTCTGTAAAGGAACAGGGACAGGGTAGAGAATAGAACAAGGCAGGGGGCAGGATAGGAAGGAGGGACATATAATCAGTCTCTCACAATATGTCCATTGTGGAGATGTTCTTCATATCTACACATGTACAGCCTGTATTGAATTGCTTGTCTTTGCAGTGGGGGTGGGTGATGAGGGAGGGAGGGAAAGAATCTAGAATTTAAAGTTCTATAATCAAATGTTAAAAATATGTATGTGTGTATATTATTATTATTATTATCATTATTAATATTATTATTAACTACATGCAACTAGGAATTAAGATATACAGGCACTGGGATAGGGAGATCCATCTTGCCCTACTGGAAAGTCAGAGGGGCGATGGGGGAGGACATAGGAGAGAGCAGATTGGGGGAGGGGTTATACAGTGGGATGGCTGTTTTGGGGTGCTGGATGGGAGAAAGATGGGGAGAAAATTTGTAACTAAAAATCTCGTGGAAATGAATGATGTAAAAAAGAAAACAAATAAATGAATAAAAAAAGAGAAAAAAAGTGGAGTGGAGGTGTCTACCTCTTAATTTTATTTTTCTTTAAATATCATCCTTTCCTATTCAATTGATCCTCTGTCTTCTGTCTATGTATACCTGTATACATATATACACACACTCAAATGTGTATTCATATGCACATATACCCTCCTATATAGACATATATGTGTATATATACATATATATACATTTATATTCCCTTCAACTATACTCATACTGAGAAAAGTTTCATAATTTACAATTATCATTTTTCCACATAGGCATGTAAATAATTCAACTTTGATAAGTTCCTTATGATTTCTTTTCCCTGTTTACCTTCTCATGCTTCTCTTGCTTCTTGTATTTGAATGTCAAATTTTCTATTCAACTCTGGTTTTTTCATCAAGAATGCTTGAAAGTCCTCTATTTCACTGAATGACCATATTTTCCCCTGAAATATTATACTCAATTTCGTTGGGTAAGTGATTCTTGGTTTTAAACCTAGCTCCTTTGACCTTCAGAATATCATATTCCAAGCCTTTCGATCCCTTAATGTAGAAGCTGCTAGATCTTGTGTTATCCTGATTGTGTTTCCACAATTGTATTCAAATTGTTTCTTCTTGGCTAATTGTAATATTTTCTCCTTGATCTGGGAACTCTGGAACCTGGTGTAGTTTTCCTAGGAGTTTTCTTTTTGGGATCTTTTTCAAGAGATGATTGGTGAATTCTTTCAATTTCTATTTTGCCCTCTGGTTCTAAAATATCTGGGCAATTTTCCTTGAGAATTTCTTGAAGGATGATTTCTAGGTTCTTTTGTTGATCATGGCTTTAAGGTTGTCCAATAAATTATATCTCCTGGATCTATTTTCCAGGTCAGTGATTTTTCCAATGAGATATTTCACATAACCTTCTATTTTTTCTATTTGTTTGGATCTGTTTAATAGTATCTTGATTTCTCATAAGGTCATTAACTTCCTTTTGCTCCAATCTAATTCTGAAGAAATTATTCTCTTCAGAAAGCTTTTGAGATTCTTTTTCCATTTGGCAAATTCGGCATTTTAATGCATTCTTCTCCTCATTGGCTTTTTGGGCCTCTTTTGTCATTTGAGTTAATCTATTTTTTAAGGTGTTATTTTCTTCAGTCAGGTTGTTGACTCTCTTTTCATGATTTTCTTGCATGATTCTCATTTCTCTTTCCAATTTTTCCTCCACTTCTGTTACTTGATTTTCAAAATCCTTCTTGAGCTCCTCCATGGCCTATAACCAGTTCATATTTTTCTTGGAAGCTTTTGGTGCAGGAGTTCTGACTTCATTGTCTTCCTCCCATTCCATGTTTTGATCCTTTTTGTCCTCAAAAAAGGAATCTAAGGTTTGATTGCTGTGCTCGCTCTGCTTCCTTTGCTTGCTCATGTTACCACTCAGTTACTTGGCTTTTGAGCTCTTTGCCACAGTAGAACTCTGCTTTCAGAGAGGAGAACTTTGTCCCAAATTGCTGGTGTTTTCGCAGCTGCTGGAGCCCTCTCTGCTGCCCCCATAAGCTCTGGCTCACTGGTCACACACCTCAGGACCACCACCCAAGACCATAAACCAGATCCTGGAAGCTTAAAGCAAGAGTGACTACCCTCTAAATGGTTGCTTGGTACCCATATGATCTGCAGGCCAGGAGCTCTGAAGCAGCCACATGGAGGCAGCTACATGGCCACAGTGCCTCTGCTGCTTCTCACTCGGCGGGTAGAGGCCAGACCACCCTCTGCCTTCCCCCCCGCCCCATTCCAACAGAGTTCCATGCTGACCTTTTACTTTGTCTTTGGCATTTATGGATTGATATTTCTGGAAGCCGCCACAGCTTCTGGTGATCCACTCTCCTGAAGTCTGCTCCAGCTACTGCTGGTTGGGGCCACCCTGGGGCCCCTTTCTGTCCATCTGCTGGGCTACCTTCAGTGGGAGATTTGTTTCTCTCTGTCACTTTGTGGATTCTGTAGCTCTAAAATTTGTTTGGAGTCATGTTTTATAGGTATTTGAGGTAGTTATGGGGGGAGCTCACAGAGTTTTCCCGCTTCTATGCTGCCATCTTGGCTCCACCATGGAGGTGTCTCTAAGTTTGCCCATCTTATGCTTCTTTTGAGCTACTGCAATTAGCCTTTGCTCAAAGAGCACAACACCTTCTTTGATGCAGGCATACCCAGTGTGTTGGATCCTGCTGGTTTTTATAAAGAGATATGCACATTTTATCCCTCCACTCAAAAATTTTCAGTGATTCCTTATTGTCTATCAAGTACAAGTTCTTTCTCTGCCATTCAAAACTTCCTCATTTTCCAGCTCTTATCCTTTTAGAGCTAATGCTATGTGGACTGTTATACAGTTAGATTAAAGTAACCGAATGAAAACATTAGGATATAAGCTTATCTTCTCTAGACTCAGAAAGCTTTTTCAGGACAAATCTAGTAGCAGATGGGACAGTGGATGAGAGATACCTGTACCCTGATGATTTTGATATTTTTCTCCTAGGTGTCTGTATATCAAAAGCTTTTCATTTCTCATAACTTGGAGATTGAGTATTTGCCACGGCCATATATTTATTAAAACATTGTTCTCATACTTTTGTAGATCAATATTATATCTAGGAAACTGTGGACAACATCTTTGTCTGTGATAATGATTCAAGACTAGTGTAAATTATTTGTTGAATTCTCAGAAATATTTTGGGGCACTTTTTTCAGTATAGAGCTCTGCCATCTACTGGACTTTGAAGGATGACTTTTGAAGTGTAATTCTAGCCAAATGGCTTGTGTTTTGCTAGTTATTCAGTAGGAGGTGCAAAATTTTCACAATCCAATGTGATGTGTTGCACATTTTCTGACATTTCTTTGAATTCATCTAAGTGTAAGTCACAATTCTTTGAGGATAACCCTTCTGTAATTTCTGATCCGGAACTGTCATCATATGAACCCTCGATCTTGTAGAAATTTACACAACCCGGCCATTTTGTTAGTGTTTGACACTACTTTGTTGACTTATTGGTGGTTAAATTTATGTGGGTGTCACCCACAGAGAGTTTTTTTGATTTCACCCTTGGAAATTTGCCATTTCATGGGCTCTGTCTGGAGTTAACCTCTTTTAGTTGTATTCAACAAGTCAAACCTGTGTTCTTATGTCAGCCTTTACTATTGCTCAGCACATGATATATGCTTATTCAAAGAGTATTTATAAGTATTTTAACTTGTTTATTATGAACTCCAAGAAATATTCATTTTTCAACATCTACCTTGAGATTAGGGCAGCTAAATGGCACAGTGCATAGAGCACTGGTCTAAAAGTCAGGAAGACTCATCTTCCTGAGTTCAAATCTGGCCTTAGACACTTACTAGCTGTGTGACCCTGGACAAGTCAGTTAACTCTGCTTCAGTTTCCTCATCTGTAAAATGAGCTGGAGAAGGAAATGGCAAACCACTCCAGTATCTTTGCCAAGAAAACCCCCACTGGGGCCTCAAATAGCTAGACAGGACTATAGCAACATCTTAGGGTTACAAGCACTATATTTTACTAATATGGTATTATGTGATTTTTTTTAAAGAATACTTTAAAAATATGTTATTGTTTATTTTCTAGTTGCAGATATAGATAAAGAACGGTATTGAATAGTGGTGACTTGCTTTAAATGCGTTAATCCTGTTACTGAATTTCTTCTCTTTGATAACCTCATGCTCATTGTATCTTGCCTAGTGGAGATCAAGGTATTGGAAAAGTGTCACTTTCATCCATTGATTCACTTTGACTTCTAGATTCAAGCTCAGAGCCTTCATTTTCTATCTTTTCTTCGTGTACATGAAGAATTTTAAACTTATCAAGTCTAAATGACATCTTGATATCATTGGAGAGAGATTCCATGAGATGAAAAAGGTATTTAATGTGTTTTTCAGAAGAGCCATATGATGATGTCAGCTATGTCCATTAAGTGATGTATAAGATGTTTTAGAATGACCTCCTCTTTAATTTGAAAGCCATACTCACTTCTGTTTAGGAGTTATGATAATGGGTCTAAGGTTAAGCAGAACCATAAGGTGCTTAAATTGTCTCCCTGGAACATGCTCTATTTTGTATCCATTTTTTAATATTAAACAGATATTATAAATAAATTACATTTTCCATGTGTGCATCAAATAAGTAATTTTGGAATTTGGAACTCAATTTTTAAAAAAAAGAATGTTAACGTTTTTGCATGTAACAGGGGAAAATAAAATATTAAAAATTCAAATAAATAATTTTAGCATTTTCATTTATACGTAAGTCAAATTCAAAAAGGAGCTTTTAAAATGCAGGTTTTCTCTTCCAAACCATGTCAGGTCATGGTATTATTTTTATTATCAATTTGGTTATTATGCAGTGTTTGTATTAAAATACATATTGGCCTTAGGTTTCTCAACTTTTACTTTTTGGATTTTAGTAGTTCTTTGATTTCATCCTTGATTTCATGTACTCTGGGATTTGGGATGAAGTCTGTCAACCCTCAGAGTTCGGTCTAAGACAGACAAACAAGATTAGATTGTATCATTATTTATTTATCTCAAAGGGGGCAGCCTGTATGTGCTGATGTGGCTCCATCATCATTTCACCCTGGAGGAGAGAAAATATCTCTATACCAGACCACTTCTAGCCTTGGGCTATCTCCAGGACTGGGAAATCTGCAACCTCCAGGCCACCTGTGGCCCTCTAGGTCTTGAAGTGTGGCCCTTTGAATCCAAAACTTCACATAACAAAAGTTTAGATTCAGTTAAAGGGCTGCATTTAAGGACCTAGAGGGCCACAGTTGGCCTCAAGTCCAAAGGTTCCCCGTCCCTGAAAAAGAATCTGCCTCCACACATGCTTGAGAAGAACACAATGGACTTCCCTACTTTAAATTAAATTATTTGCAAGCTTGTGTGGAGGCTGACCAGGAAAAGGAGAGTAATTGCAGTCTCTTTATCAATAATGTCCTTCTGAAGAAAACTAAACTTGAAGTTAGGACTTTGGAAGAAGAGGAGTGGGGGAGCCCGACAAGGAGAAGCTCCAAATCTCCATGATATAGGTTATTAATAATCATTTTTACAAGTCATTTCTCATGATTATCCTAATTAACCTGCAGAATGTTGTTGTGTGACTCAGACCTTCAGTTATCATTGTCAAAAAGCAGCAAGCATGAAGCTTTTGTTTGGAATTGTGGTGAGAAATGTTTCCAGTTTTGTCCTGTATCGTACAGATGCCTAATGAAAGCATTTCGTCATTCCATTTCATGCGCACACACTTGTAGTTTTCCTGCAATAGTGGTCAGCACTGTGAGAAATAATCGTCTTACCAAGAATTCCACCTGGCCATTTAGAAAAAAAGATTTTTATTTCAAGTCATCTCTGATGTGTGACCTGGTCTTTAACTTCTTGTGTAAAGGGCCCCTAATAGACAAAGGCACATCCTGTAAGATAATTACAAAACCATTTTATAACCCATGCCGATTCAAATTTCCCACCCTGCATCCTATTGGTCAGTATTTCAGGGTTCACAGCTTATCTGAAAACACCTAAAACCGACCCTTACCTGGGTCTATACCCCCTGCTTACATTTCTCATTTTCACATTTCAATTCCACCCCCTTTTTTATCCTCATATAACTTTATTTAATAAATGCTTTTAGTCTCCTCAGTTTGTATTAGATATTCTGATTTCCATAGCATGAGAAAGGAATTTTCTTAATTGCTGAGAGAATCGTCAAAAGCTGTGTGTTGAAGATTTGGTCATATCCATGGGATATCTATGAGAAAGAATCCCTTTATCTAAGAAGCAGGCTGGGTAAATGGACCTCATCCTTGTCCAACAGTTCTTTTGTTTGCTGGAAAAAGGCATTTTCAGAACAAAACAAGAGGAGTCTGCTTTTTATTTGTGATTATCAAATGGCCAATCCCACCACTGCCCCCCCACAAGCAGTTTTTTCTCTTACATCAGCCCCCAGTATGACTTCAAATCATGTTTCATATAATTTCTGTGGAAACAAAATTTAATTGTCCCTTACAGCACCATGTGCCCGTGTGAATTTTCACCAGGTGACGTACTGAGCTCTCTGAGGGATACCTGATATCCCAGAGCACCCAGTTTAACATTGTTTCACAGTTCTTTCCAGGCCTTCATGGCTGTAGTCTCAGGGAACACAAAATCCTCACTGGGTGTCACCAGGCCTGAAATTATCTTACTTAGCCATTGCTTCTGCCCTCACTTTACAGTGTGGGTTTGGAGGCTTTATGGAGGGTAGTGTCACCTTCACCTCTGAGAATCCTTAATTTTTTTCAGAGTTCAACTCTTGGGCCACCACCCACAGGAAATTCTTCTAGATCCACCAAAGTGTTCAAGCTTTTTGCCCTCTTCAACTTACCATGTATATATACTGATTTTTTTGTATAATGCATCTCCCTTCCCACATCATAGACTATCAGGCACTTGGGGGCAGAGGCTATTGGTCCATTTCATCTTTGTATTTAGCCAGCCTAGCAAGGGTGCACATGATAGACATTTAATAAATGCTTTTTGGGGTGGGTAGGAAAGGATTGGCCTTCAACCCAACTGCCATTACATACACTGTTGTAGTTTAGTGGTATTTGATTCTTCCCGATCCCATTTGGGGTTTTCTTGGCAAAGATACTGGAGTGGTTTGTATTTCCTGCTCCAACTCATTTTACAGATGGGGAACCTGAGGCAAACAGGGTTAAGTGATTTAGCTGGGGCACAGCTAGGAAGTTGTCTGAGATCAGATTTGAACTTGGGTCCTCCTGACTCCAGGCCTGGCACTTTATCCACTGTCCTGCTTACAAACAAAGAGAGAGCATCAGTTCTCCTCAGTAACCTTGGACACGAGGAAGTCAATTTTCAGAGTCACTGCTTTATCTAAGCAGAGTTACATAAAGGAGATTTTATTTCTTTACACTGGGAGCTATTTTTAAAATTTCCTATTAAGTTCTTACCTCTACATGAGGCTATCTCACAGCCAAGTTTTTAGGAAGACTTGGGAAAAGACTTAATAAGTGTTTTGATAACTGGCAGCTAAGTGGCCACAGAACACTGGGCCCAAAGTCAGAAAGACCTGAGTTCAAATCCAATTGCAGACACTGTGCAAGTCCCCTGCTATCTGCCTCAGTTTCCTTATCTGTAAAATGAAGACAATAATAGCATCTACCTCACAGAATTGTTGTGAGGAACAAATGAGATAATGATTATAAAGCACTTAACGCAGTGTCTGGCATGGAGTAAGCACTACATTAATGTTTGCTATCACATTATCATTGTCATTATTATTTATTAATAAATGTTCTTTTCCTTAGGTTAACTATGTGTGGAGGTAGGAATAAGATTAGTTTTAATTGTCTGATATCTAAGAAAATAGTCTTGACACTAGATTATGAATTGCTTGAGGTGCGGAGGCTATATTTTATTTAACAATTGAATTTCCACAGGCATACTACCAGGCATAATCCATTGAAGATGACAGGTACTGAATTAATGGAAATAATATACAGAAGAATAATGTGGGAAACAGTTTCCTGGGAGTGGCATAGCATTTCTGTGAGGTGAGGGGAAAACAGAAGTCAGACCTCTACCACCTGAAAAGAGGAAGATACTAAGATGGGGAGACCAGCTTTGGCTCAGGCCATGTCAGTGAAGAAGGGGCACCTGCAGTCACTTGGTTTGGCTTACTTCCTATTTGATCTCATTATAAGCATCACTTTCTTTTTCTTTCCTTTGTCACTCCTACCTTCTCCCACCTGCTTCCTTTCTTCCTCTCCCATTTTTCCCTGCGTCCCTCCCTATGCCTCAGGCCAATATCTTCTTGGAGGTACGGTTCTGCGGGAGGCACCCAGGTTGGTCTTGTGTACAGGTAAGGTTTCTAATATGACAGTGTCTATACTTGTTTTTGGCAGAAATTAATCATTTGCTTATGATACTTTACGTGATTAAGTATAGCTTTATTTATCCCTCCCTCCACCCTGTGATGTCTCATCGTGCTATGGGCTCGCATGGGGTTCTCAGCACAGTACAAGTTCTAGCAGCTCCTACCAAGTGGAAAGGACTGCCAAGTTTGGGCCTGATGGTGGACTGTCCTCTTGCCTCTGAGGCCAGTCTAGCCAGGGTGGAAAATACTCTTCACCTTGGGTGAAGGTTCAGTATAAGATAATGAATCGTTTGGACTGAAGCAGTTCATTAAAGTTGCCTTCAAACTTACAGAGGGTTCATGTCAAGTGACAAAATGACAGGTGTTTGTAAAATGCCTGCTATGTGCAAAGCACAGAGGACACAGAGACAAAAACAAAACACAACGCCTGCCCTCAAGGACCTTACAAGGGAGTTCCCATGATGAGGAAATCATAGATCCTTGAAGTGCTGAAGTGATTTCTGTAGTCTTGACAAAAATAACACTATTCTTCCTTCTTTTTTCTTTAAATAATACACAAATATGGGAAGAGTTAGCGCAGATAGTTGTAGGCCGCCCAGTAGTGTCCATGGACGTCACTCAGCCCAAAGTCTTACGCTTCTTCTAGGACAGGGACCACAGATATTTTGATTTATATTTCTACCTTCTTCTATACATGGCACTTAATCACAGAATCACATAATGCCAAGAGTGCCCAGAGACCATCTAGACCAGAAGTGGGGAACCTGTGCCCCGAGGCCACAAGTGACCCTCTAGGTTTTCAAGTGCAGCCGTTTGACTGAATGCAAACATCACAGAATAAATCCCCTTAATAAAAGGATTTGTTCTATAAAACTTGGACTCCGTCAGAAGGCCATATTGGGGGACCTAAAAGGCCACATTTGACCTGGAGGCCTCAGGTTCCCCACCCCTGATTAGTCTACCAAATACTTGATTAAGAATGCCCTCTCTAGTAAGTGGTCATCCTTTTGCTTGAAGACTCCTCCTCATAGATTGTGATCTCAAAGCTTTCATCATCTTGGTTGCCCTCTTTTGGAAACTCTCCAGTTTATCAATGTACTCCCTACATCGTGGTACCCAGAAGTGATCATATGCTACACATGGGCTGACTGGAGCTCCTTCATTGTAGACAATGTAAGTAAAGGACAGACATTCATAAACAAGGCATGACCCGGAGCTGTATGATTTTTTTTTTTTACCCTCCGGCAGAAGGTTAGCTGCAAACATATCTGTCTTTTGACCTTGTAAGAAAAGTACTTTAAAAAAGCCCCAATACTCTCATGGATGTATGATGTCTTTGGTTTGGGCTTTCTCTTGAATAATGTGAAGTTCACCCCTTCCATGCCTGCCCCTCATAAATACTCCTTATCTTTGTCCTCCCATGAGCTCACTAGAGGGGAGAAGGGAGATCCATCCAATATGTTGAGGGCCTTCCCCACAGTCTTTAAATATAGCAAGCGTATCAGTGAAGCATGAGACTTATCTTTCAGTTTTTACCTCACTTCTGCCCTATGTGACTGGCCCATCTTTTTTGATCATACATCTTTTTGGTGACATTATTTATATCATGACTCCAATGTGATGTCTCATTTGTAAATATTATAACCTTCTCATGCCCACTCTCCACATCTCCATTGTGCTTTGGGTGATTCTAAGTTTCTCTTACTCATAGGTTATGGTGTTCCATGACTTGCAGACATTTAATATCACCTGAAGAATATTAGTGTTGAAAAGATAGGCTTTTGTTTCAGGGGGAAGCTTAGGGAGAGGGGAAGTCATTAAAAGACCTTTGCAATTTCCCAAAGGCAAAATATCATTCTCCTCCCATTCAATTCTGAGTCTAGTCATTGTCCATTTGTAATGTCTTCCCTGATATTAAAAAAAATGTATATATGTCTGTATACACATACATGCACACATACGCATGCACGTATACACAAACACTGATAGATGAGCTCTATGAGTTATTCAGCCAGCTATATAAAATAGCCAGGACAATAAAAATTCTTCATCCACTTAGTTTTTCTGTGTGGATGGTTAGGCCCAATACTTTTGAATGATGATGGATTTTATTTAGGAGGCTTTGCGGTGTTCCTAGAATTATAGATCGAGAAAAGACTTCAGTCCAATCTCTAGATTTTGCAAAAATGAAGATGAGGAAACTCAAATGTGAGGAGATTGAGTGACTTGACCAAGGTTACATGATTAGTAAGCATCAGAGGTGGGATTTGAACCCACATCTTCTGACCCCAAAGTTAACTCTCTCTTCCCTGGGTCTTGCTGTTTCCTAGGCTTGTCTCAATCTGCACAGTGTCATCCACAGATAGGATGCAGAGGGAATGCCTCTTCAACTTAGGCTAGCTAGGTCTTCTTCATGATGGTGGTTAACACCTTTGGCACAATGTGACAACTTTCCCCTCTCTTATTCCTCCTTTGATATCAATGATAAAAGGATCTTTGAACAGGGTTATCCCAGTTATTGTCATATTTTTCCAGAAATCTTGTATAATTTATATTCATATTATATTAATAATATATTATTATTTTATATTTATATTATATAATTATTATATTATAATTTATATATTTATAATATAAGTATATATTATATAATTATTATAATATAATTTATATTATATGATTTATAATATATATTCATATGAATATATATAAATTATACAAGATTTCTGGAAAAATATGGAATATGCCTTATTGGAAGTGAGTCTTTAAGCTTCTACCGTATCAAGTGCTTCTGTTTTTTCTAAATAATTAGCAAACTAAACTCTGTGAAATCTTGTCTTCTCCTAGATGGTAAATTTAGAGCTGGAACGCATGTGGAGTCCAATTCCCTCATTTTACAGATGAGATAACTGAGACTCAGAGAGGTTAAATACAGTTACACAGCAACTCCAAGTCCAGAATTGTATCCATGTTGTCCTTAGTTAATTTTGTCAGAGTACATACGTGGTCTGTATGGATTATCCTAGCATTTAGCAGGTGATTAATGAATGTTTACTGAATGAATGCATGAATGAATGATAGCTTAAAATTGAGCAACCTGGTGATGATCTAGTGTTGAGAACTTTGCAATTCTGTGTTGTAAGGCCAAATGTTCCATAGATTTCTTAACATCAGGATGAGGGCCACAATGCCAGTCATGCTTCCTGGGTGTGCAGTGAGGAATTTGGGTGGGGGAAAGAACATTCTCTAAGCACTTTTTACCAACAAGGTTCTATGAAAAGATAGTAAGAGAACAGAAATGTATGATAAAAAGTGGTCTTCCTTTAAGTGATAGGACAGCTTGGTTTAGGAGGCCTTATTGTGGAAACACTATGTGGGTAGTTAGGCCCTGGGGCAGTAGGGAAGGAGTAAGAACAGTTGGCACTTGCCAAATGTCATAACCTGCACGATTGCTAATGACTCAGAATGTTTCTTTCAACCTTTTAATAGGCCCCTGGGGAACCTGGCACACATCTATCTGTGATAGATGCCCCCATCTGATTGGCTGTCTGCTCCAGCCATGTTGGTCTTGTGCCCAGTCCCGCCCAAGGGGTGCAGCTTCAGGGATAAATCAGAAGCTGTTCATAAGGACTAATTCCATTGGAAAGGCCACTTTCAGCACTCAGCTTTTGTCTTTCTTGGTGGTTCAGTCTTGACAGCAAGAGCAAGAGACTTGGTGTGGAGGAGGTGGGGGTGGGGACGTGTCTTATCCCTGGATATTGGAGGTGAGTCCCCTCACTCAGAGTTCCCTCCAGAGTTCAGTAACACCTGCTGGGGTGACTATAGTCAGGTGCCCTGGAATTTGCCTAACTGGCCTAGCAAGGGAGCAAGGAAAGCATTAGAAGCTACGAAGGAGCATGTGCAAAGTGGGCAGGGGGTCAGTCTTTCAGTTTCTAGAGTGGGAATGGGGCAGACAAAGCAGATTGTTCCTCAGTCACACGGTTTTTATGTTTAGGGTCTTCACCTGTTGGAGCTAATTTTTCTTGATTAACCAAGTTGTCTCAGGGCTTTAGTGTTAAATCTAGTCTTTCCATCAGTAGGAGGCTGTGTCTTAAAAACCGCCCACACTAGACCAGCATCTTCCCTGGCTTTTAAGGACACGGAAGACCTATCAACTGACATTTTTAAAAATCTAACCTGTACTCTGTCCAGCCTTCTCAGAAATGATCCTTTGCTTAGATCTGATTGTTTGCTTCCTGCTGTTTTTGTTTTAAATAGTTTACCAAGCAATCTTACAGTTACCTTACTGTAAAAACAGATACAGTCATAATGTACTTCTGTTTGGTTTGGTTTGGTTTTGTGCTGTTGCCCGCTGGTTAGATAGTCCACCCCACTTATTGTTGTGGTTCAGATTGCATGTGAAGTGCGACGGATTGTGCAGGGTTTGGAGCGTGAGCTGGGTTTGAAATGGCAAGTGGTTAGTATCTACAACCATGTCTCTAAAGGACATCATCATGCCTGACCAACCAAAACCAGCAACCAGGAACTAGGGTGTTTGCTACTTGGTCCATTCAGTGATGTCTCATTCTTCTGGGAAAATACATACTGGTTATGCATGCTACTTTTACTTCTGTAGTTCAATTAGACCCAGGACCCTACCATTCATTCAGTAAATATTTATTAAGTGCATACAGTGTACCAGGCACTGTGCTAAATGATGGAGAGAAGTAAAGGGCAGTTCCTGCCCTCAAGAAGCTTGCAATCTAAAGGAGGTCTGTATAATGTGAGGATGGCATAGAAGTGATAGCTAAAGCACATGTATTTCTGTGTCTTTGTATGTAGAGAGGAAGCGTGTCAAAGTGGATAGAATCATTTAAGATAGCTTCTAATACCAGCCTCACAAGGTTTTTGTGAGCCTCAAATAAGAGAATGTATGTGAATATCAGCTATTGTGGCAAATGAGTATGTGAGCATGGTCTGTATATTGTTCATAATAAGCATATGTGTATACTATATCATAAACATTAGTGTCTTATACACACATATATATATACATGCATGCATATATATTAAAAACCCAAGATACATGCTTCTATGTATTATAGTTAAACTACATTCCCCAAACCCTACTACAGATTCATCCCAAATTTGGACTCCACCCATAATTTTTATTCTTTGTACACTTGTAACAGATGTATCATGATAGGAATCAGAAGGCTTAGTTAGTGGGCTAAGGAAATAGGCCATCCTGTTCTCTAATCCTGGATTAATGAAATGGAACTGGAACCATCACCACAACTTAAAAAGTTGGCTGACAGGGAATAGAGTGGAGAAGCAGAAGGGACCAAGGAGTTCTGATGAGTCATAGAAACAATTTTAAGGTATTTACAAATATAAATGAACATCTTTAGAAATGTTTTCTTCTAGCACCTGTCATATGGTAAGTGATGAATAAATGTTTGTTGACAGTCGCATAGTGAGTAGAGTGCTGGGCCTGGAGCCAGGAAGACCTGAGGTCCAGTGTAGTCTCAGGCTCTAACTAGCTGAGTGATCCTGGGCAAATCACTTAACCTCTGTTTGACTCAGTTTCCTCAGTAGTCAAAAGGGGATAATAATAGCACTTACCTCAAAGTGCTGTGTGGATCAAATGAGATAATATTCTTAAAGCACTCACTACAGTGCCTGACACGTTGTAGGTACTATACATATACATACATACATATATACACACATACATATATATATATATACACACATACATACACATATGTGTGTGTGTGTGTGTGTGTGTGTGTGTATATATATATATATACACTAATTATTGTTGCTATCTTTGCCCCCTCCCCTTGACCAGACAAGAAGACAAGCAATCGATCAACAGTAAGTATTTGTTAAGTATCTACTAGGTACTGTGCTAAGCTCTGGGAATACAAAGAAAAAACATACATAGCCCCTGCCCTCCAAAAGCTTACATTCTAATTGGAGAGGTAACATATACACAAATAGGTAGGTACAGGTTACGTAAAGATTAAATAGAAGTTAATCTTAAGGGGAAAGATTCTAGCAGCATGTGGAACCATTGGAAACCTCCTGCAGAAAGTATTGCTTGAAGAAAGGCAGAGATAAGGAGAGAGCTAGTGAGAGCTGGCCAGTCCTAAGAGAGATGGAGAGCTGTGTGGGAGGGATGGCAAATAGGCCAGTACGACTGGACCCTAGACCACACAGATGCAAGCCAAATGTAAGAGAAGACGGGATCAGCTTGTGATGAGCTTTCAGTGTTAGGCAAAGGAGTTTATGTGACTTATTAAGTAGGGGAGCGAGATGGGCAAACCTATGTTTTAAGAAATTAACTTGGACAGTTTTTTGGAGGAAAGATTGGGTCAAGGAACAAGTTGAAGCAAGGAAACCAATCAGATGGCTATTGCCATAATCCAGGTAAGAGGTGATAGAGCCTAAACTAAAGTCGTGGCTGTTTGGGTAGAGAGAAGGAGACATATTTGAGAAACATTTGAGGACAAAGAAATTGTAAAATTTGGCAACCGATTAGATCTTTGCCATTAGTGAGAGTGAAGAATGGTGGTGGATAACAGTGGACTTGACAAACTGAGTGACTAGTTGAGTCCTTGACAGTAAAACAGTAAAATAGGGGATTTTTAAAGAATATAGGTGGGCTAGGGTAAGGGAAGATAATGAGTGGCATTTGGGACATGTTGAATTTGAAATGCCAACAAAATATGCAGCTCACGGTGTCCAGTAGGCAGTGATATGGGTCTGGGTCTTCAGACAAGGATGAGGGGTGGCTTTAGAGATCTGAAAATTATGCATTGAGATGCTAATTGAATCTTTTGGGATCTATTGAGATACTGAGAGTTATTGAGTATAGAGGGAAAGGATCAGGACAGAGCTTTGGGAGGCTTCTCTTGTGAGTAGGCATGAAGTTCCACCGAAGGAAGACTACTAAAAAGGAGTGATCTGAGAGGTAGGAGGAGAACCAATAAAGAGCCATGGGGCACAAAGTGTAGGCAGCTTTTTCAAGGCCACGTGGAGGTGTCAGACCTATGGCTCATGGGCCATATGTCACCCACACCACTCCTTAGTGTGACCCAAACCAAATTAAAATGTAATTGGGAAATATTTGACAAAATAAATAAAAATACAATAAAACATAGGTAATATTATGTTGTAAAATTAAGTCAGATCCTTATGTGCATATTAATGACCTCTGTTTCTGTTTGAGTGGGATGCCACTGATCTAGTCTAACCCCTTCATTCTGTAGTGAGAAAACTAAGACCTTTGAGGGGGGTTAATTTTTCTATTATTTTTAGCAGAACCTCTTGCAGACTGAAACCGACCTTTGCTGACAGACTCAGAAGCTATCATGCCTCAAGTCTCTCTGGGGAGAACTTGGGGAAAACGTTAAGGTTGGAATTTGGTCCAGCGAGTGAGCAGTATTTCCATCTGAATCATACATCCCTATCAGGAAATTAGAGGAATTGTCTGAGTGGGTGGGCGAGGACTCCAGTCTTGGGGCGTGGGCAGTCTAGCATGGCACGGCTGATTTAGCCAGAACTGCTGCCCTGATTTTGGTTTGTGTTTGTTTTTTCAGGTGGTAATGCAGTCCCTTCCACCATTGTTGTCGTGTTTGCTAAGTGGAACAGCCTCAGTTGAATATTATCCAGTATTGACCCAGAAACTATAGTCTGGCAGTCTGTGTCTACTTCATAACATCAAATCCAGCCAATCATTAAACCATTTTGGTTCTGCCTTCTAGGTGCCTCCGAGTTTTGTGCCCTTTCCATACCCCAGATCAAAGTAGTATAAAATAGAATGCTAGCCTCAGAGAGACCTGGGCTTGAATCCCAGCTGTGGCATTTACTAGCTGTGTGGACTAGAAGGAAGGAAGGCAGGAAACAAACACCTAATGAGCCCCTGCTCTGTACAAGGCATTGTGCTAAGCACTTTACAAGTATTTTCTCGCTTCATCCTCATAACAAACCTAAGTGGTATTATTATGCTTATTTTATAGTTGAGAAAACTTAGGCAGAGAGAAGTTAAGTGACCTGCCCACGGCTGCGCAGCTCATAGGCATGTGAAGCTGGAGTTGAAATCAGGGGTCCCTGAGTCCAGGTCCACCTAGGAAGAGTGTTGGATTTGGAGGGAAAGGATGAAACAGGGAGTTTTCCATACCAATGAAATTACAAGTCAACCAGTGAACATTTATTAAGTGCCTACTAAGTACTAAGTCTCCATATCTGTAGTCCCTACCTTATGAGTTGTTGTGAGGCTTCACCATTCAATGCAGATAAATCATTTTACACTGCCTGTCTCAACAGAATTGTTGCTAGGACAGTCTTTTGCAGACTTGGAAGTGCTCTATAAAGACTTGCAGTTATTTAAAAAGCTGCAAACTCTGGGAAATGGTGAGAACTACTCCCAGAGACTGAAATGGTCTTCCTTGGTAACTGGTTGTGACCTCGAGTCTATTTTGTGAGCTGGTCTGATGCCTTGGAATCTGCTTAGCTGCCTTGGATTAACTTTTATGACTGTTATATCCCTTGGAGTTCTTCCAAAGATAAGCTTTTAAGTAGAGACACCTAATGGCTCTTAACATTAGCTTCTCTGAGGATATATTTGCCAGGGCCTCTATACAGGTTTTAGGCTCCAATTGGGGTAGGGGAGTAACAAACTGTTGCTTTTGATTTCCAGAAATGTCTTTCCTGGACCTGAGTTTCTTGTCCACGGGGATGTGGTCTCTGGGGGCTGGAGCCCTGGGCGCAGCTGTTTTGAGCGTGATCCTGGCCAACACTGATCTGTTTCTGACCAAATCAGTAACAGCTACCCTAGAGTTTCTGGAAGAGATAGAGTTGAAAACCCTGGATAATGGTAAGAATTGAGCCTTGGGGCTCAGCACTATTCCTGGATAATTCAGAACATTGGTTCTGGCCAGAAACCTCGTGTTCTTGGTTTTATGAGCTCCTCTGATGGCTTGGGGCCTTCTTCAATGCCTCAGAACCAAGGAGTGAAATATGAATTGAAAAACATTGAATACCTTTCTTTCCTTTCCAGAATCCCCAAGGACTTTCAAAGCCCGAGAACTCTGGGAACAGCATGGGGCAGTGATCATGGCAGTACGAAGGCCAGGCTGTTTTTTGTGTCGAGAGGTATGTGAGAGTCATGATAATGTGAGAGACCTTTGTACTTCACATTTCTGTAGTACTGTGTTGTTGTTTTTTTAAATTAATTTCTTATTTATTTATTTTCAACATTCTTCTCTTTTTAAATTCTTAGTTCCTGTTTCACTCCCTCCCTCTCACTGCTGAGGCAAGAAATATATCAGTTCTACATGTGAAATCATGCAAAAACATTTTTGTGTTAGCGATATTTTTTTTAAAGAAAGGGAGGAAATTATACTTCGATTTGCACTGAGAGTTTATTAGTTCTGTCTCTGGAAGTGGATAGCATTGTTTTCCTCACAAGTCCTTTAGAATTGTCTCAGGTTATTGTATTGATCAGAATAGCCAAATCTTTCAAAGCTGATCATCATTACAACACTGTGTTGTTGTTGTTCACTCATTTCAGTCCTGTCCAATTCTTCATGAGCCCATTTGGGATTTTTTTTTAGCAAAGATACTGTAGTAGTTTGCCATTTCCTTTTCTAGCTCATTTTGCAGATGAGGAAACTGAGGCAAATAAGGTTAAGTGACTTGTCCAGAGTCACATAGCTCGTAAATGTCTGAGACCAAATTTGAACTCAGGTTTCATGACTCCAGGTCTGGTGCTGTATGCACTGAGCCACCTCGCTACAGCATTGTAGCATTGTGTTTTTGTGTTTTATCTTGCTGGTGCACTGATTATTCTGAGCAAATGTCTTATCTTCCCAAGCAAGATTCATTTATATATTTGAGTGTCTGTAATAATAATCGCTGATACAGAATACTACGTGATTTGTTAAAGCACTTTATATACCTGGTCCGTTTGATCCTCACAGCTGGTGATTGTGTATGTCACAAATAAGTGAATAATAATGCCTGTGAGGTAGATGTGGCTATTATCCCCATTTTGTTAATAAGAAACCTGTGGCCGGCAGGGATTATGTGATTTGCCTGAGGTCACAAAGTCTGTAAGTGGTCCTGGCCGTGAGGATTCCCATAACCTTTTCAGAGATAGGCGCTCGGCTTTATTTTTCTTTTATACAGACTGACTCCCTGTGTAGTGCTGGGCACTTAGTCTACACCTATCAGTTGGTTGATATGAGTGTGATGACTCTGAGTTCCTCCCTCACTTCCTCATCATAATCGACGATGTTCCAATTTGCACTTTCCCTACATTTGTGGAGAACTAGAACTTAGTGAGTGGTCAGCGCGGCTTCACAGGGAGGACAGGACGATGTTCCGAACCACGTTTCACAGAAGGGTGTGGTGCTGAACAAGCCAATCAGGGTCAATAGACACTGTTCATTTCACCTTTGCAACTAGGAATCTGTCTCTGCAATGCCAGGATGTGCTTTGTAGGGAACAGGGAAAGAGCAGTCTTGTGGAGTTCCTTGACTTAACAACCATCTTTACCTAGGCAGGCTATAGAGACAGGACAAAAAAATGAAGGCTTGACGTGTGTTACCTATGTCAAATTGCCTGTTGTCTTGGGGGGAGGAGGAAAAGGGGAAGGAAGAAAAATTTGGAACTCAGGATCTCAAAAAATGAACGTTGAAAACTATCTTTACATGTAATTATAAAAAATAAAATACTATTTACAAAAAAGAAAAAATGAAAGCTATCAGACTGCTCTCTTTGATCACTATTCCATTAATCAATTCAGCTCAGTAACCTCTATTAGGAGAGAAAGTTCATTGTAGTGGATAAGGATATGGAATTTGGAGTCATAAAGGCCTGGGTTCAAATTCCACCTCAGAAATTTACCAGCTGTATGACCCTGGGCATGTCACTTAAATTTCATGTGACTCAGTTTCCTTATCTGTAAAAAAGGAGTTAGATTCTATAACCTCTGATTTCCCTTCCAGATTTATATTTATGATCCTATGAGCCTCTAACCTACTGAATGACTAGCCTGTGTTAAATCCTGGGGATACAAACAAAAAAAAAATGAAAATTATGCCCTTATTGCTACTGAGGAGAATCAACTTCTTGTTGTTGAGTTGTTTCAGTCATGTCCAAGTCTTCATGACCCCATTTGGGGTTTTCTTGGCAAAGATCCTGGAGTGGTTTGTTACTTCCTTCTCTAGTTCATTTTACAGATGAGGAAACTGAGGCAAATAGGGTTAAGCAACTTGCCCAGGGTCACACAGCTAGTAAGTGTCTGAGGCCAGATTTGAACTTAGGGAGATGAGTCTTCCTGACTCCTGGCACTGTTTCTACTCTGCCACCTAGCTGACAGAATCAACATGTATTTATATAAATAAATGCAAAATATATACAACATGAAAGTCACTCACTCATTGCACTCACTGATGTGCACAACTCACCACAAACACTAACTCTCCTACCAGACTCAACTGACCTCTGGACTTGACCAGTTGCACAGCTATGCAGCCTTGTTGCATATGTGAGCATTTCTGACTGTCCTGATGCCCCTCAAAATTCTCCCTAGAGCCACAGGCATCCCCTCCCTCTCCAATCATCTTTCTGGTGAGAACTATGAGGGAAATCTTCCTGCGCAAAAACAACCCTGGTACCCCTGTCTTCTCCAGGGTTCTCGCAGCTCCAATCTCCTAACATTCCAAATTTGGCCAAATTCTACAGATATTACCTAAATACTTTTGTCTGACATGGTCACCCATTCATCAAGTGAAAAGCAGCAAGTTCCTCAGAGACTTACTAGCTGTGTATATGTCACTTAACAACTGTAAAATGAGAAGGTTGGGCTTGATGACCTGTAAGGTTCCTAAATCTGTGATCCTGTGAAATTGAGACTGATTTTGGGAGTGGGGGGAGGAGGGCAGAAGTGCTACTATTCTTACAGATTCTACAACTCAAGTCTCACACCTGAGTCCTCCTAAATCAAAAGCACAAAATCCAGGGCAGCTGGGTGGTGCAGTGGATGGAGCATCAGTCTTGGATTCAGGGGAACCTAAGTTCAAATCCATTCACAGACACTTACTAGCTGCATGACCCTGGACAAGTTACTTAACCCTGACTGTCTCCCAAGTGTCCCCCCCCCCCCCAAAAAAAATCCAACTGAAACCCTCCTCAAGACTCTCTGCACTAGAATCGATCCTCCACACTACTACCAAAGTAATTTTCTTAAACAGATCATCCTCCACTCAATAAACCCCAGTGATCTCTAGAATCAGTTACAAACTCCTCTTTTTAGCTTTTAAATGCCTTTCATAACCCAGTTCCAACCTATCTTTATATGAAATGTTTCACATTTTCTTGTTTTTCCATCTTTTGACTTTGTTTTATTATTCCTTGATATCTCATGGAATCATTAGCTTCCATTTGGCCAATTCTAATTTTCTTCAGTGAGGTTTGGTACCTCTTTTACTAAACTGTTAATTCTTTTTTCATAATTTTCTTACATAGATCTCATTTCTTTTCCCATTTTTCTACTAGCTCGCTTTTTTGGATTGTAAAGTCTTTTTTAAAAAAAAAATTAAATCACTTTTTTAAACTTGTAGGAATTCTTGTTGGGCTTGTGTCCAATCTTCACTTTTCCTCAGTGCTTTGCTTATAAATGTTTTTGAGATATTGTCATCTTCTGTATTTGTGTCTTGAGCTTCTTGTCACCATAGTAACTATGATCAGGTTCTTCTTTCTTCATTCTTCCAGCCTACTTTTTGACTTTGGATTTTACGTTAGTGCTGGGCTCTATACACTTCTGGGTGTGATATCTGGCCTGAGCGTCTGCCCTCTTCTATCCTTCTGCTCCTTTCACGTCTCAGTCTGAGGGCCTGCAAGTTTTCATTGCTCCCCAAGTGATGTGATCTAGGGAAAAGTCTGTTCGCTGCCTTCCTGGTCTAAGCTTTGCAAGTTTCTGCCCATGGAATGGGTCTGTTGCTTTGTGTGTGGTTGAGTTTCAGTAAACTGCTGCTGGACTCAGTTACATTAGCTCTCTAGGAGATTTTGCAGGTCCAAAGCCAGTGAACTACTGGCTCCTCTTTGGTCTTGGTCTCCCGCTTTCGTTATTCTACCATAGGTTTATGTGCAGGACTCAAGAACTAAGTCACTATTTTCCTTCTGAACTTAATGCCACACAGGTATGTTTCCAGAACTTGTTACTTGATCAGAACACAGCTACAGTCCCACTTGCTCAGTACCACTCCTCTTTGCCCTGGATCTGTGGTTTGGAATTGAATAAAAGGAAACAGAGTGATACCAAAGAGTCCTAGTTCTTACACCCAGTTCTACTTGAGGGGTTCCCTGGGATATCTCTCTGCTCCAGTGCTTCCTGTCCTAGCCCCCGTCCGTCTTTGGGTTCTGGGATGTTCCCCTCTATGGCAGTACACTCATCCCTTGCCAGCCCTTGCTCCACTGTAAACAGACCTTTCTAGGTCTGTCTTCTTGAGCAGCCCCAGACTGAAAAAAATGACCCGTTGTGACTTCTTGGCTTTCTTAGAATCTGGTCTGTCAGAATTCTAGATAGTTGTAGAGATATGCTGGGTGAACTAGGCAAAAATGGCTCTTCTCATTCCACCTTCTTGATTCTGGCCCCATCTTCCCACCTGTCTGTCTAGCTCCATTGTATATCACTGCCTGTCCAGCACTTTGTGATCCAGTCAAATTAGATTTCTCACTTTTCCCTCACACACAGCAAACTCTCCATCTTCGCTTTACAGACATGCTTTACACTGGCTGCTCTTGAACCTGGAATGCACTCCTTCCTCACCTCTACCTCACAGAATCCTTTTGTTCCTTCAAGACTAAGTCCGAGCACCTTGTTCTAAATCTACATGAATTCTCTTCCTGATTCTCTCAGCTGCAAACGTCCTCCATCCCAAACTATCTTATATTTAACTACGTTGCATTTTTTCTTTACATTTATTTTGTGTATAATTCCATATGTCCTTAATATTTCCCTATTGGAGCCTAAGTTCCTTGTGAGCAAGGATTCTTTCACTTACTGTATTTGGATCCCCAACTCAGCCCACATGGAACATTGTAAACACACACACACACACACACACACACACACACACACACACACACACACACATATACATATTAATAAATGCTCATTGATTGATTCATTGATTGATTGATTATCAGAGTCGGAAAGGAGCTCAAAGACCATCTGGTCCAAACTTGCTTCTGAGTAAGCATCCCTTCTAAAAGACATCCAAACAAGCCTTTGTTTGAAGACCTAGTGATTGGCCACTCGTCCTCATGCAACGCAGCCTATACCACTTTGGATAGCTCTGATTGTTAGCAATCGAGTCATTTCCAGTTTGGCACACTTTATCTCCTAATTAGTAATAATGAAAATGACATTCATATCTTTGTTTGCCTACTCCCTGACCTGAAGGGATTTCCCTCATGGCTTTTTCAGTCTTGCCTGGGTCACCTCCCTACCTCTCCTAGGTAGGCGAGGCTGGGCTTTCTTACCAAAATACAGTGAACCTCTGATTATGCCAAGGGAGCAACTCCCATTTACATTTGTTGGGTGTTGCCTCTCCACCACAATGGCATTTTAGGAGCTTATGCCAACTTAATTTCTTTCACTTTCAAAGTAGGGTAACCTGAGAAGTGAGAAAAGGACTTCCAACATTAATTAAATGGTGGTTTGTTATGGAAATTTTTGGTTTCCAGGAGATGAGTGAAGAGGACATACATGTGTGTACATATAAAAGTTTTAGTTCAATTAATTAATAAAGGGACCTAGAGTAATAAGCAAGTAAACAAGTATTTATTAAGCGCTTACTATGTGCCTAGAATTGTGCTAAGCAGTAGGAATATGTAGTTATCCCTTCCACATCACAGCTTCCCTCACTGCAGTTTTGATAAGCCACACACAGGTTGGCATAAGAAATTAAATGGGAATTTGGGGTGAGATTTATGGAATCTCCATGCAAAGGTCAGCAGACCCCACAGAGCCTATGACCAAATACTTAACCAAAATTTACAGTAAGGTACTGTAAACACCCCATAAAAGAAAAAAAAATTCAGACTTCTTCTCTGATATGAAGGAAGGGCCAAAAAATTTTATGTGGATTTTCCAAATCATGGGAAGAGGTGGGGAAGATGTGCCTAGCCCCTCCCTCCCACTTCCTCCACCCCCCTCCATGTGGAAGGGATTACTGTAAATACAAGCAAAAAGAACCCTTCCTCTGTGCCCAAAGAGCTATAAAAATGTGCATACCCTTTGACCGGGCAATACCTGCTCTCAGTCTGTATCCCAAAGACATCACACAAATAGGAAAAGGACCCACATGCACAAAATTATTTATAGCAGCTCTTTTTGTGGTGGCAAATAATTGGAAATTTAGGGGATACCTTTCAGTTGAGAAATGGTTGAACAAGTCATGGTATATAAATGTGATGGAATACTATTGTGCTATAAGAAATGAGGAGCAGGCAGACTTTAGAAAAACCTGGAAAGACTTATATGAACTGATGCTGAGTGAAGTGAAAAGAACCAGAACATTGTACACAGTAACAGCCATGTTGTGCAAGGATTAACTTTGATAGCCTTAGCTCTCTTCAGCAATGCAAGGATCTAAAACAGCTCCAAAAGACTCATGATGGAAAATGCTATCCACATCCAGGGAAAGAATTATGGAGTCTGAATGCAGATCGAAGCACATACTATTTGCTCTCTCTTTTTTTTTTGTTTCTTCTTTCTCGTGGTTTCTCCCATTGGTTCTAATTCTTTACAATATGACTAATGTGAAAATAGGTTTAATACGAATGTATATGTAGAGCCTATATCAACTTACATGCCATTTTGGAGGAAGGGGAGAGATGGGGAGAAAATTTGGAACTCAAAATCTTATGAAAGTGAATGTTGAAAACTGAAAATAAATAAATAAATTTATTTTTTAAGAAAAAAGCCGGGGGGGAGGGGGAGGGCGGCTAGGTGGTGCAGTAAATAGAGTGCCGACCCTGGAGTCAGGAGGACCTGAGTTCAAATCCGGCCTCAGACACTTAACACTTACTAGCTGTGTGACCTTGGACAAGTCACTTAACCCCAATTGCCCTGCCTTCTCCCTGCTAAAAAAAAAAATAAGAAAAAGGAGGGGCATGATGGACAAATGTAGGGGAATGAAGCTTCTGAAGAATGAGGAGATGATTGCCCAGGAAACCCTCCATAAATGGAGATTCTGGGGGAGCCCTTCACTTTCTAATCAGTGGGAAAATATATGTAGTGTTACTTCTTCTAGTGAAAAATAGATTCCTCTAAATGAGAGAAACCTTTCAGCTTAGCAGGCAAGACTCCAATAAGGAAATGAGGAACTGATGAAGTTCACTATGTACAAAGCAATGCAAGACCTTTGTAGTGTGTGTGCCCTCTTTACTTGACTGAGTCTGTTGTTAATCAAGTTATCTATAAATGTGTTTGAGGAAATGGTGTTCCCATTTAAGTTTTCTGCCTTGAATTTGATTTAGAAAGTAAGCAAATAAAAAACAAACCAGACAAACAAAACACATAACTCCTACTGAAGTAGAGTTGATATATTTCAAAACCTTGCTGCCTTTTTAAAAAACCGTTTATTTATTTCTTTTTCTTTTTCAACATTCACTTCTTACAAGATTTTGAGTTCCAAATTTTTCTCCCTCCTTCCCGTCACCCTTCCCCAAGATGGTATGCCATCTGATATAGGCTATGCATGTACAATCATATTAAACATATTTCCATACCAGTCACGTGAAAGAAGAATCAGAACGAAAAGGAAAACCCATGAGAAAGAAAAAAAAGATAAAATAGTCTGCTTCGATCTGCATTCAGACTCTATAGTTCTTTCTCTGGATGTGGATGGCATTTTCCATTGTGAGTCTTTTGGAATTGTCTTAGATCATTGTACTGCTGAGAAGAGCTAAGTCTATCAAAGTTGGTCATCACACATTGTTGCTGTTACTGAAAACACTCCTGCCTTAATGCAAACGCACTCTGTCTCAATTGCAGTAACTTTTTAAAAGGTTTTATCTCCACTATATCATTTCCCAATCCTGTCCCCACACCAGTAGAATCCTCCCTATTAACAAGGAAATACAGTTAAGCAAAACAAAAGCAAAAATATTATACACTTTGACTGTGTTTGACAACATACGCCTCGTTCCACACCTCATTCCTTGCCTCTCTACCAAGAGAAAGTATGTTCTAGAATATATTTTCCTGCTGAGATGCGGGAGCTTTGTGGCACGTGTGTCCTGACCACGAACTGGCTTGTGGACCAACACATTGCCGTTTTTCTTGCCAAAAGAGAAGCTTTAGCATTGCATTTGCATAATGGAGGAAAGGGTCTGCATATTTCATGACTTATAATAAATGAGCTCCATCTCTCCAAGTATGCAACTTCTCTCCTATTTTGATAGAAATTCATTCAACAGTTAACTACTGAGTTCTCACTGTGTGCATAGTGCTGTTAGAAAGCTATCTATAGATTCATCAGTTCTGAGTTAGAAAAGACATTAGAGGTATTCTATTCCACCCTCATTAGTCCGACAAGAATTTGCTTCATTAAGTGATCATCCAAGCCTTTCTTCGAAGACCTCCAATGAAGGGGAGCTCATCATTGCCTGCCATGGCAGGCCATTCTACTTTCATCTGTTTGACTCATTCCAAAATTCTGTGCTTCCTAGGTGTTTTTGAATCCTGACTCTATCAACATAGTATATTAGCTATCTCTTCCTACCTTTGTGTAGACTGAACAATTGGTAAGCAGCTGACACAGGTTCCCACCTTTGTTGTTCAGTCGTTTTAATTGGATACAACCCTTTGTGACCCCTTTTGGGGTTTTCCTGGCAAAGATACTGGAGTAGTTTGCTGTTTCCTTCTCCAGCTCCTTTTACAGATGAGGAAACTGGGGCAAACAGAATTAAGTCACTTGCCCAGGGTCACACAGCTAGTAAGTGTCTGAGGCCAGATTTGAACCCAGGAAGAGGAGCCCAGGATTCTGTCTCCTGTGCCACCTAGCTGCTCCTACAGAGATCAAAAGCTAGTTAAGGAGATAAGACATACACTTGTATAAAGTTTTTTAATGGCACAAAAGTACATAACATTATAAAGTGTTCATGCAGGAGATATCACGAGACACAAGTGTCAGATAAGTGGTTTGCATAATGAGGGATCTGGATCTGGCCAGTACTCAGTAAGGGTTTGTTGTATTGAATTTAATCCCTGTGGGCAGAATTGTCAAGGAAGGCTGTGTATGGAGGAGGGAAGTTTTGCTAGGTGCTGAAGAGTAGCTAGGGTTGAGGTTGAAAGGAAAGGAGGAGAGGAAAGGCATTCCATATGAAGGGAAAAGGCAAAGTAGGGGATGATGATGAAGGAGAAAGAATAAGATGATGATGTGTGATTGCATTTACTTGGGAAATTTACTAAATGAGGAAGCCCCCTTTACCAACACAGGTCAGGATCCTCACTAGGACTTAAAATCTTGACAGTTGCCTAGAATACTGAAGTTAGTTGAGTGACTTGCCCAGGGCCACACAGCCACTAGGTGTCAGAGGCATATGGCCTGGTGGTGATAGAATTGCCTTTAGAGTCAAGGAGACTGGCTCTGTATAATAATATAAAAGTTATTAAAAAAAAGCAATCACTTCTTCTACCTGCCCAGTAGTCTACCCAACACTAAACGCAAAAGAATGATAGAAGGATATGGACCTGTCCCAGGACTGTTTCTATTGGAATTCTACTGATAAAAGATGAGAATGAGAGGAATCACAACAGCTCACTTTTATATGGGGCTTTTAAGTTCACTTTGTACACTTTTTCTTATTTGATCCCCGCAGTTCTAGGAGGTGGGTGCTGTTCTTACCTCTGTTTTCTAGATGAGAAACCTGAAGCTTCCCCTAATAAACCATCAGTTCCTTTCATTCTTGTGTTTGTATCCCAAGAGCCTAGCACAGTGGCTGGTACTTCACAGATACTTGATGCTTGCTGAATGAATGAATGATACTCTCAAAGGTTAAATGTCTTGTCCAAGGACATATAGTTAATAAGCGTTCTAGATTGGATTTCTTACTCCAAGATCAAGACTCTATCCAAAACACCATGCCACCTCCTGAATTAGATTGAAGACATAAACTGGAGCCCAGTTATGGAAGGCCTTCAGTGCTAGGATCTTTGCCTATGATGAAATACCTTTGGCAATGGTGAAATCTCCTACAGTACTATAAGCATCCCCTTTCCCATTTGTACCATGAAAGTCTTTGCCTATTAGGGTAACAAAATATTCCACGTGCTGTCTTGATGTTTTCAAGTCAGACAGGGTCACCCTATGAAACAAGTTTCTTGTTTGTTGGTCATTGTTAGCTGAATAATGTTATAAAATGTAAGTGAGCTGTTGTTTGGCAGTAAAAAGAAGACAGACCATCTTTGTCTTTCAGGTCCAATGACAGTTGGTACTTTCAGCCCTGGTCTCCCTCAGGAAGTGACATCTTTGGATTTGGGGATAGAGTGGGATTTTTTATGCTTTCTTTGAAGAATCAATATGAGATTGTGAAGCCTTTTATCAGTCAGGAAGAAGATTGTTAGAGTGTGTGTGTGTATGTGTGTGTGCATGCTTGTGTGTGTGTGTCTATTAACCTATCTTTCTCTTTCTCATAGGAGGCAGCTGAACTGTCTGCTCTCAAACCACAGCTAGACCAATTGGGCATCCCACTGTATGCTGTGGTCAAAGAAAAGATTGGGTCAGAAGTGGAGAATTTCCAGCCATATTTCAAAGGAAAGATCTTTCTGGATGAAAGGGTATATCTGTTGCAAAACTTATTCCAATACCTGTGTTCTTTCACATTGCCAAAAATAGAGTTGGCTCTTTGCTTGGTTGAATTTCTGGTGGTAGCTTGAACACTGAACTGCCAGGCTTCGACAGACTTGGTCTGAAATTGGCCTTGTAGAGATGAATTATTTGAACAGCACTATATCTCAGTTAGTTAAAGTCAGCCTTGGGTTGCTCTGTAGATTATACTGAATTCCTTTGAAAGCCCAATGGCCTTCTTGCTTGCCATATTCTCGCATGATTATCTTTTTCATGCACCTTGGATAATTAGGGGATTATCGCTACTTTCTTCTTGCTTATTGCTTAAACGCTTCTTGGAATGGAGTTCTGTGAGCCTGACCTATGCTCAAGCCAAGAAGGGCTGATTTATTCCATGGTTGAATACAATGAAATGTTCACAAGGAAGCAGCCTTAGGGGTAAGGTGGAAGTGACCCATTCCTTTCCTTTTTGTTCACCGGTCATGACCTGCTTAATGATAAATGATGAGGATAAGGGTGGTGATGATGATGATGTAGTGGTGGTGGTGGTGGTGGTGATGGTAGCTAACATTTATACAGTATTTACTAGGTGCCAGGCACTGTGCTCAGTCTTTACAAATATTATTTCATTTGATTCTCACAGCAACCCTAGGTGCTCTTATTATTCCCATTTTACAGATGAGTAAAACTGAGGCAGACAGAGATTAAGTGATTTTCCCAGGGTCACACAGCAAGTGTCTGAGGCAGGCAGGATTAGACTCCAGTCTTTCCGATCTTGTGTCCAGTGCTCTGTCCTCTGTGCCACCTAACTCTATCAGGAGAGTGTAGGTAGGCTCTGGCAGACCTTCTCAAGCTAGGAAGACTGTCCAAGCACCAGCTTAGCTAAGTAGAGATCATAGGATCATAGATTTAGAGTTGTAAGGAAACTGAAAAGCAAAAAAAAAAATTCAAATCTTTCATTTTTACAGATGTTAAGTTTATAAATTAAGTGACTTGCCCACAAGGTCACACAGGTAGTGCCAGAGATAGGTTTAAACCTAGGTCTTCATGCTGTAAAACCAGTGATCTTCCTATTGTTTCACTCGGGAGATTAATTTTTCAACCACAGAAACTCTCAAAAATAGTTTACTAAGTCACAGAGAGGTTATGAGTAGGGTCCTTGGACATGTCCTGCCCTTCCCCCAACCCAATGTCACAAAAACTTCAAAAATCCAAGTATAGATATTCAGCTAGGATGTGGGCTCAGAGCTATGTGTGCATTCTCACTAGGTCTTTACCTCATTACTTTTTAATGAGAGAACTCGGCTTAATTTTTGGGATTGTGTGTTAGTTTGGGTTATTACACACAAAACTTTTCCATGTGCCAGCAAACAGACGTGATGCTTTCCTCTGTAAGAACTAAATACTTCTGATAGCCTTTGTCTTCTGAAGAGTTGAAGGCAGATTAGGGAGAAAGGGGAAGGACCAAAGACGTAAAGCATCAATCACTTGGCATCTTTGTCTTTTCTGCAGAAAAGATTTTATGGTCCCCAGAAGCGGAAGATGATGTTTATGGGATTCGTTCGTCTGGGTGTTTGGCAGAACTTTTTCCGGGCCAGGAGTAAGGGCTTCTCTGGTAACCTAGAAGGAGAAGGGTTCATCCTTGGAGGTGTTTATGTGATTGGACCAGGCAAACAGGTAGAATACGTGTGTATGTGGCTGTCTGTCTGTCTGTCTTTGTGTATCTGGGTTTACATACTATCTTGTTCATTTTCCTTGAGAATCTCCCTATTTCCTTTTGTCATACTTCCCATTTTCTCTGAGCTTAGAAGTCATATCTACCTTCCCATTATCTGGGAAAGACAAATCAGGAATCCTCCCCAGCTCCCCAGGATCATAGTAACCCCTAATATTCACAGAGCACTCAAAGGTTCACAAAGAACTTAACACGTCTAGCATAGTTGTTTGGCCGAGGCCAAAAGAGAAAGGCCCTGTCCTTTTCCTGTCATCTCTGTTCACCTAGATTTGGCTCTAATGGGGAACTGGCCATCTCTACAGGAGATTGAGCTCCCCTTCACACATTCATTAGCTCGTCATCCCTGCCCCAGTTACTCCAGAAACCATTCCATTTTGGATTCTAGTCTAGGATTTTCCTCAAAAGATGAATAATTTTAAAAAGTGTGTGTTGTACAAATGTGAATCAGGTATGGGACAGGTACTTTATTCCTACACAGAGAAATGAGGTCATAGCATGGATGTATCAACATAGCAATTTAAACAGGATTCTCAGGTTCAACTGAGAGCCAGGCTACAATCTGATGGGAGGCTGGTAGTAAGTCTCAATAAGACAATACAGTTTGGCAGTTGTGCTAATTTGCCATTTCACATTTCATTTCTACCCTGGGTATTGTCCACTCAGATAGCCAGCCTTGATCTTCTTTATGCTGGCTTCTCTCTGATGCCAGCTCTTCTCTTGGCACCAGCCTACTTCATTCAGCGCCTAGGCACTCTCTCCTATCAGCAGTCAAGCTGCACAACACAGTCACCTCCCTGTCGTCAGTCACGGCAGCTCCAGTGCATGCCCCTGCTGTCACCTTCCCAGCCATTGCAGGCCTTTGTGACTTCTCACGGCCCTGGACCAAAGGAAAGAAGGCACAGAAAGGGAAGTGGCCCCATCCAAGGCACCAGCTTGTGACTAGATTGGGGAGTCGGGGGAGGGACCCTGCAGATAGTCTACAAAACCATCATCGTGCTTTGAAGGCAGAAGGAAGAGAGAAATCGAGAGGTAATAGATTCATTTAGTATAATCATATAGTTCTAACTCAGTAGCCAATCAGGGGACACAACCCAGAAAACAAAAGCTGGTCCCCTAGCTGGTAAAGCAGAATGGCAGCTGCTTACGCTGAGGGGGCAGAAGGGAAGCACCCATATGGGTACCTGCTACGAAGGCATCCTGTTTTGATCTTCCCAGTAGTGCTGAGAGATTGGTAGGATAAGTATTAGCAGGCGATTATGATTATTTCTCCCACGTTTGTTTGGTCATTTCATTTGTGTCTGACTTTTCATGACCCCATTTGGGGTTATCTTGGCAAAGATACCAAAGTGGTTTGCCATTTCCTTCTCCAGCTCATTTTACAGGTGAGGAAACTGAGGCAAACAGGTTTAGTGACTTGCCCAGCATCACACAGCTAGTAAGTATCTGGGGGCAGATTTGAAAATCAAGAAAAGGAGTCTTCCTGACTTGTTTCTATCCACTGCACCACCTAACTGCCTCATGTTACAGATGAGGAAATGTGACTAGTATAATCACAGAGGGTAGAAGCAACAAAGGTGGGATTCGAACCCAGATCTCTTCTAGACTCCAAGTCCAGAACTTTATACCCTATTGCACCCACCCCATATCCCCTTATAACAAGAGAAACTTTCATTTGAGTGACATTTCTTCAGCCACTGAAAGTCTTGGACTCTAGAAACAAAGCAATACATTTCTCTTGTGCCAGACAATGCATTTATTTCCCTTAAAGAGTGGTCTTAGGGAAGATCAAATTTGTTCCCAACTCTCCCTTTTTTCTCCTGGGGAGCTGTTAAGATCTAGCTATGTCTGCATTAATGCCTACAGTAGCCATAATAATAGTAGCAGTAGTAAGAAGTAGTAGTAGTAGCAGCAGCAGCAGCAGCAGCAGCAGTAATAATTTGAATGTACATGTTCTCAAGGCAGCTAGGTGGCTCAGAGGGCCTGAAGGTAGGAAGCCTCATCTTCCTGAGTTCAGATATGGTCTCAGACACTTACTAGCTGTGTGACCTTGGGCAAGTCACATGACCTCGCTTGCCTCAGTTTCCTTATCTGTCAAATGAACTGGAGAAGGAAATGGCAAACCACTCTAGTATTTCTGCCAAGAAAACCCCAAAAGGGACTACGAAGAGTAGGACAGGACTGAAATGACTGAATAATTGCCAACAAAAGTAGCAGCAGCGGCAGTAACTCTCATGTACATGTTGTGGAGTTTACAAAGTGCTTTTCTCACAATTTTCCGGTCTGGTAGGTATTAAAAATATCACCTCCATTTACAAACAGGAAACAGCCATGTTTTATGGATTTTATATACGAGGGAAACAGCCTAATCCAACCTGATCGTCTGGTTGTTTGTTTGGAGGCTGGGTCTCCCTATCTCACCTAGGCTGGAAATGCAGATGGATTGGCATGGAAGCATTGAACTTCACGTCCAATCTGTGCCAGTTCACCCCTCCTTAGACAGCCTGGCATTCCCCGTCCCGCAACATTCCCCTACTCCTGGGGTCTCACCATGTTAGTGCCAGACAGCTCAGTCACCCAATTGACTTTAGCCCTACTACAGCTCAGAATAAGCTCGTAATTCCCCCAGCCTCAGCCTCCCTAGTAGAAGGGATTAGAGCAGTGGTTCTCAACCTTCTTAATGCCTCGACCCTTTAATACATTCCTCATGTTGTGGTGACCCCCAACCATAAAATTATTTTCATTGCTACTTCATAACTGTAATTTTGCTACTGTTATGAATCGTAATGTAAATATCTGATATGCAGGCTGTATTTAAATTGAACATAACCCACAGGTTGAGAACCGCTGGATTATAGGCATGCAATACCACACCTGGTTTTTCTGCCCCACCCTTACCCTCTTCTTTTATAGGAGAAAAAACTTAAGGTCAGTCACAATGGTATTGAACAAATGAATGATAAAGCATTTATTAATTTATCAGGATTATACTATGCTGCCCCTCAATTATTTTGTGACTTGCTTTAATGCTGTGTAAAGGATCTAGGAGCCCCAAACTCCATATACCTTATGAAACTTGAGGTGTTCCTTTATACTCTGCCTCCCTGCTTCCACCCCACCTCTGCCACTGTCTGTCCCTAAAGCTACCAGTAGGAATCCAGGCTTAGTGACCAGGAATTGAACCTTCAGAGTAGCCTCCTTCTCTCTTTGCTTTTACAAACTGCATAACTAGTTCAGCTTCACCCAAGGATGAACTGATCCTTTCTCTAAATTAGTTTTACTTTTAATCAGAAATTCCAGGACTGATAATTAAATAGGCTCCAAAATCCTTCCTACTAGAGGCGGTAACTTAATTTTAAGTATTCCTGTGGTTGTTTTTTCTTATTTGACTTCCTCAAAGCCTTCTTACTCTTCAATCCAACTTGGCAAAGTTTCATTAAACACTTATTATGTGGAGCCGCTTTGCTAGGGGATGAAGATGCAAAGAACCAAAATGGAATTATCTCTGCCTCCGAAGGTTCTTAATTCTGCCAGGGGACACGTGTACCCTGACAGATAAATAGAGAATATAGACAGTCTTAAGAAGAAAGCATTAACCACAGGGGAAGAGGAAGAACTTTGTATAGACTGCAATACTTGGTTTTAAAGGAAGCTGGGGCTTCTCCAAGGCAGAGGGGAAGAGGGAGAGAGTTCCAGGCGCTAGAGAACCACCTGTTCAAAGACTCTGAGAGGAGACATCACGCAGGCCTATTTGTGTGGTGTGGTGAGTGTGTTGAAAGGAATATCCTGAAATAAGACTAGAAAGGTGGGTAGGGAGCCAGAGAGTCAGAGGGGACATTTGAAAGCCAGGCTGATGTGTTTTTTTTTTCAGTACATTATCCTGGAAGCCATAGGGAGCTATTGAAAGTTTCTGAATGGTAGTGCTGAGCAGATCTGTATTCTAGGAATATCAATTTGGCAGCTTCATTCTCCAGTTCATTGATCTTACTGAGTACCAGTAAGCTTTTGGCAATGTAGCCTATTGGAAAGAGCATAGGAGACCCCGCTTTCAATCCTGGTCTTCCTAACTAATTAGTTGTGAACTTTTCAGCAAATCGCTGCACCTTTGTGTAGGTAATTTTTTTAATTTGTCTGGTTGGATAATACCATCTTCATTATCCCACATGGCTCTTGTGAAAATAATCGGAAATGATTGCTCTGAAAACTCAAAGTGCTGTATGCATTCTTACCTTTAATTGTTTCCCTTTTCAATGTTTTAAATAGATGAGACTGAAGGGAAAATCACTTGCTAGCTTTTTTTTCATTGATGATAAAAAATAAATGAGGCATTCCTCATAAGAAAAGGCTATTATTAATAATAATAGCCAATATTTATATAGCATTTTACACCTGTTATGTTATATTCAGAACAACCATGGGAGGTAGGCACTGTTATTCCCATTTTACAGATAAAAGAACAGAGGCTGGGAGTTCAGAGACTTGCCCAGGGTTGCCTAGCTAATGTCTGAAGATAGGATACTGAGGTCTTCCCCACCACCGGTCCAATACTGTCCTTTATGCCACTTCCCTGCCTCTAAGGCTAGCAAGGAGGCTGACCCAAGTGCTGATTCTGTATCTGCTACTAACTCTCTTATTTAACTCTTCCCGGGAATGATGGGCCTGGATAGATTTCTAAGATTCCTTGCTGCTTCAACATTCTAAGATGCTGTTTTCCTCCACCCCTTATTGGCAGCCCCTTGGGCCAAGGTTTGGCCAACATGCTAGATTTTGCCTCCTGATGACTCCCTGGGTACTCATTCCTATGAGGGAGGTTCGGCTGCAGAAGATCCTGGGTGGCACACCCACCTTCACCCTTGGGGGCTGTGTTATTCACAGCAGAAGCTGCTGTTTTCTCTTCTTCTCCCACAAGCCATGTTGCTAAGAATTTTGTTTGACTCTGTTCTTACAAAGATCCCCACCCTGTATCCGTAGAGATGGAGGCTTGATGTTGAATTGCCTCTGCTGGCAGACACCCAAATGCTGCCTTCAGATTTCTTGTCAATAATTATAGTATTTTTAAATCCCTTTGTAAAACAAAGCACTTTCTTTCCAACAATCATGTCTTGTCATTATTGTCCCATCCTGCAGCTGAGGAAATGTCTTAGGGAGATGATATAATTCCCAAGGCCACACAAATAATAATTACTGCCACCATCACCACCACTACTACTACTGCCACCACTACTACCACTACTAGTAGTACCACCATTACCACCTCCCCCAGCATCAGCACCTCTATCACTATTACTGTTGCTACTGATATCACTACTAGTTCTACCACCACCACCACCATTACTGTTATCACTACTTCAACCATTATCAACACTAACTCCTATTGCCATCACTGCTACCACTGTTACTCCTCCTATTACTATCACCACCACAACGACTACTACTACTACTGCTGGCATTTATATAGCAATTTAAGATTTGCAATGCACTTTGCAAAAATCTCATTTTATCTTCACAGCAATTCTGGGAAGTGAGTGCTGTTATTACTCTCATTTTACAGATGGGCATTTTTACAGATATGTGACCTGCCCAAGGTCACACAGCTAAGTAAATATCTGAAATTAGACTTGAACTCAGGTCTTCCTGTCTCAGAGTCCAACATTCCATGTACTCTGGCACCACCTAGCAGTGTCAGAGTTGCTGTTTATGGTATTTAAAGAGTCTTACAGCCATTGAACAAGCATTTACTGACAATACATTTTCTCTCCTTTCCCTTTACTTTGATAGGTGAACTTATTTTCACTGCTCCTTTCTAATGTCCTTTGGGCAGTGCAGCCAGCTCGCTTCTTTCCTGAAAGGCAAAGGAACTGAGTCTGCTTTTTTGCTCTGACTCTTGTTCCCTTTTTCAGGAGGGCCTGTCACGAGAGGAGGTGGCTCTCATAGAGAAGGTTGATTTCTTAATTATCAAAGTCATGATCAGACAGGCAGTTGTCTCTTTACAGCATTATGGCAAAGGTAATCCCCATCTTGTTTGTTCTGTTTTGTATCTATTCCTTTAAAGTATTTTACTTTGAGAAAATGGAAAGTTTTTCAGTTGCTATCAAGCAAAAATTTTCAAAATTAGGTTTCTAGGGGTGGTTTTAGAACTCCATAGACATTCCACCCTCTTCTTTTTTTTTTTCCACCACAAACATTTGGTATCCAAGCTACTTTTCCCACAGCCTGCTTTTCCTGTCTTATTTGCCTATTAATTCTCTTTCCTTCAGTACCATGGGCAACTTAATATAAGATATTTTAATCAAACATCTTTAAATAAAAAAGGTTTTTTAATAAAAAGAAGAATCTCTAAAAATCCTTTTGCCTATGGAACACAGCAACAGGCCTAGTGTCTACACTCTTTATCCTACTCCTTTTTTTTTTTAAAGCTTCAGTGATACTTTTTGGGTTTTATATTAATTTCCTGATCTCCTTCTCTGCTTTATTGAACCTTCTATTGTAACAGAGAAAAATAAACAAAATTAATATATACAACAATTGTAACAACATATATAGCATTTGGTTTTTAACACCATTCAGATAGTCATTCAACAAGAATATATTGTATGCCTGCCACGTGCTAGGTGCTGAAAAGAAGAGAAGAAGGTGTCTTCGTCCAGCAGTCTCTTAATTGCCAAACTGAGTGGCTTTTCTCAGTCTTCATCCTCTTTGACCTGTCTAGTGACAGGTCTAGACAGTGACCTGTCTAGGTCTCTAGATTCACTCCTCTCTGGATTTCCAGGATACTCTTATTTCCATTTCCCCTTCTACCCTCCTACCTATTTTTCCCTCTTTTTCTTTTTTTGGATCTTCCTTATAACTCCTAACCATTGGTGCTCCCCAGACCTCTGTCCCAGACCCTTTTCTCTCTCTGTATTCTCTCAGTCAACTCATTAGTTGCACAAATTTAATTATCCTCTCTGTGAAAATGACTTGCAGACCTATATATCCAGCCCTAGTTTCTTCCCTGATTTTCCATCTCCATATCACACACTTCCTATTGGACATTTCAGACTAGGTAGCCCAAAACACCTGAAACTCAGCCTGTCTAAAACAGAATTCATTAAAGCCCCCTCTCTTTTAAAGGTCCCTATTTTTGTCAAAGTCACCACCTTTCTTACAATCTCTTAGGTGTATAACCTCAGTGTTATCCTCAGGCCTTCATTCTGCTGCATTCCACATATTGGGACAGGTGCCAAATCTTGCCATTTCTAATGCTAGTAATCACTCACATCTGAGCGCATCTCTTTACTCATGTTGCTCCCACCTTTGTCCAGGTTCTCATCCCCTCTCACCTAGACTATTAAAATGTATAGCACTTAGTCTCCCTGCTTTAGGTCTCTCCCACTCAGCCCATCCACCCTTATGGTTGCCTAAGTGACTGTTTTAAAGGGCAGGTCCAACCACATACACTCCCCTACTCAATAAACTTTCTTTTGCTTCTAGGATCAAATATAAACTCTTCCGTTGGCTTTTTGGAACCTTTCATAATCTGGCCCTAACCGGCCTTTAACATCGTTATACATTACTCTGCTTCCCATTTTCTACAGTCCAATCAAATTGGTTTTCTTTTTTCCCCTTTTTTTGTAGTAAATTTTTAATATTTCATTTTTCCACAGTTACTTTCAAGCTAGCTTTCTATCTATTTTTCACACAGAGAAATAGATCCCCTGTCTTTGTGCTCTTGCATTGACCTTTTCTCATACTAAATGCTCTCCCTTCTCACCTCCATCTCATAGACTACCTCTGTCCTTCTAGATAAAGCTCAAGTACTGCCCTTAATCCCTGGTGCCCCCCTCCATTTAACTGCCTTGTATTTATTGTGCATTTATTCTATATGAGCATATACACATGTGTATGTACACACACACACACACACACACACACACACACACACACACACACACACACACACATATGTACGTGTGTGTGTGTGTATTATCTCCTCTTAAGGAATATAAGCTCCTTTAGAGTAGGGGTTCCCCAGTCCCAAAGGACTCATGATGAAATATTCTATTCACCTCCGGAAAGAGAGCTGATGGACTCAGAGTACAGATTGAAGCATATTTTATCTTTCTTGCTTTATTTCAATTGAAGCATATTTTATCTTTCTTGCTTTATTTCAAAGAAAGAGGGGAAATTTAGAATGGAAATTTAAATGAAATTGAAATTTTAAAAATAGAGAAGAGAGTGGTTTTTTTTTGTAATTATATCCCCAACACTTTGCGTAGTACCTGAAATTAAGATTTGACATTACAATTTTAATCAGTTTCATTTCATTTGAGTATTGTAGTGATTTTGGGTATTATACGTGTTCTGCTTGACTTTAAATCTGTTCATGCAAATCTTCCCATGTTTCTCTGAATGTCCCATAGCCATCATTTCTTAGCATAGAAGTCCCATTGAGGACTTCCTTCTATGTATCTGCATTACATATTTCTTCTAGAGGTTAAACCCCATCTGATCTTTCCTGGATTCTGGATTTTTATTTTGATTGAACAATTAGAACTCAAAACAAAATCAACTTATTTTACCCATTCCATTCATATTTCAAAATGTATTCACCCATCTCCCACTCAACAGACTGACACTTTGTTGTCAGTTTTTTACTACCATGAAAAGTGCTACAAATACTTTAGTTGTGTCTGAGGCCTTTCTTTCTGCCTTTGACCTCCTTCAGGGTATGATCCTGGTGGTGCCAGGATTTGTTCTTTGAAGCTTGGATTCAGTCAAAGGTCACATTTGAGGACCTAGAGGGCCTCTGGTACCCCCTTCTTGCCTCTGCTCTTCCCCTTCCCCTCCTCCATCTGTAAGAAGGAAGAACTAACCCTATCTCACTTTCTTGTCAGGGAATTCTCCTAGAGCACCGAGAGAAAGAATTTGGAGATAAAGTGGACCCTGCCTCTGTTCTGGAAGCTGCCAAAAAGATAAAGCCCCACACTTAAACCTCAGAGGGAAAATGATCAAATGTAAGGACTGACTTCGGGGAAACCTAGGGAGATGAGACTGTGATTATGTGACATCGGCTTCACAAGTCCCAGGGAGGACTTTCTTATTTATCCACATCTGCATTAAGTATTTCTCCTAGGGATTAAACCCCATCTGGCCTCATTCATGGATTCTGGGATTTTTATTTTGGCTGAACAATTAGAATTCAAAACAAGATCAGTTTTTTCTTTTTTCTTTTCTCTTCTTTCTTTCTCTCTCCCTCTTTATTTTTTCCTGCCCTAAGCAGGTTAGTCAGTGTTTTTTTCACCGAGGAGTGAGAGAAGTGTGAGGTTTGGCTTTCTGGGCTATTCATCACAGCTCACCTCACTCACATTTGTAGCACCTTGGAGATTTCCAGAGTGCTTCTCTCTCAATCCCCCAATGAAGCAAGCAGTAGAAGGATTTGACATGGGAGAAGAAAGATGTGGAGGTTAAGTGACTTGCCCTGGATCTAATAGCCCTAAAAAAGAGTCAGGATAGAATGAAAAGAGCATTGAATTCAACCTCCGGAGTCCTTGGTTTGAATCCTGGTGCTGACATCCATTAGCTCTTTGGCAAGCCGCTTAGTTTCTTCATTTATTTATGACATTTAGTGAGGATGATAACAGACATGGCATAATGGCTAGAGTACTGCATTGTTAACAAAGATCTTGTTCAGATCGTGCCTCTCATGCTATCTGTGTGACAACACATAAGTAACAACCCCTCTGAGCCTCAGTTTCCACATCTGTTAGAAGGAGATAATGATGCCTCTAGTGACAGGCAGCTGGGCGTCATGGATAAAGAGACAGCCTTAGAGGCAGGAATGAATGAGTGGATAGATGAATGAATAAATGAATGATCATTTATTTGGAGCTCACTATGGGCCAAGCACTGTTCTAAGTAGGGGAAATACGAAAAGAAAAAGTGACCTGGTCATCGCTCTCCGGGAAATAAAAGCACTTAAGAAAGTATGACTAGAGGGCCTAAGATTGAAGCTGAGGGTTGGATGGTTAGACCAAGGAGCTCCTTGGTTATAACAGTGGGTCAGATGACAGGGTTGGGGATCTGCAGGGAGTGGCAGCAGGAAAACCTGGGTTCCAGAACTGCTTCTAGCACCCACTGGCTGTAGGACTCTGCGCAAGTCACTTAACTTTTTAGTGCCCCCAGCAAATCCTTAATACCATATATTGTCAAGAATGGGTAAATCTCCACCTGGGGAGATGACTACTCACCAGGAGCCCTCTACTCTGATGAAGTCAGGAGTCTGGTTAAGAAAACCCAAACTCTCCAGAACCAACTTCAGAGGAGAAAATGCATGTGAGGTGCTCTGGAAACTAAAGCACTGTGTATGAATATCAGCTGTTCTCATTACCTATTCTGCAGGTTTGTTACCTTGTAAACCTTTCAGCTCTATTTAAATGTGAATTACTGTTCATGGGAACTGGGACTTGAACCCAGGTCCTTTGATATGAAATTCAGTGCTCTTTCCACTATGCCATGTTGCCTCTCTGACATATATAATTTTTGGAGTGATATTCTTGGATGTTATTCATGTGGAAGATTTTTTCTGGCTTTTTTAAAACTCCTTTAGATACTCTGAGAGCTTGGTGCATTTTACCTTAAGACTGGAGAGGCTGGGGTTTTTACTTGTGTGTGTGGTGTGTTGTGAGTTCCCCAGGGATGGATTTTGTCTATCCATACAAGGATCAGCCTAGCCAAGTTTGGAAGGGCCCATGAAACAGCCTGCTACATTATAGAGAAAATGCAGTCTGTGCTGATGAAATATTGAATCTTTGTGTATGAATGTGTTGTTATGACTTTATAAAAAGCAGGACTATCCCTCGTTTTATGGAACAGATATATACACGCAAAACTGGCTCTTTTCCCACTAAGTCTTCTGACATCATTGATTTTTAATATAGCATTAGAGGTTTGTCCTACTGGAAAATGTTTTGGTACCTGGCTGTAATAAAACTGTGCTTAAGAAAACAAGTAGGTTTTTGAGTATCTTTGAAAATTAAGAAACTTTCTCATAAAACATAAAGAATAGAAAAAAAAAATAGTATGTTGACTCCCCAAGAAGTCACTATCAACAGTGTTAAAAGTGAAATTAATACTGTGTTGATCAGATGCTCCAACAACCCATTGGAAGAAGAGCCCTCCCCAAGGTCAGTCGTGTGTGTGTGTGTGTGTGTGTGTGTGTGTGTGTGCGTGTGTTAATTTGTTAATTCCTTGAGCCTGCACCTTATCCATCAAACTGGATGGTGAATAACAGCAACACTTGACACAATGCTAGCACATAGTAGGTATTTAATAAAGGCTTCTAGATTTGGCCTGGCCCAATGACCTCAATTCAGTATAATTGACCCAATATTTATTGAGCACCAACTCTGTACTTTCATTGTGCTGAGTGCAATAGGTTGACGTCATAGTGAGTAAAATACAGCTTTTGTCCTCAGGGTGTTCATTGTTTAGGAAGATAATGATTAAGAGAAGCACTCAGCTAACTATGAAATAAGGATGTGTGATAAGAATTACAAAATCCCCCAGCAGTTAAGAGGAGGGAAATTTTTGGATCATAGATTTAGAGCTGGAAATCTCTGAGGCATTCATGTGCACCCCTGTCATTGGTCTGATAAAGAAAGTGGGGGTCAGAGAAGTGATTCACCCAAGGCCACAGGTAATGAGTACAAGAGACAGGATTTGAACATTCATAGGTCCTCTTTCCACTCTACTAGGCCACGAAGATCCACAAAGCCTTAATGGAGGAGAAGGCATTTCTAGAATTAGTCTCATAATGGGAAGGGACTTTGTCTGGCCTAATCCATTCCTGTGCCTGATGTATCAATCATTTCTACGCCTTCCCCAACAGCCATTGTCCAGCTTTTTTTAAACATCTCTAGTGATAGGGAATTCTTTGCTTCCTAAGACATCCCATTCCATTTTTAGACCATTCTGTTTGTTAGAAGGGTCTTCTATATGAAGCTGGAAACTATCTCCCTGTAACTTCCACCTATTAGGTCTGGTTTTTCATTCTGGAACTTCTTAGAACAAGTTTATACTCTCTTTGGAAGAATAATCTTTCAGGAATTTGAAGACAGTGACAGTAGCTTCCCTCAGTTTTCTCTCCTCCAAGATAATCATCTCAGTTCCTCATATGGCATGATTGTAAGTCCCTTCTCTATTCTGATTGCTTTTCTTTAAACCATGATCCAGTTTGTCAGTTCCCCATCTATAATGTGGTTGTGGTGGTTGTTTCCAATCACATCCAACTCTTTGTGATCCCATTTGGATGATTTTTTTTTGCTAAAGATACTAGAGTCTTTTGCCATTTCCTTCTCCAGCTCATTTTACAGATAAGGAAACTAAAGCAAAATGGGTTAATTGACTTGCCCAGGGTCACAAAGCTAATAAGTGTCTGAAGCCGAATTGAATTCAGGTGTTCCTGACTCCAAGTCTGATGCTCTATCCACTGCGCCACCTAGCTGCCCAACTAAAATGTGGTATTCATGACTAAACGTAGTGTTAGTAGTGCAAAAGAAAGTGAACCTATTCTCTCAGTTTTTAGCTATTTTAATCACTGTTTTCAAATACCTAAAAAATTATTGATTGAGCTATCAGTTAACTAAACCCTTTAAGTCTTTTGGGTCATAATACATATTTTCATTAAAGGATGGGTAATATTTCAACAGTCATGAAAGGACAAGGCATTGACAGAAAGATTGGTTGGGGTGATATTGTAGAGGGCCTCGAATGGCAGGCTGAGGATTTTGGCAGGTAACAAAAATCTGTCAAAGTAGATTTGAGCAGGAAGAGATACCATAAGAGCAGTGCTTTAGAATGATTAACATGGAAATGGTGTGTAAAATAGATCAGAAAAGGACAAAATTAGCAGTGGGAAGAACAGTTAGGTTACTGAAATAGTATAGGTCTAGTCTCAATTGTCTTGCTTCCTTATAGCTATATCTGCAGCACTTATAGCACAATGGCTTGCACAGAGAAAGTGCTTTAATAAATGCTCTCTTTCCCTCTCTCTGTCTCTCAAGTAATAAGAGTTTTAACTAATAAGAGTTTGGATTCAGTGGCAGTAGGAATAGAAAGGAGGAGACTTCCAAGGTATTTAGGAGATTATAGCACTTGACCACCAGTCAACTTTACAGTATGCTCAGAATATGGACAGAGAAGAAATAAAAGAAGACATAAGATAAATAAAAGAAGAAATAAAATAGAGAAAAGTTAGGAGAGAGGAGAGAGGACTAGATTTGTATTCAGAAGGAGCTTTCCAGACTGAACAAAAAGGATATTAAAAGAAATAAGGAAAGCTGAAGAAGCTCTTTGGAGTGATGTGGAAGGAGACAGGAGATGAGTAGTAACCATGAGAATCAAATTACTTCAGAGAAGAGTTGACAAAATGTACTTCCTTCTTTATAGGGATGGAAAATTATGGGTGTGGGCATTGGATATAGTGTCAAACTTGGTTGATGGCCTGATGAGTTTCACTAAATTTTTTTTCACCTCCCTTTCTTTCCTATTTTATGGAATGGTACAATGCAGGTAAGGAATAAAAGATACGGTAGAACTTCTAACTGCAATGCTTCCCATAATATCTGGCCTCCATGTTTTTTATGACTCCTTATTCTATACATAAGAATGTATAGAATTTTTTTTTTTGCTCCTTAGAAATTTATAAGTGCAAGCACTGTTTCCTAACTCTAGAGAAATGAGAATGAATCCATAGGCTTCCTAAAGAGCACATACATGTGTACACATTTATATATTGCCTTAAGTAAAGTCTTGTTAGCATATTTGCTTTTGGAGGAAGGGGTGATTATTTCCCCCACCCCTATGGGGTCCGAGTTAGCATTTCATATTTAATATTCAAAAGAGAGGGGAAGAGGGAAACCCAGCATCTCTAGAAGACCTTTGATTCCTCCCTTGAGAGAATAGCCCAAGGCCATTCTCCTAGTATTCTTTCTAAACTCCCTAGAAAGATTCTTCTCTTATACTGTAAATGTTACTCATCCCTTGAATTTTGCTTTCATTCCTAAAACCAGGAAGTTCTCTCTTTTCCAAATAATCAAATTATAGATTCTATCTGGGCTCAGATGACCCCATTATTTAAACTTGGCCTCGTAGACAGGACCCTCCATGTTGCCTTTGTTAGCTAACCCTAAGGAAATTAAAGAATATTCAAATCTCATGCTCTCATCCTTCTCAGTTATTGCATTCAAAGATCCCAATTGTAGATCAGAAAGCAGTGATACCAGATAACACCCTGTTCCCCACCAATCACAATCCTGGGACCAATGGAAAGGAGGGAACATGTCTCACATCAGAGATGGAACTTTCCTTATACAAAAAGGAAAGCTGGAGCTGGGAAGCCATTTGGAGGAAGTGATACACCATTCCAAATTGAATATCTCAAATATTATCTCCTCAGTGTGAATGCAGATTTGGAGGCCTCTAGTACCCTACTCCTATCTCCAGACAACAGCAAAGAATAGGCTTTAATACACTTCAATATACTATCAGACTTGGTTGATGGCCTGATTAGTTTCACTAAATTTCCTTTCACTTCCCTTTCTTTCCTATTTTATGTAATGGCATGATGGAGGTAAAGATGAAAAAGTCTTATTTGTAGGCTTCCTTTTTCCCTTCTTATTTGTGGTGGCAATCCTTAGGTTCACATAATCCCTTATTTGGAGTTGGAGAAACTAATCCACTCTCTTCCTTACTGTAAAACTCTCCCTCAAGGCTCCTTCATTCCAATTTCTGCAGTGAGTGGCCCCAATTTAGGGAAATATACTTGGAAATAAGAGTAATATAAAAGCAAAAGGGATCAATAAAAATGATAGATTTCCTAAAAGAACAAAATTAGCTTTGCAGATAGAAATACTTTATAAGTTAAAAATGCTATAGAAAATTAAGGGATTATTGCTATTGTGAATGCCCTGGAGAGAAGCAGAGATAGGAGGACATGGCCTTAAGTCTTCCCTTTGGCATATGCTGGGTGTGTGACCATGAGAGGGCTACTTTACCGTGACTCTGATAACTCTCTAAAACTGTCAATTGAAAGCAAGGTGCCTGCCTGCATTGGTGGAGAGAATTCCCCCTTCTGGGAGTTTCTTTTAACCAATTTAATCATAGGTCCAGTCCCTGTCCTGCCACATGTATTTTTCGCACTATAGAGGCAGCCTTCCCTGTAGCTTTAACAATTTAGCTAAATTTTCCATGAACATCAAGTCATTATCTCACTTCAAAATTTATGCAGAAGTTTTTTTTCCGTTTTTTTTCTTTCCTTTTTTAAAAAATCTTTGCCTCTTTTTCTGTCATTTGAATTTCCCTGTTTTCTTCTGTCTAGACAGAAAGATAGCTCTCCCAGTAGAACTATGCAGAACTATTTGTCAGTTTTTTGAATAATTGAAAACTTTGATTCCCTTCAGGTATTTCTTCCTTCATTGGGAATCTGGACCCTGTATTTGCTTGAATAGCTGACCTGTGTACAGTGCTTACTATGCCAGGCACTGTGCTAAGTGTTTTACAATTGCCATCTTGTTTGATCTTTACAACAAGCCTGGAAGATGGGTACTATTATCATTCCCTCTTTACAGATGAGGAAACTGAAGCAAACAGGGTGTGACTTGCTAAGTGCTGCGGTGGGGAACCTGTGGCCTAATGTGGCCTTGAGGTCACAGGCTCCCCACCCCTGGTGCAGTGTCACACGGCTTGTCAGTATCTGAGGCCACATGTGAAATCAGATCTTCCTGATTCCAGGTCCCATGCTCTGTCCACTGTACCACCCAGCTGCCCCATGAATAAAGAATAAAGAAATTACCTTACTTCTAACTGGGATCAGACAACCAGGGCCATAGACTGATAATCAAAAGGAGCACACTGTCTTTCCCAGGGTCTCCCTTTCCCTGGGAATCACAGTCTTCCCCTCCCTTGCTTATTTCAAAGGATCATCACTCTAGAGCTGGAAGGGAGGGACCTCAGAGCTTGTTGATTCCAATGCATTCATTTTAGAGATGAGGACACTGAGTCCCAGAAAAGTTAAGCAGTTTGCCTATGATTGGAACTGGAGCTCAGGAGAGATCAAGATCGTGGATGGATGAATGAGTGGGATGGATGGATATGATGAATGAATAGATAGACAGATAGACTAGGTAGACAGACAAGACTAGATAGATAGGCATATAGGTAGACAGACAGACAGACTAGATAGACAGACAGACTAGACAGACAGACAGACTAGATAGATAGACTAAATAGTTAGATAGATAGATAGACTAAATAGATAGATAGACTAGGTAGACAGACAGACAGACAGATAGATAGATAGATAGATAGATAGATAGGTAGACATGAGGGCTAGATACATAAATAACCCTTATCTCTCCTGAGGTCCAGTTCCAATCATAGGCAATATAGGCTGTATCAATAAGATATATGTAGGATATATATATGTATATGGACATATATGGACATGTATACATGTTTATGTATGTACATATATATGTATTTAGAAGTGATTTTGTAAGAAACAAGTATCTTAACAAGAACTCCACGTAGCCATTAGTGAATTCAGGAAAGAGTTTTATTTAACATTCTCTTGCAAGAATGGATGACCCACAAGTAGGCACACTGTTAAGACAAATACACAGCTTTTTATTCCCTGTTCGTAATTCAGATTTCCCTCCCCTGTTCCCCATTGATTGGGTACTGCGGGGTTTACAGCCTATCTGGAACATTTAAACCACCCATGTGAATCTCTGCCCCTGCATACATCTCCCATTCCCCACATTTTGGTGCCCCCCTCCTTTTATTTTCTTTAAGCCTTAAATACTTTTTAGCAATTGAAAATACAAGCCAGGATATCTGTGTTTCCTTTACTATTAATATAAGAAAAGTCCCATTATTCAAGGTTGTGTCTAGGGTTCAAGTGCCTCATCCTTAAAGGGACTTCATCTGACCTTGTAGTTGTTGACACTAGAAGAGGCATTCTCTGGGTTTACTCGGAGAACAAAAGGCAAGTCCCCTCTTAAATGATTATCATTCTCAAGTGGGCTGATAGGTAGGCACCCACAAACTGAGGAGTGATATGCAGAAGCAACACCTCCAATAATGTTTTCTACAATTGGGATATAAATGATCATTTGAATCCTTGGGAAGTGAGAAGACAGTATATGGAAAGAAAAAAGTAGAGGGCCAGGACAGAGCTCTGACTGATTTCTCATAAAAAATCTCTGGTTCTTTGTGGATTCCATTTTCCCTTTTCCTCTCATGTTAAAGAAACCATGGAGTTTTGTTGCCAAAGCGCAGCTGCAGATGTCTCCCACTCAAGAAGGAAAGATGATGCAGACAGATTTATAGACTTCTCTAGGGACCCTTCTGTGCTACCATTTATTTATATACACCTCACTCAGGTTATTGGTAGAGAATTCCCAAAGTCAGCAACAATGTTAGACTTTGGCTAAGGGGTGTGGTACTTGGTAAATGAAGAGGGGCATTAGAGACCATATATCTTCATTACTTCATTTTACAGATGACAAAACCAAGGGATAGGGTAGGAGGAGGAAGTGCTTTGGCCTGCATCATTCAGTTGGTCTTTTGCAAAGCCAGGAGGAAAAAAACCATTGTTGGTTGCCTCAGTGTCTGCTGTTAAGTTTCTAATGCATAAGATTCGGATCACGCTTGCTTGGTACTTTTGCAAGATTCTAGTAAGCTGCCATTATCAAGTTGCCTCTTGGCTTCATGAGATAGAGGAAATGAGAAAGACCTCCCAGAAAAATGTCAGTGACTCTGCAATTTGACAGATAAAAGGGGAAGGAACTGTCCAAACATTTGGGAAACTTGCCAGAGTGGCCCTAGTCTGTGTGTTTAAGGTGTGATGGAGCAGAAATGCTTTCTCAACCAAGAATTACATATGATGGCTGAGAGTCACAAGCTTCTTGGTCTGGGTGCCTTCTCCAATGTTTTCTGATCTTGGAGCTTTCCTGGAATGCCTGGGCTCCAACTTGACACAGAAAGAAGAAGATAGCTGCTCAGCAAGCTTCTAGACTTGCCTAAGTCAGACTGATTTGTCCTTGTCTTCCTGCTCCCCCAAGGGAAGCAGAGTCATTTAGTGAAAACAACCATGGGCTGGGAACAAGGTGACCTAGATTCTAATCCCTGCTGTGCCTATAACCAACGGTGTGACCTTGGGTAAGTAATGAATGTGTCTGGGTCTCAGTTGCCTGAGCTGGCAAATGAGGGGGTAAAACTAGATAACATCTAAGGTTCTTTACTATTCTTTATCTGTGATAATGTGACTAGAGACCTTTAAAATTCCTTCTAACTTTCAAATTCTGTATCTATGACAGACTCTTTTGTTTTATTATTATATGTGAGTCCCTTCCACTGAACCATTCTGACTCTCCTGAATGGAAAAAAAAAAATCACACTGTCTAGAAATAGGGCCTAGCAAGTGCTTTTTTCGGCAACCCAGACATCTTCTACTGAACCTCATCGACTTCACTTTTTTTTTTGTCCATAGTTCTGTATTAGCAACCACACTAGTTGGTCTGCTTTTCTAAAGGAAAGACAGCTTCAAAGGGGTCAATAGTCTTATTTTAATTAAACATATATAAGTCATTCAGTAGTTCAGGGGAAAGGTCAGCACCCCGAACATAGAGAAAATACAAGCAGAGGAATTAGCACAGAGATCCCATAGACAGGGCTCCAACTGTCTAAACAAAGTAATAGATACATAATCACCAGAACAGGAAGTGCCAGTATCTGGATTCTGAAAGCCAGGGGGCTGCTTAACAACAGCTACCCAGAATCTCGTCTGGCCAAATCACAAAGAAATATTCTTCCCATAAGTGAGCACCAAAATAAAATACCAACCTCCCAGTGTATGTAGTTTTCAACTAATAGGCTTAGAGCCAGAAGGCATCACAACCCATGGTGACTCCCTGCCTAACTGGCCCAGTGCCAAAAGGTGTGAAAGCCTTCCCATGAGCAAGCTTCCCCGTAAGCAAGCTCCTCCTTAGGCAAGTTTCTCTCCCAATGTCATAAAAATCTCACTGATGCACCTGATAGGCTCTGTGTGACTCAGGATGTGTGACAGCTGTGAACTGAGCCCAAGTTCAAAGCAGCAAGACATCCATGATTGAAATACCTGTGTAACCCTAGACCTGAAAATAAGGTTCCTGTTCCAAGGGAAGAGGAAACATGTGGTCATATAGGCCTATTAATGGACAGGGAAGATCTTATATTTCATTAACCCCACAAGGTGCTTGTTTCTCTTTTTGCTTTTTGCAGGACATAGTTGGTATCCCACCTTGGGCTGAGTAGCTCGCCTAGAAGAGAAAGACAGTATGCATGTGTCTACATTATACATATATGTATATATGTGTTGTGTATGTCTGTATACACATGCACATACATATGCATAATATGTATGTGGGCAGTTAAGTGGTGCAATGGATAAAAATGCTGGGCCTCAAGTCAGAAAGACTCATCTTCCTGAGTTCCAGTCTGGCCTCAGACACTTACTAGCTATGTGACCCTGGGCAAGTAACTCCACCCTGTTTGCCTCAGTTCCCTCATTTGTAAACTGAGCTGGAGAAGGAAATGACAAACGACTCCAGTATCTTTGCCCAGAAAACCTCAAATGGGACA
>CM053582.1:527342656-527358474 GCA_028627135.1 Pseudochirops cupreus | reverse complement strand
AGAGTGTTCACTATATTTTGTAATCTGAACTCTAAAGGCTGTTCACAGTAGCATTCCTTTGGGAATCTGCTGGTGCATGGCATTACAGCAGGAAGAACTGATGCATAAATAATAGCAGGAAGTAAAAGTAAAGAACCCAAATATTATAGGCCTTTTAGGTTATTTGAGCCGACTCATGTTACAGATGAAACAGAGGCTTGGAGAGAGAAAAGAACTCACGTAACATCACATGGCAGGTCAATGGCAGACCCAAGACCAGCACCTAGGTCTCTGCCCTCCCAGCCCTGGGCCCTTTCCGCTGAACCATTCTGCCTCTTCTGAGGGAGAAAGGACCAACACTAACCAGAAATAGACCCTAAAAAGTTCTTTCTTCTGTAACCCACACCTTTTTTACTAAATCTCATCAACTCCACCATTTTTTTTCCGGTCTTTAAGTCCTTGGTTTCTTTCTTTGCTTTTGAAAGAGTGTAGTTAGCATCCAACCTTGGGCTGAGTGGCCTGCCCACCCAGAGGGGAAAGGGAATACACGTGATTTTTAAGAATTAGAAATGTCAGAGCAATCTCAGGCCTTTGAAATTGCATCAGTAATTGTTTACAAGACCTATGATTCATTTTCAGGCCCCTTCTAAAAATACTTGAAAAATAAACACCACACCACATACCAGGACGTTACTGATCTCAGCAGCACAGGGAGAGAGTAGGGTGTGCATAGAAAGCACAAAGGGGTCAAGGCCCAGCTTTGTGACCTCAGGCAAGGCACCGAAAATTCTCTGAGTTTCTCTCCATTTATTTTATATGCAATGGAAAAAATCATCTCTATTCTGCTGACCTCCCAGGACTGTTGTTAAGATCAAATGAGATTAGATATATAGATAGATGGATGGATGGATGGATGGATTGACAGACTTAAATGATAGATGATAGATAGATAGAAAGAAAGATAGATAGATAGATAGATAGATAGATAGATAGATAGATAGATAGAAGTGTGTGTATGTGTGTGTGTATGTAAAGAGACAGAGAGAAAACTATGTATTATTTTCCCATTTTACAGAAGGAAGCAGTGTACAGCAGTGAGGTGAAGTACTAGCCTGAGGGTATATAGTGAGTTAGTGCCTTAATAAACTAGACTGATTTTAGAAACTCCTTTGTTGTCATTGTTTCAGTGGTCTCTAGCTTTTCATGACACCTTTTGGGGTTTTCTTGGCAAAAATACTGGAATGATTTACCATTTTCTTCTCCCGTTTATTTTACAGATGAGGAAACAGAAGCAAACATGACTTGCCCAGGGTCACATAGCTAATAAATGTCTGAGGCCAGATTTGAACTCAGGAAGATGAGTCTTCCTGACATGAGGTCCAGTGTTCTATGCACTGTGCCACCTAACTGCCCTTAGGGACTCCTAAAGACCTAATTAATGGGTGGAGGGGGAGGGGGAGAGAAGAGATATGTGTCAGTTCCCATTCAGGCTTTTCCAGGAGGATGAAATATTCCCAACATTACTGCAAAAACCTATGGATCATAGCTCTAGTGATGCTAGGGAACTTAAAACCCTTCCAGTCCAGCTCCCTCACTTTACAAAGGGGGAAACTGAGGTCCAGAAAGGTTAAATGGCTTACCCCCAGTCCCATGAGTAGTAGTCATTAGAGGCAAGGTTTGAACCCATATCTTCTGAACTCCAGAACCAATGCCCATCCACCTGCAATATCAGTCTTGAATTCAGAGGCTTTTTGGTCAACTAAAGCATTTCATCTCAAGTGACTGGGAATTGAGGGATGTTAGAAAGCATACAGAGGGCTCTGAGCAATTAGAGTTTACCTGATAATTAACATAACTGACATTAAAATGTAGCATTTTAAAAGCACTTTAAAAATAATTTCTTATAGAAATTATTATCCCCATGCTACTGATGAACAAACTGAGGCTTAAAAGTAGCTTCCCCACACTCGCACTGTTACTGTATCAGAAGCAAGATTTGAATTTACATCTTCTTGACTCATAGTCTAACAAGACTACTATAATACCTTGAACTATTACTCTGATTGGTGCTTTTTAATATAATCAAAGACTCATTGATTGAAGGTGTTTCTGAATGCTTCCCATTTTTCTTCAGACTGAGGGAGGATTAAGAAAAGACCATTTGATTTGGTGATAGAGAGCTCATTAGTAACTTTAGTTTTGTTTGAAGCATGGGGTCAGAAGACAGATTATAGAGCGTTAATAAGAGAGAAGTAAAACATAATGAAACATCCAAGGACAAAAGTCTTCACAAAGTCCCTCCCATTCAACTTTTTCTACAACATAGAGAGAGCGGTTATTGGAGCCATAAGTTGTAGGATCATAGATTTTGAGCTGGAAGGGACCTTAGAGGCATTCAGGTCAACCTCTATCACTTTACAGTTGAGGAACCGAAGATACAAAATGTTAAGTGACTTGCCTACAGTCACACAGCTGGTAAGCATCCGAGGCAGGATTCAAATTCTATCTTCCCGACATTAGATCCAACACTCTATTGGTTACACAAACTATGTTGTAGCTCTAAGCTAACTTTTGGTCGGTGGTTTCCTTTCTTTGGGTTTTCAGCTGCCTATTTGTAAAATCAAGGTTAGATGGTCTATGAAGTCTCTTCCTGTTCTAACATTCTGTGGCCCCACAAGTCTGTTCAGAAAGGAAGAGTCTTTCAGGAACTTCTGATGCATTGCTGTCCACCAGATAGTTTAATCAGTAGAGGGAAATGGTGACAGAGGAGGAAGTCTGGGGGGGGTTAAGGTTAAGGGTTGAGGAGGAGTTGTGGTCTGTGTGTGTGTGAGAAAGGAGAACGAAGCACAGATGGAGTGAATTTCTCAAACTCCAGAAGGGATTGAAGATGTCTTAGCATTTCCAGTCCCAACCTGGGACTGAACAGAATAGAACCTATTAATCTCATAAATAGAAAAAGTACATTGCTAGAAGGGCAATCTATATTCAGGTTTAATGGTATGTTGGCTGATGTTTCCCTTGATCCAAAAAAAAACATTTAATTTATCAGCATGAAGGCAGGACACATAAACTGGGAAACGAGGGAAATATGTTTTATGCTAAGAGGCCATGGAAAATATAATGTAAAGATAACTAACCTTAGAACTCAGAAGCTCAGGAATCTAGTTCTGGCTCTGCCAAATAGTAACCTTGAGTGAGTCATCCCACCCTCTCAAAGCCTCAATTCTCTCATCTGTAAAATGGGATAGCTAGGACTAACCTAGAACAGTCATTCTTTTTTTTTTTTGAGAGGGCAAGACAATTGGGTTAAGTGACTTGCCCAAGGTCACACAGCTAGTAAGTGTGTCAGGTGTCTGAGGCTGAATTTGAATTCAGGTCCTCCAGGCTCCAGGGCCAGTGCTCTATTCACTGAGCCAGCTAGCTGCCCCTAGAACAGCTATTCTTAACATGGAGTTTGTGAATTTGTCTTCTTTAAAAAAAATGTATTTTGATAACTGGATTTCATTATAAGGTTTCCTTTATGATCCTGAGTATTTTATTTTATGCATTTAAAAACATTATTCTGAGGAAGGGTCCACACAAAGTAATAGCCAAAAATCAGAGCTAGTGTTTATATAGTGGTTTAAGGTCTGCAAAGTGCTTTACCTGGGTTATCGTATTAGATTTTTACAGTAACCCTGCGAAGTAAGTGTTATTATTATCTGTATTTTACACATGGGGAAACTGAAGTGACTTGTCAAGAGTTGTCTTAGGCAGGATTGAACTCAGGTCTTCCTGGCTCTAAGTCTCAAATTCTAGCCATTGCACTCATCCGGCTGCCTAAAAAAGGTTAAGAACCACCATCCAGACAGCTTCTATGGTTCTCGCCACTTCTAAATCCTATTTTAAGGCCGAGCTCTATGGTTTGTTATTCTTAGTAATGGAGGGTACTTTACTGAACACTATGTGGGGTACAAAGAAGTATAAATTAGGATTCTTGCTCATGAAGAACTTACTTAAAATCTAGTGAGGAGTTAATACATGAAAAGATACAGCACATAAGGCATCCTTCATTCCCCTTATGACTGCTTCTGATTCTCTGGAATTTATCAACATCCTCCTCTATCTCCTCCTTTTTCACTCCTTTTGGGTGTTGTTTTCCATCACTAGAATATAAGTTGTTGAAGGGCAGGGGCTATCTTTCTTTTTGCTTGTATCTGTATTTCCAGTGCTTAGCGCGGTGTAAGGCACATAGTAAACACTTCATTAATACTTGTTGCCTTCCTTTCCAGTGTGTGATATATGCCAAATAAGAGGAATAGATAGTCAGTATTAGTAGAGTTCAAAGGAGGGAGTGAGCATCATGGGTAGGAAAAGCTTCATGAAGGAAGTGACGTTGGATCTGGGTTATGAAGGGTGGGTAGAGTTTAAGCTAGTGAAGAGAAATAGGGAGAGAATTCTAGATAGGGTTATAAGCTCTTTTGGAAAACAGTGAGAAAACCAGACTGGCTAGGACAAAGAGCATGCATAGGAAGGTCCAACTGGAAAGGTAGTATGGGATCAGACAATTATTGAATAAAGGTATTACAGTGAAAGGTTTTTTGTGATTCAGTCAGCAACCAGTATTAATAGACACACCCTTGGTCCAAAATTAACAAGAAATCTTCACCTTTCCTAGATGGTTTAAAAGGGAGGGAAAGAGGGGAATTCATTTTTTCCCATCTTTTAGATTTATTTTCTACATCTGAAGACAAAAAAATATATTTCTTAGTCCACTGATGACAGTGGCATACCTTGGGTAGAAAGAATCATGAATTCTAATTAGGATTTCCCTCGATTGACTTAAGCATGAAATGTTAGATTATTTAATTTAAATATGAGCATGAGGTGCTCACATTTAATTAGTATTTTATAGTTTACAAAACGCTTTCCTTACCACACACCTTTTTTATCCCCATTTTATAGGTGAAGCAGTTGAGGCTCAAGTTAAGCCATTTGCCTAAGGTCGAACACTTAGATAAGTAATGGAAATGGACCTTCAATCCAGGCCTTTCTACTGCTTTCTTTCCCACTTCTTTCTGCTGTAACTCACTGCCTCTCTTAGAGATCTCTCCATTAGAAACTAGAAACGGAAGAAATTCAGAGGTCATAGAGGTTAACCATAGTAGCAGCAGCAGCAGTAGCAGTAGTACCAGCATCCGCAGCAGCAGTATTAGTAACGGCATCAGTAGTAGCAGCAATATGGTGCAATAGATGAAGCATCAGGCTTAGAGTCAGGAAAGGAAGACTCATCTTATGAAGTTCAAATCTGGTCTCAGACATTTCCTAGCTGTGTGACCCTGGACAAGTCACTTAACCCTGTTTGCCTCAGTTTCCTCATCTGTAACATGAGCTGGAGAAGGAAATGACAAAGCAGTCCAGTATCTTTGCCAAGAAAACCCTACTGGGGTCATCAAGAGTCAGACACTACTCAACACTGCATTTATGTTGCATTTTAACATTTGGAAAGCACTTTACACATTTTTTTTTCATTTTACCCTCACAACAACCCTTGGCAGATAGGTGCTGTATTATCCCTATTTGTTGTGGTGGTTGGTCCTTCATTCTCAAAGAGTATCATGACGTCAGGAAGGTGACTTCCAAGTTTGGGAATTTAAGTGAGGGAAGGCTGTGCCAAATCACCAGCCTCACTTTCTCCTCTGTAGTCATTTATGTCCAGGGGCAAGATACTGTTACAGGAATCTGAACATCTTCCCTGCCCCTTGGCCCCTTGATAGGCTTAAGTGGCTCTGAGAACCTTCCCTGATTTGAAAGTATACTCTGCCCCCTAATAGGCTGAATGTGGTCACACGGAGCCTGTGGCGGGAGGCTTGTTTTTCCGGGAATGCCCACGCCTTGTTACTTTGTGATTGGGCAGTGGATCAAGAGGGCTGTGACATTCTCTGATCCAGGAGAAGGCTATATACACGCTCTGATGTGAGGTTTTGCTTTGGGGCTCACTTTGAGAAGAGTTGTGTGATTTGACCAGATGAGACTCTGGGAAGCCATTGAGGCCCCCCCCCATGTTGGTGGTTCCCTCTCTGGCAACTGAATAGGTATGGATGTCTGCTTGTAACTTCTGCTTATAACCTCTGAAGTTCAGGGTGCTGACTTTTTCCCCTGAATTAGGTAAATGATATGTGTTTGATTGATTAAAGTAAGATTGTTAACTCATTTTGAGTTGCTTTCCTTTAGAAAAGCAGATCGAAGAACCTGTGCTAGCAGCCACCCTGGGAGTGCTAGGGTGCTTGCTGATACAGATACCTATCAGCATGACTAGAGATGGCCCCCATCTCCATTTTATAGATAAGGAAATTCAGACAGACAGAGGTCCCGTGACTTGCGCAGGATCACAATGCCAGTAAGTGTCTGAAGATGGATTTGAATTCAGAACTTGCTGACTCTAGGCCCAGTGCTTTATCTGCTTCTCCACCTAACTGCCCTGGTTCCTGGTATCCTGAAACTCTGACTTTAACTTCTTAGTTCCCTGAAATTAATGAATACAATCCTAGTGAATGGGAAGAGCACATCCAAAAACCTTAATTCGACCAAAGCAAGGAGATTAGCTCTCTAAAAAACAAATTGCTTGGAAACAATTCTTGTTTGTGGCTTTACAGTTAGGAGAGCCTTAACAGGAGAAATGATAGGAAGGAAAATTGCAAATATAGTTGACATGGAAAATGATGTGAGTCACACTAATGCATCTTGCATACAGAATTAAGATTTTTAAAACCTCAAAGCGCAGTAGTAAGAATTGCTGGAAAGAAATAGGGAAGAGGCTTCTGAGAAAGCTTCTCTTCAGTGAAAATGAATGATTCATTGGGAACCACACAGTTTAGTCCTTAATCACAAACAGCCTCTTGTCATTCTTTAGTTGTCTCATGTGTCCATGTGTTGGCTCCCCTAATGTGACAACTATGAGCTCATCAGCTGTAGAGACTGGTTCATGTATATATGTCTTGGTCTTATAGTGTTTAGTATTGTGGGGAAGAATTTCTCTATGGAAATTTTCCCTAAGATAATCTCAACAACTCTATTTTTCAATATTGTCACTAATATAACCAAACTCAATTACGACACCATGATACCCAATTTGCATCTTTTGTGAGTCCCCCAAATGCTTGTCAGATGATTAATGATCCTGGATTGTAGTAACATGCACTTAATAATATTGATTGATTGACTGATTGATTGATAATGATTTAAGCTCACTCATGGGCTTCAGTAGCATCAACTGCCTTTGTCCTCTAACATCATCTTATTATGTATTATGTACATATCAGCATGACTCCTGTGGAGCTCACTGCCTCCAAGACAATGTTTCAGTTCACATGATGTTTTTATTTTGCAAACCATCAGCAAGTTTAAATGGGGTGTGCCTCTATTTAATAAATACATTCTGATTGATTGAAAAGGTTTTGCCTGACAAGAGGCTGTTTGTGGATGAGCTCATAAGTCTTCCTGGCTGCCAGCTGCTGCAGAACTGTCTCGGGTTTTAAACTCATGCATAATCAAACACTGCATAAAGCAGATGCCTTTTTAACTTGCAAAAGCTAGTGCCCAAGCTCTGCATTGACAGGTGCCGTGAAAATGCCAAAAGAGAAATAACACACAAGTAGTGAAAAAAAAGTTTGAAAATATCAACTGCTATGGAGAGTAGGGGAAATTGTGCCGTGGTAGATAAAGCTCATTATCTCATTTGACAGTGTTATTCTGCTTCTAAAGAGAATACTGGGTATATAGTTCATCTAGATTTTAGCAAGGCTTTTAATAGCATATCTCAAATTATTGCTGTGGAGAAGATGGAGAGATGTGAACTAGACCAGAAATCTCCAAACATGTTTTAACATTGCACATATATAAATAAAACATTTTGAGCACAATTCCAGTGTTTACCAATTATTTACATGTAATGCCATATTGGGACGACTAGGTGGTGCAAGGGATAGGGCAATGGCCTTAGAATTAGGAAGATTCATCTTCATGAGCTGAAGGAAAGAGGAGAATTTGGCCTCAGACACTAGCTGTGTGACCCTGCGCAAGGTCACACAGCTTACCCCTTTTTGCCTCAATTTCCTCATCTATAAAATGAGCTGGAGAAGGAAATGACAAAGCAGTCCAGTAACTCTGCCAAGGAAACACTAAATGGGGTCACGAGGAGTCAGAAAGGACTGAACAAGAACAACACCCTACTAATCATAGGATCTAGGTTTTGAGCTGGAAAGGACCATCTAGTACAGCCTTCTCATTTTATACATGAGGAAACTGAGGCACAGGGAAATTAAGTTACTTGCTTGAGGTCATAAAGTAGTTATTAACAGTTCAGTAAGAACTTGACAAAGGTCTCAGTAAAGTACCCCCAGGGGTCTGTGCTTGGGTTTGCATTGTTTTACATTTTTATCAATGACTTGGATAAAGGCATAAATGATATACATGTTCATCAAATTTGTAGGTGGCAGAAGACTGAGAAAGGGAGAGAGTAGATGACAGCTCCAGGGACCAAAAGACTTGGTCAGGCTGTAGCATAGGGCTAAATAAAATGAGTGGAAATCGAAGGGGAGTAAGTGGAAACGTTTAGACTTTGATACCAAAAAACTAACTCCATAAATACATATAGGAAGGTCAATGGCACCAAGAATTTAATATGCTTACTATTATGCTATAAGGAAGGAAAATATTCTAGGCCCTGAGAGCACAGAGGGAGGCCAGAGAGTAACCCAATTTGACTGGAGAATAAATGCATTGAGGCGACTAATATATGAGATAAGGCTGGAAAGGGTGGATATGAGAACTGCTGTAAGAACAGGTAGATTTCAGAAAAACCTGAAAAGACTTTTATGAACTGATGCTGAGTGAAGTGAGCAGAACCAGAGCCTTCTACACAGCAACAGAAACACTGTGCAGTGATCAACTCTGATAGACTTAGCTCTTCTCAGTAATACAGTGATCCAAGACAATTCCAAAAGATTCACGATGGAAAATGCTATCCACGTCCAGAGAAAGAACTGACGGAGTCTGAATGCAGATTGAAGCATGTTATATTCATTTTTGTGTGGTTTTTTCCCCTTTTGTTCTCTTTCTTCTTTTATAACATGACTAATGTGGAAATATGTTTTACATTATTGCACGTGTACAACCTATATCAGATTGCTTGCCATCTGGGGGTGGGAGGAGGGGAGGAAGAGAGAAAAATTTGGAACTAGAAATCTTTCAAAAACTGAATGTTGAAAATTATCTTTATGTGTAATTTGGAAAACTATATAATACTATTAAAAACTTTAAAAAAGAGAATTTAGTATTCTTTGAGGACAGGAAGTCTTTTTAAGTAATCTGAGAATAGATTTTAATACTCCCATAGAGAAAAAATAATAAATAATGGAGTGAAATTATGGAGACTCCAAAGTGAATTGAAAGGAAGGTAGTAGAAATACAACCTTTTCCCCTCTTCATTATTCCCATCGCTACCCCTCTAGTACAGATCCTCATTACTTCTCACTTGGATTATTTCTATAACCTCCAAATTGGTTGTTTCACCTCCATTCTTTTTTTTTTTGAAGGGTAATTGGGGTTAAGTGACTTGCCCAAGGTCACACGGCTAGTAAGTGTTAAGTGTCTGAGGCCAGATTTGAACTCAGATCCTCCTGACTCCAGGGCCAGTGTTCTATTCACTAGCTGCCCCTCACCTCTGTTCTTTCCACCTGCTTTTCTATTCCTAGTCATCTTTAATGCCACTGCCAAAATAGCTTTCATTATGCATGGATCTGGTCACGTGACTCCTCAAAAATCTTCAGTGACTCCCTATTGCCCAAAAAAGAAAATTTTAACACCTCTGATTGACATTCCAAGCCCTCCACAATCCACCCTTTCCAGCCTTATCTCATATATTAGTCGCCTCAATGCATTTATTCTCCAGTCAAATCGGGTTACTCTCTGGCCTCCCTCTGTGCTCTCAGGGCCTAGAATATTTTCCTTCCAATTTTTCTGCTGTTGAATTTCTGCCTGCCCTTAGAAACCCAACATAAATTCTCTCTTCTCCAAGATTTTCCTGATTTCCCCTATCCCACAGGTAATATTGAAATCCTTCTTCAGATTCTCTTTTAATTTTGCTGTATAGTATAACAACTGGTGGTGTTATCCTATGCTCCTACTGCTCCATAAGATTGATGAAGCCAAAAACAGTTTCTGAACTCAACTATACATCCCCCAAGCATAGTGCTCTACAATGGGCATTTAAAGTTTGTTAGTTAAATGAACGGTTATATCCACTATGTGGTAACTTAACATGGGTCAGCTCAGTGGCACAGGGGATAGTGTTGGGCCTAAAGTCAGGGAGACTCATCTTCTTGAGTTCAAATCTGACTTCAAACTAGCTGTGTGACCCTGAGCAAGTCACTTAGCCCTATTTGCCTCAATTTCCTCATCTATAAAATGAACTGGAAAAGGAAATGGCAGATCACTCCAGTATCTTTGCCAAGAAAACCCCAAATGGGGTCAAGAAGAATCAGATAAAACTGAACAACAAGAAACATAAAAATGGGAACCAACTTGCATGACCTTTGCCCATTTGCCCCATGTTTAGATATTTTTCAATTCATTTGTAAAGGGCCGACTTAATTGGAGAGAATCGCAAGCCCTCAGAATAGAGCCTGAAACATAAATAAAACAAGAGAGTGACAAAATTCTGCTGTTTGCGGTCTGGCTTCCATGGAGTCATATGAAGGTGGGAGGGATGTATTTCTTGTCCCCAATTTTTTCCATTGTTCATCTGCCAAAGCTCCCTGGTTCACCTGGATTCCTTTGATGCTAACTTTAATCTAGAGGAAGTTAGTAAGCCTGTTCCAACAGATGCTTTATTCACAGTCCCCAAGGGAGAAAGAAGCATAGCCCAATCCCAGAAAGTGGGAGGTGTATTAGCACCCCACTCCCAGCCCTAGAAACTCTGAAGCTAGGAAATTATAGTCCTTGAATGATTTGCTAGAGAGATCCTACCAAGATGATGTGATTTCTGTTTTTAGTTTAGCTTCTTACTCATGATGACCCCTGGGCAAATTGCTTCACTGCTCTGGGTCTAATGAAGGGAAAATGATGCTAATGATGCCCACCTTGCCTGAGTGCAGCATTTTGAATGAAGTCAGAACTGGAAGAGTACTGGGCATTTGGGGAGAAATCGGGGTTGTTCTTCTAGAGCTCAATTCTCCCTAAGGCTGGACCCACAGTAGTTAGTTAGGATTAAGGCCCAGAGCATAACTAACTGCCTGTTGATGCCTGAAATTCTTTTAACTGGATTGAAGACACACTGGGAGATAAAGTTTATAATGCAAAGCCCCTTGATAGACAGAGGGAGTACAGTGACATATTCATTCAGTTTTGTCATTCAGTCATTTCAGCCCTTTCCAACTCTTCATGACCTCTGTTGGGGTTTACTTGGCAAAGATACTGGAGAGATTTGCTGTTTCCTTCTCCAGCTCATTTTACAAATGAGGAAACTGAGGTAAACAGGGTTAAGTGACTTGGTTAGAGTCACACAGCTAGTAAGTGTCTGAGGCCAGATTTGCACTCACAAAGATGAGATTGTAGGCCCATTACTCTATCTGCTGCACCACCCAGCTGTCCTATTCATTCCGCAGGATAATATAATGGACAGAGCCTTGCCTGAGGCTTAGATAGGAATTATAGGGAGAGAACACAAGGGCTCTGGGCACTTGAAATGGGACCGAGGTTCTTCCCACAGCCCCAACCAGAGGCAAAGGAAAAACATAGAAAGGGAAGGTTAGGGATTCAGAGGACTACCACCAATTCCATCTTAAGCCTCCCTACCTTTGCTCAAGGAGAAAATAGAAACGTGCCTGTTTGGCATCTAAAGCTCTACACTGTCTGGCTCCAGTGTGTCTTTGGGGATTAATTTTACTCTAGGGCCTTACACAGGCTTTGTGCTGCAGACAAATTGGCCTAGCTGCCTCTGCACACTCTGCCTCTCATGCCTGGAAGGCTCGCTCCCTTTGCTTCTTGGAATCTATAGCTCCCTTGAGTGCTCAGTTCAGGCACGACTTTCTAATTACGTGAAGCCCTTTCTGAATTCAGACACCCACAACCTCTGGCGCACCACATTATCCCCAAACTACTTTATGCTTAATTTGCACATGATTTCATGTGTTCATCTGGGTGCTTGCTGTTAACACTCATCCTCCTACTTCTAGAACACATGCTCCTTGGTATGAATGACTGTTCCATTTTTGCCCTTGAATTTCCAGGGTCTAGTATATGGCTCTTAATAAATGTTAGTTGAGCTTTTTCTGTTTTATGCAGTTCTCTGCTTAGACTTCAAAAGGTTGTTAGGTTGATGCCCTTTTAGGAAAGGCGGTGACTTCTCTCTTCTTCCCCATCAAAATTACTGTGCTTTTCTTTTGTATATTTTATGTTTATGTCATCTCCAATAGAATGTAAGCTCATTGAAGGCAGAGACTTACATTTATATCCCCAGCACCTACCTAGCAGTTCCTGGAGAGCAGTAGGCTCTTCAGAAATGCTTGTAATTCATGAATTGTTTAATTGCTCCTGCCCTAAATGGCTCACACTGGTATTCTGCCTTCCAGGATAGTGCTAGATGCAGAGAACACCTGGCCACCAAGGAAGCATAGCACTAGAAGGAGATAGAAAGGGGAGCTCATGTGGAGAGAGCAAAACTATGACAAGCTCCACCAGTGTGGGTGAGAGGAGAGAAAGCAAAGCTTTTGAGCTCCAGGGGCTTTATTTGCAATTATTTCCTGAGTGGCTGAGGCTGTCATCCAAATCTAAGAGATAGGAAACCGTTGTGCAGATACAAAGTACAGTCCACAAAGCCAGTTAAGAAGGCAGGAATTCTGGGAAAGCAGCATGAAACCAGAGTCATGAAGACAAGTAAATGAGTGATAATTATTGGGGAGATATAAAAGAGGCTTGAAATCAGTACAGCTGGATCCAGAAAGTAATGATGAGGGGAGGAGGCTCCTCACTTGCACCCCTACCCCCTCACCTCCACTTTTTACCCCCAGCCTCTTTAACTCAGTGTAGGAAAGGTACAGCATGGCAGACAATGTCTCTTCAAGATGGTTAGGCCCATTGGACATCAAGTTGGGAATGTCAGCATAAAGGGGACATTGTTCAGACTATGGCCAAGATTTGAGGTATTCTGAAGGTGAGCTGTCCTCTAAAAATGACCTGACTGTTGAAAACCATGACTTTGTGAATAGGCATTTGTTAGGGTGCTTGTACCCCTGCCAAAGTAAACTTTCTAATTCATTCAGGGACATGATATAGTGTTGCTATCCTACTCAAACCCCCACACTGGCTTACCACTGCGTGCTGGCACCTACCCTGTTAAAGCCCTCAGGGTTCTAGCTCCCATTTACCTATGCAGCCTTATTGTGTTGAGCTAGAAGTTTGAGCTTAGAAATTGAGCTTAGAAATCATCCCAGGGGTGGGGAACCTGTAGCCTCCAGGCCACATGTGGCCTCTAGGTCCTCAAGTGCAGCCCTTTGACTGAGGCCAAACTTCACAGAACAAATCCCGTTAATAAAAAGATTTGTTGGGGCAGCTAGGTGATACAGTGAATGGAGCACTGGCCCTGGAGTCAGGAGGACCTGAATGTGACCTTGGGCAAGTCCTTTAACCTCAATTACCTTACCTTCCCCCTCCAAAATAATAAATAAAAGGATTTGTTGTGTAAAACGCAGTCAAAAGGTCACATGTGACCTCAAGGCTGCAGGTTCCCCACCCCTGAGTCCAATCCTCTCACTTTACTAATTGGGAAACTGAGTCCCTGAAAGTTAAATTGATGTCTCCAAGATCATACAGGCATTAAGGGACTGAGCCAAAATCTGAATCCGGGTCTCCTGCCTCCAGTGTCCCTCATGGCTTCTTCATTGCTTCATAACCGTTCCAGTTCAGCTAGGCTACTGCCTTTTCCTCAAACTCATCCTGCCCTTCCTTGCTTCCATACAGCTGCGTATGCCATTCTCTTCATGCCAAGAGGATTTCCTCTCTGTCTTTGCTTCTTCGTGATATTTTTTTCTTCCTTCAAGACCCAGTTCGTGTCTTACCTCTACATCCCAGACACAAGTGTGACTTTGCTTATGGCTTTGTTTATTTTCTAGGTTGGATCATATGTCTCATAGCTACTACACTGTAAACTCCTTGAAGGAACTGGTTTTTTTTTTGTTTGTATCCCCAGAACCTACCTAGAACAGGGTTCTGTACAGTGGGGGCTCAATAACTGTTGGATTGGACTTGATTGGATTTGGGCTTGGAGGACTAGACTTTGAATTTAGTTGGGACTTGGTCCTGTGCTGTTTGTCTTTCGTTCTTGAAGAGGACCACTGACATGGGCTAGACACTGTGCTAGTCATTGGTTTAATATGGGTAAATGGAAAGACTTACACATGGGTTCAAAACATCAATTTCACAAGTACAAGATAGCAGGGGTGGGGGTGTGGAGAGCATGGTTAAACAGCAGTCTGTCTGAAAAAGATTGGGGCCTTACAGTGGCCTGTAAGCTCATATCAGTCAACAGTTTGGTGTGACAGTCAAACCTCCCCCCTCCCAACAAAAAAACAAACCAAAAAACCCCCCAACCTCATGAATTCTTGGGCTATATGAACAGAGGCATAGCCCTGAGGAATGAGGAAGTGATGAGTCCCTGTACTTTGCCTCACAAATACCCTAGATAGGGCTTCTTAAACTGCGGATTAGGAGTGGAAAAAGTTTAAGAAGCCCCAAACTATACATATTCTTTTTCTTTCTTTTTAACTTTTGTTTATTTTTAGTTTACATCATTCATTTCCATAAGATTTTGCTTTACAAATTTTCTCCCTGTCTTTCCCCTACGCACCACCCCGAAACCACAATCCCACTGTATAACCCCTCCCCCAATCAGTTCTCTCCTACATCCTCCCCTATTACCCCTCTGACTTTCTGATAGGGCAAGATAGATCTCCCTACCCTAATACCTGTATATTTCCCTGCTTCCTATTCCACCCCCCACTTGTTCTATTCTCTACTTTGTCCCTGTCCCTTTACAAAAGTGTGTGCTTCTAACAATCCTCCCCCTCAACCTGCCCTCCCCTCCATTCTCCCCCCTCTCATCCCCTTCCCCCTACTTTCCTGTAGGCCAAGATACCCAATTTAGAATTTATGTCATTCCTTCCCTAAGCCAACTTCAATGAGAGTAAAGTTGACCCATTCCCTTTTGCCTTCCTGTTCTTCCCCTCTATTGTAACAATTATCCCTTGCCTCTTCTACATGAGAGGTTTAATCCCGTTCTGTCTCTCCCTGTTTCCTCTCCTACCTCTCAATTTCACCTTTTAAAATATTATCCTATCCTGTTCAATTGATCCTGCACCTTCTGTCTATGTATACATATATACACTCATTCACATATGTAATCATACACATATATACCCTCCTATACAGAGGAGAGTGTATGTATATGTATGTGTATGTATGCAGATATATACATTTATATTCCCTTCAACTATCCTCATACTGAGAACAGTTTTATAAGTTACAATTATCATTTTTCCATGTTGGCATGTAAATAGTTCAACTTTGATAAGTTCCTTATGAATTCTTTTCCATGTTTATCTTCTCATGCTTCTTGTATTTGAATGTCAAATTTTCCATTCAGTTCTGGTTTTTTCATCAAGAATGCTTGGAAGTCCTCCACCTCACTGAATAGCCATGTTTTCCCCTGGAACATTATACTCAATTTTGCTGGGTAGGTGATTCTGGGTTTTAATCCTAGCTCCCTTGATCTCTGGAATATCATATTCCAGGCCCTTCTATCC
>CM053582.1:527309929-527342156 GCA_028627135.1 Pseudochirops cupreus | reverse complement strand
GAGGCATACAATTCCTATCAAAGTACTAAAACTTACTATAGATATGTGAACTATTATTACTACAATCTAATTGGGGGAAAGACATAAACATAAATATCAAAGATGGAAAGGAGAAAGAAATAAAAAAAAAATGTCCAGGCAAATGACTATGAGAAATCAAAAGAAGGAGAAATCTCTTTTACTCTGGGGTACCCAGGAGTCAGCAGAGTTCAGGCAAGGCTTTAGGAAGGAAAGGAGAATGCACAAACCATCTTCTGAGGACAACGGTTAGTCTTGTTCAGTATAGGAGTCCCTAGAGTGGAGAGATAGGTAGTGGGAGATAAGTCTGGAAAAGTGGTGTTGTTGAGTTGTTTTCAGTCATGTCTGACTCTCTGTAATCTGGTGAGAAAAGGTAGTTAGGATCATATTACAGGAAGCCTTAAATATCAGATTATATGGAATTTGGATTTCATTAGGTAGGAGATTGACAGTCATGGAAGGGTTCTGAGCAAAGCAATGCCACAAATGGGGCAGTATTTCAGGAACACCAGTATGGAGGTAACGTTTAGAACAAAATGACTGTCAAAGTCTGGAGTCAGGGAAACCAGTTAGGAGGCTACTACAGTAGTTTATGTAAACTCCAGTGGCTCCCTATTACCTCTATTACCAAATATAAAATTCTCTGCTTGAGGATTTTATAGCTCTTCATACCTTCCCCATACCCCAACCTTTCTAATCTTCTTACCTTATCTTATACCCTGCCAAGTACTCTTCAGTCCAGTGATAGTTATTTGACTGTTCCACAAACAAAACATTCCATCTCCTGCCTCTAGGCATCTTCACTAGCTATGCCCCATACTTGTGATGATCTCTCTTCATTTTCTCCTCTAAACTTCCCAGCTTCCTTCAAGTCCCAACTAAAATCCCACATTCTGTAAGAAGCCTTTCCCAGCCTTCCTAATTTCTAGTGCCCTCCCTCTGCTGAATATTTCCAATTTATCCAGACTTTACCTTGTGGTACATAGTTGTCTGCATTGTCCTTTCCCAATAGACCTTGAGATCGTTAAGAATAAGCACTGTCTTTGGCCTTTCTTTGTATCTTCAGCACTTAATATAGTGCTTGACACATAGTAGAAACTTAATAAACATTTTTTTGACTGAATAGATAAGGGCCTGTACAAGGGTGGTTGTTGTTTGTCTCTCATTCTCAAAGAGGAACATGACATTAAGAAGGTGATGCCATGACTTGCAAGTGAATTGGATTCAAGTGAGAGAGGGTGGTGCAGAGTCACCAGACTCACTTTCTCCTCTGGAGCCATCTGGGTTCAGTGGCAAGATATAGATCAGGATGACTGGAGATGGCTCCCACAAGGATGGTAACTGAAATAGAAAAGATAGAACAGATATGAAAGATATAAAAATATATTTGTAGAATATATTTGTAGTGAGACTTGAGTCAGAAACCATGGAGAAAAAGACAGAATGAACTGCGAGATATATGTTCAATCAGACTTATTAGGAGCTTCCTTGCTTATTACCAGGAAACAACTCTGTTTTAAACTTTTTCTGTCCTGTATAGCACCTAACAGAAAACTGGATGCATAATGGGGGCTCTAAAAATGCTATCATGTGAATGGAGAAACAGTACAGTATTATATGGTAGAGTACTAGAAAAAAACTGAAAGCAAAGTAGAAACCCACTGGGGACTGAATCAAGTGACATTCTGTGTAATAAATGATTAATATGAAGAATTCAGAGAAACTTGGGAAAGCTTATATGAACTGATACAGAGGAAAGCAAGCAGAGCCGTGAGAACAGTTGGTTCAAGTACCCCAATAATCAATATAAAGGAAAGCAAAATTGAGAAAAATCATGATTGTAATGAACATAGTAGCTACTGCTGACTTTGTAGAGCTAATAGTGAAACAAGTTCTTCTCTTGGGTAGAGAATTACAAGTGGACTGCAGGTGTGGAAAGAGGCCTATATTGCGACACCGATATATTGACTTAAAAACAAACATTTTGAGTGCGAACTCAACCTATTGGCTTGTTTTGTTTAAAAACAAATATTTTGAGTATGAAGAGGGCCTGTATGCTTCCTTGAATCAAGTCAAGTTATTGTGTGAGAAACAGGGTCATGCCCTAAGCAGCGGTATAAAAGGGAGCAACTATCTCAGAATGTATAGAGAAGAGATTCTGAGCTTATGAATTTAAGCTTATTACATTAATTTTGATTTTTAAGCGGGGAGGTGGGACTGTACAGACTTGTAATTTAATCTATTTGGAAATTCCAGTTCCAAGAACCACCACGTGCTTCAGCATAGCCCTGGGCAAACAGGCAGCCTCTGGAGACCTGAGTGCCACATGCTTCATTGTAGCCACAGGGGATTGCAGAAACACAGCACTGGGCCTTGGTACACCCCAGACAGCACCACTAGAACCGGCTCAGCACCATGTAAGCTACCAAACCTCCTCAGCCTCTAGCAGCACCAGTCTAGCCCCAACCCACCCCCTCAGAGCAGCACCAGACATGAAAGTCCCCTGTGGGCCTCAGGGCAACACCAGTGCAGCACCAGGTAAACAGCCACAGCCTACAGTCACTAGCACAAGAAGCCAGAGATGGCCCCTTCCACACTGGGAGCAGAGCTCAAATATAAAAGAAAGGAAAAAAAGGTCAAAAAAAGAAAGAGCAAAAAACCAACAAAAAAAGAATCTGACCATAGAAAGTTATTATGGTAACAAAGAAGACCAAAACAAACTCAGAAGAAGCCAGTAATGTCAAAACACCTGTGGGCAAAACCCTGAAGGAAAATAGAAAGTAGTCGCAAGCATGGAAGAACTCAAAAAGGAGCTTAAAATCATATAAGTGACGCAGAAGAAAAATTGGGAAAATAAATGAGCGTGATGCAAGAGAATTATGAAAAAAGAATCAACAGCTTGGAAAACTGCTTAAAAAGTAGAAATGTCCAAATGGAAAAAGAGATACAAAAATCAACTGAAGAAAATAACTACTTAAAGAATTGGCCAAATGAAAAAGAAAGTACAAAAGCTAATTGAGGAAAACAACACCTTAAAAGTTAGAAATGGGCAAGTGGAAGTTTATGATGCTATGAGACATCAGAATCAACCAAACAAATTCAGAAGAATGAAAAAACGGAAGAACATGTAAAACATTTCATGGGTAAGATAACTGACCTGAAAAATAGATCCAGGAGAGACAATATCAGAATCATTGGACTACCTGAAAGCCACAATCAAAAATAGGACCTGGACATCATCTTTCAAGAAATTATCAAGGAAAACTGCCCTAATGTCCTGGAAGCAGAGGGCAAAATAGTCACTGAAAGAATCTACTGATCACTTCGGGAAAGAGATTCCAAAATAAAAACCCCAAGGAACATTACAGCCAAATTTCAGAACTATCAGGTTAAGGAAAAAATACTACAAGTGGCCAGAAAGAAACAATTCAAATATTGGAGAGTCACAATCAGGATTACAAAGGACTTGGCAGCTGCAATATTAAAGGATCGGAGGTCATAGAATATGATACCGAAGAGCTAAGGATCTAGGGCTACAAACAAGAATCACTTAACAGGCAAAATTAAGCATAATACTTCAAGGGAAAAAAATGGTCATTCAATGAAATGGAAGGATTTCAAGGCTTCATAAGAAGGAAACCAAAACTAAACCATAAATTTGACCTCCAATGTCAACACCCAAGAGAAGCATAAACAGATAAAAAGGGAAAAGAAAACATAAGGGGTTCAATAGAGATAAACTATTTACATCCCTACCAAGAAAGATGATACTTGTAATTCTTAAAAATCGTATCACTAGCAGTCAGAAGAAATATACATAGACAGAAGGTATGGGCATAAAGTGAATTTGAAGGGATGATGTCAAAAAAAATTAAGGGATGAGAAAGAGAAGGACAATGGGTGCAGAAGGAAGGGAGAGGTAGAATGAGGTAAATTATCTCACATGAAGAGGCAAGAAAGACCTATTACAGTGGAGGGGAAGATGGGAGGGTGGGTGATGGGCATCATTTGAACCTTTTTCTGGTCAGTATTGGCTCAAAGAGGGAGTAATATACATAATCAGTTGAATATAGAAATCTATCGTACCAGACAGGGAAATAGGAGGGGAGGAGTTTAAGTAAAGGGGATGGAAGTGGGGACTGACAGAAGGAAGGGCAAGTCAGAGGAGGTGGTAGACAGAAGCAAAACACTGGTGAGGTAGGAAAGGGTGAAAGGAGAGAGGATATAAAGGAGGAAGAATAGGATAGAGGGAAATACACAGTTAGTAATCATAACTGTGAATGTGAATGGGATGAACTCTCCCATAAATCAGAAGTGGATAGCAGAGAGGATCAAAAACCAGAATACTACATCACTTACAAGAAATACACTTAAAGCAGAGAGAGACACAGAGTAAAGGTAAGGGATTGGAACGGAATCTATTATGCTTCAGCTGGAGTAAAAAACAAAAAAGCAGAGATAGCAATCCTGATCTTAGACAAAGTAAAAGCAAAAATAGCCCTAATTAAAAGAGATAAGGAAGGAAACTACATCTTGCTAAAAGATACCATAGACAATGAAGCAATCAAATTAGAAGAGCAAGGAATAGTCTTTCTGACAGAACTATGGGAAGGGGATGAATTCATGATCAAACAAGAGAGAGAAAGAGCATTATGAAATATAGAATAGATAATTTTGATCACGTTAAATTGAAAAGCTTTTGTACAAACAAATCCAATGCAAGCAAGATTAGAAGGAAAGCAGAGAGCTGGGAATCAATATTTACATCAAGTGTCTCTGGTAAAGTCCTCATTTCTCAAATATATAGAGAAGTGAGTCAAATTTATGAGAATACAAGCCATTCCCCAACTGATAAATGGTCAAAAGATATGAACAGGCAGTTGTCAGATGAAGAAATCAAAGATATTTGTATGTACATGAAGTGTTTTAAGTCACTTTTGATTAGAGAAATGCAAATTAAAACAACTCTGAGATACCACCTCATACCAATCAGATTGGCTAATATGATAAAAAAGGAAAATTAGAGAGATTGTGGGAGAATTGGGACACTAATGCACTGTTGGTGGAGTTATGAACTGATCAAACCATTCTGGCAAACAATTTGGAACTATGGCCAAAGGGTTATAAAACTGCATACCCTTTGATCCAGCAATACCATTACTAAGTCTGTATCCCAAAGAGATCATAAAAAAGGGAAAAGGAACTACATGTACAAAAAATATTTATAGCAACCCTTTTTGTGGTGGCAAAATATTGGAAATGGAAGGGATGCTCATCAATAGAGGAGTGGCTAAACAAGCTGTGATTCATTAATATAATGGAATACTATTTCAGAAAAACCTGGAAAGTACAAACTTATGCAAAATGAAATGAGCAGATCCAACATAGTGTGATGTTCAATTATGTATGACTCAGCTCTTCTTAGCAACACAATGATTTAAGACAAGTACAAAGGACTCATGAAGGAAAATGCTATTCATAGCCAGATAAAGAACTTATGGACTCTGAATGCAGATCAAAGCATATTTTTTCCACTTACTTTATTTTTTTCGTATTCTTTTTCCTTTCGATCTGTTTCTTCTTTCACAACTATGACAAATATAGGAATATGTTTTACATAATAGCACATGTATAAACCATATCAAACTGCCTACCCTTTTCAGAATAAGAGAGGGGAAGAATGGAGGGAGGTAGAAAAATTTGGAACTCAAAATCTTATAAAAATGAATGTTAATAATTTTCTTGATAGGTAATGGGGGGATAAAATACTATTTAAAGAAAAAAAAAGAAGAAAAGAAAGAAAAAATTAAATAATTCCAATTTAAATCCTAGAAAGAATTTTTTTGTGTGTGTGGTGGGAGAGGTATAGGAGAATTGTTTTGTTTTTTAAAAAATACATATTCAGTATCTATAATATATATTTCAGTGAGGTTTTAAGGAAGGAAAAAAACATACACATTATGTTTACAGGTAAGAGACCAGGGAACTGAGAAGTCTAGTATGGTGTTTAGCAGAGACCTCTGCTGGTTGATTTGGATTCCATGGATTCTATCCATTTCTTTTGTCGAATTGAATCAATTTAGTGGAAAGGATTGAATACAATATTGTAAAATCATAAAATTCTAGGAAATGGAAGGTTCCTTAGAGATCCCATAGCCCAACTCCCTCATTTTAGATTTGAATAAATGAAGTCAAGGAAATGAAGTGACTCCTCGTTACCATATATTAATACTGAACTCAAAAATACAACACAATACACATAAAAATCAATCAACCAGCAACATATCCACCTTATTCTAATGACTGTTTCTATTACAAAAGGTGGTAGGCTCTACTCCACAGGACTTTTACATCCAGGTTTCAACTATAGTTCTTAATTTATATAGTATGGGAATGAAAAGATATACATTCTAGCCTCAACTTGGCCACTAGCTTACTGTGTGATATTAGAGGGATGACTTGGATGGATCCTTTTTGGACTTGGAATCAGGAAGACCTGACTTAGAATCAGCTTCAGATACTTGCTAGGTGTGTATCCCCTTAATTTCTGTCTGCCTCAGTTACCTCTTCTGTAAAATGGGCAAAATGGTACCTATCTCAAAGGGTTGTTATGAGGATAAAATGAAATTATATTTGTAAGTCACTTCACAAACCTTAAAGTGCTATATGATCGCTACTTATTACTATTATTATTATTATTTAAATCTGGAGGTTTACTAAATTGTCCTGAAGACCTAATTTTGAATGGTGATTTAGTTACTTACTATGAGTAGAACTTTCCTCAAAGTACACATCTCTTGGGGGACAGGACTGATTGTACAGGTAGAATATTATGTTTACTAAGCACTCTTGGTTTTTGGTACACTGCTGTCAAGCAGCAGGCACATTCCCAGGGCTGGGGTGATATGGACATACCTGTGAAAGCTGTAATTGTCCTCAGCATCAACCTACTTCCACAACAACTTCAGAAGCCATCTAATCCAATCTATATTTGAAATTCCCAAGTTCTAAGTTTCTATGGTAACGTTTCATTTTGTGATGGACAGAGGCTTTTTGGTAGAATCTACAGAAAACACCATGTGCCAAGGGTGGCCTCTGAGGGCCAACCTTTTGAGGGTTAAAGTTCCTTTTAAATCTTGATTTTCCTAATGAACTCTGTTACTTTGTGCTGATAGCCAAGAAATCCTCTTCCCTTCCCCCTATTTGCCCTTCCCACTGTGAACCATTCTTGATGTTTCCTACTTCCCTACCTAGTCACACTAGTTTGACTCACAAGTCTTACAAATCCAGTTCTACTTTTCTGCAGGGAAGAGTACTCTCTTCAAAAATGATTCCAAAACAAAATGGTGACTCATTCCAAACAGATGAGAATCTAGGCAAGAGGAAGACCTAACATCATTGGTTCCCAAGGCTTCCAGTTCATCCTTATTTTAAAGAAGGCACCTCAAGCTGACTTTTCTCTTACCATCATGTACCATCCGACCCAGATTAAGTCCTCAGTTTTCCAATGGATCTAATTTCCCTTATCTTAACAAAGGATGATGGTTATTCTGAGTTTGGATTTTTTTTTCCTCATTGAAAATAACTGTTACCAAGCATGAGTAGTATAAAAATACTAAACAGAATTGCATCTGGAGAGTTTGCAAGGAGAAAAGGAAAGAAATGGGTAAATCAAAGAAGACTGTTAACATTTCAGCCAGTTGGTATCATGATCAATCAATCAACAAAGATTTATTGGTATAGGCCCTTATAAGGTAGTCCTGGTCCTCATGGAGATTACAATCTCAGTGAAGAGGCCAGAATCATATGCATGAAATGAGAAACAGCCCAAGACTATATATAAAGTAGTACTAAAGTTTAGCTATCTCAGTGATGATAATTGATATTCATTTCGTACTCTAAGCACTGTAGGTCATGACCCCATATGGAATTGCTAAAGGGGTCACTTGAGGAAAAAGTGGAAGAAGCCCTGCAAGTTTTGAAAAGTACATTATCTCATTGGAGCCCCCAACAATCTTGTGAAATAAATACCAAAGGTACTTATATCTCAAAATTGAGTTTCAGGGAAGTGAAAGAACTTGACCATTGTCATATATCTAATATCAAAGCCACAATTTGAACCCAGATCTTCCAGATTCAAAGCCTAACACTCTGTAATATGTAGTCCTACAAACTCTAAAAGCTGTTAGAATTTTGAGAAAGGATGAACAGTGTATGTTCAGGGAAGACTTCCTGGAAGAGTTGGGGCTTGATCTGAGCTTTGAAGATGGATAGGTTTTGAATATCTGAAGGAGAGAGGAGAAGACATTTTGGGTGGAGAGAACATTAGGGAAGACAATTCAATTCAGTTCAATTCTGTAAATACTCACTATATGCCAGGTACTGTGTTTTGGGGATACAAATAAGAAAAAGACAGCCCCTGACCTAAAGGAGTTTAAAATCTAATGAGAGAAGACAACACACACACACACACACACACACACACACACACACACACACACACACACACACTGAAAAACAGGGAGGGGCACCAGAAGGGTATCTGGCTTTTATGAAGTAGAAAAGAAACAATGCTGCTGAGGGAAAATGGAGAGTTACTTTAAAAGTTAGAGACAGAGTAAAGCACAACATGCCCACAAGACATCTGAAAGCTGGCAGACTTTCAGAGGTTAGACTAGAATTAACATGGAATCTAAGTTCCCTGAAGGCAAGGACAATCTTGCATCTTGTATCTGTATCTCCAGTGTTTAGCACAGCCAGTGTTTAATTAAATGCTGCTCCCGCAGATGCTGGGTCAGGTTATAGTGGTTCTTGAAAGTTGTTTAAACTAAACTTTAGAGGATTCCAAAATGGGCTGATTGAAGGGAGAGATTTACACATCCCCAAGGAATCAGGGAAAGTTGAGAGTCTTCCTCTGGCTTCTTATCTAAAGAATGCTAAAGGCCTGAAGTAAATTTTTTTTAAATGTATCTCATGAGACAGGTTTTGATCGGGTGAGGTTAATATTAATAGAGGGCAGGTTTTTAGTCAACCAAAAGTTGCAGAAAGAATGGTCCTGAAACCCAGATGATAAAAGTTAATAGAAGGAAATAAAAAATTAAAAATTATCATCATGGAAGAGAAGAAAGCATTGTAGGTGGAGATATAGATACAGATATACATACAGGAATGAATATCTCTCTCTCACACACACACACACACACACACACACACACATACACAACAAATGAGAGCTAGCTGGCACATTATATCGGGATCATAGCTTCATAGATTCAGACCTGGAAGGGAGCTTTGAAGTCATTTTACAGATGAGAAAACTGAGGCCCAAGAGATGATGTGGCCTGCCCAGCACCATAAAGATGAGCCTCATTTGATAAAACACCTAGCAGATCATAATGACCATACAATTTATAATGACTGATTCAGTCATTTATAGAATGCAAACCCAGGTCCTTTGACTCTAAAGCCAGTGTTCCTCCCGCAGTAGCACTAGGATTTGAAGAAAGAAAAAAGACAAAAGCTATATCCTGAGTTTAAAAATCTCCAACAAGGAACTGTGGACTGATAGTTCCAAGTCAGCCCTGCATGGTCATTTAGATAAGCTCTATTTGGCACTATAACTACAAAGCCACAAAAATACCCTGTCCATACCACCAAATGCTATATATACAGCCTTTAACTTACAAGTACTAAATTTACTAAGAGACCTTCTGTTTACAAATGACCATGCTACAGTCTCTGTGGCCACAGCCCTTGTAGAGCACTTGGAACATTTAGAAAATGTATATGGACTTGGAAGTAGGGGAACAGAAGATGTCTTAAAAGACGAGGAGACTTGATGCTTGAAAGCAGTTTTGTAAGCAGAGACTCCCAACTTATTTTTGTGTTGGTATTTTTTTATTTTGTTAGGCTGCTTGTAATTATATCCATTCATTTAGGCTAACAAATCACCTTAAAAACAAAACAAAACAAAAGTATTCCGGAAGGCATAAGGGACTCTTAGTCATTATACATTATCATGAATTAGCTTAACTCTGTTGCTTTCTTGGGGCAGCTGGGTGGTTCAGTGAATAGAGTGCTGGGTCTGAAGTTAAGAAGACTTATCTTTATGAGTTCAAATCTGGCCTCAGACACTTACTAGCTGTGTGACCCTGGGCAAGTCATTTAACTCTGCCTCAGTTTCCTCATCTGTAAAATGAGCTGGAGAAGGGAAATGGCTAACCCACTCCAGTATCTTTGCCAAGAAAACTCCCGATGGGGTCATGAAAAGTCAGACATGATTGATAACACTAAACAACAACATTGTTTTCTTATTTACCTCTGAGGTCACCTGCCTTGAGGAAATGAGTTTGATTTGAAGGAAGGATCATCAGCTCACAGACTTTGAGTTGGAAAAGGACTTAGGGGCCTCGTAGTCTGACCTCTCATTTTATAGATAAGGAAACTATAGTCAAGGGAGGTTAAACAACTTGTCACGAATTACACAGGCAGTAAGTATGAGTCTTTGCAATCAAGTACCAGTGTGCATCCTCTCCTAACAGTCCTTCCAGGTCAAGCATGTTTGTCACTATACCAGAATGCCCCTTCCTTCTTCGGGAAGAAGCCAAACACTAGGGTTTTGTATTTTGAACTTCTGCCTTAGGCAGTCCCTGGAGCCAGGAAATAAGGAGGGAAGGAAACTCTCTTCTTCCTCCAGCCCCGCAAGTCTTAGAACTCAGGCCTTTTAGTACCATTGGAACTAGAAAGTAGCTACAATGTCAGTTAAATGGGCTTTCATGGGTTTACCTGGGAAATTAACAACCGATTACAAACAACTTATAAACTTGAACACACCTTTTCATTTAGTAGAGGAGTAACTTTGTACTAATTTATTTGGAGAAGAAACAAATAAAATAAAATAAAATAAATATATTTTGACCTGTGGTTTTTTTTTTTTGAGCTCCCTTCTCCCTCCTCCCTTCTCCTTCAAGAAATTGAAGGCACTGTTGTTGTTCATACTTCATTTTTTTTGAAGAGGGCCAATGACATCACAGGGTGATGTCTTGACTTTCTTGTGAATTGGATTTAAGTGAGGCAGAGCTTCAAAAAGTTGTAGCCTCACTCTTCCTGAGTCACTGAAGTCCAAGTGGCAGGACAAAAGTCAAGATGATCTGAGATGCAGTGGATGACCTTGGCATCTTCACTGGCTGATCACCACACTGACTTCTTCAGCAGCCTTCATTGCCATTGGAACAAATTGTTTTCATCCACCCATTCCGTGAAGGAAAGTCTTCACATGCTTGGGGTAGACATCCCCCTAACTTGATGACAGGTTTGAGGCCTGTTGGTTATCCTTAATATCGGTTAACCTATTTGCCAAGAAAGTTTTATGGGGTTGTGGTGAATGTTACAGCTTTTTGGAGCCACAAGTGAAAGTTGGGTGACAGGTGGACACCAAAGGTGAATGAATAACCCTGAAAAGGGCTCATCAAGACCTCGAACCAGAGATTCTGGTCCTCCTTGAACACCCCATATACTCCCAAAACACTGTAGCCTCTATGTAAAGCCGGGGCTAGTAATCAGTGAATTAGAAGTACAATTTATTAGAAAAATATAGGAAGGCCGGCAGTGTGATACTTTGGAAAGACTGCTAAGTTTGTTGTCAGAGGAGCTAGGTTCAGATTCTAATTCTGTCATTTACTACCTGTATGACTTTAGGCGAGATATTTTATCTATCTAGGCTTCTGTAGAATGAAGAAGTTACAGTATATTAGGGGTTCTTAGGTTGTTTTATGTCATGGACCCCTTTCACAGTCTGGTGAAGTCTGTGGATCTCTGCTCAAAATAATTATTTTAAAAACAAACAATAAACTACCTGGGATTATAAGTAAAAACTGTTATGCAGAAAAAAATTGTGTGTGTATGTGTGTTTACATTGAATTTCCAGTTCCCAGGTTAAGAACCCTTGGACCAGATGATCTCTGTTATCCATTCAAACTCTAAATTCATGATTCTATGATGTGAATGACAGGAAAGAATCCATCTTCACTTTTACAAGGTTTAACCCAGTCACAAAGTAGGGTGGGAAGAGAACCTAGTAGGATTTGTTAATACTTTGGCTGTAGTGGAAAGAGCTCTAGAAATCTCAGCTCTGACACTTAATATCTGTGTGACTTTTTTTTCAAGTAATCCCCCTTACTCAAAAAAATCTTCAATGCTTCCCAGCTGCCTCTAGGGATAAACTCCTCCAGCTGGCATTAAATGAAAGCTTCCACAATCTGGCTCCCACCTACTTTCCCCGTTACTTCATTTCCCTTTTTATTCCAATCAAACTGGCCTGCTAGCTTCCCACTAGAAGGCAGTTCATCCCTAGCTTTGTAGAATTCCTGGCTTCCTTCAATTCCCTTAGCCCATCATATGCTCCCAGGAGACTCTTCCCGATTCCCTCAGTCTGAACCCTAACCCGCTTGAAATGACTTTGTATTTTCTTGTGTACGTGTTATGTTCCTCTAGTAGGGTCTAAGCATGGGAAAGGCAATGTTTTGTTTTTATGCCCCAGGGTCTTCTTTGAACACTGTAGGTGCTTAATAAATGCTTGTTGAATTAAATTGAATTGAAAGTAGAACATTAAAAAAAAGTAAAGAGGTGGTGGTTTTTTTTTTTTTTGCATTGTCTAGTGAGGTAACAGGCTTCTTCAACTTACATAAGTTTTGATATGCAAATTAAGAGAGACAGGTCTCAAAATACGAGGGAAAGATGGGGACCTCTTGCCCCACTGCTTCAGGCCAGTCACCAAGAAGGTCTTACCTCTCCCTTTTGATAAGCCTTGAGAGATCGGACTTAAATCTTGGGTGGCTAGTGTGCTAGCCAAAAAAGGATTTATTTTTAGCACTAGGATAGAAGTCGCCGCAAGAGGGGGTAAGTGTTGGACGTCGTCTGTAGTTCGGTGTGGTTTGCATACACATGGAAATCTTGGTCTGTGTGAGAGCTTCAGTCTCCCCCAAAGATAATTACAGACCTCAGGGAGCAGAGACCTCCCGTCCCCCTCCGCCTCAAGATGAAGCAGCCCAGCCCAACTAACTGGCCAACTTAGCCTAAGCCAATCTTTTCGACTACGCACTTAGAGGTTAGCCTTCCCCCGTGGTCTCCTCTTGGAGGTGTGGAGAGGGGCAGGAGAATAAGACAGCCCTTTCCTAACTGTGGAGTAGTCTTAGAAGGGGCCACGAGGCAGGGCGGATCCCAGGGATCATGGCTCCCCTCCCCACAAAACAGACAGACAGAAGACAGACAGACACACACTTTCTAAATCTCCTAATCAGATAGTCTGCAAGCATTTATGAATCCCCTACTACGTGTTAGACACAGTGCTAAGCGCTGGGGATGAAAAGAAAGGAAAAAATTAACAGTCCCTGCTCTCAAGGAGTTCACAGGCTAATGAAACAGACAGCTGGCAAACAAACAGCTAGTATGCACAAACAAGATACAGACAGGGTAACGAGAGATGTCAGGAGGGCACTCGTTACAAAGGACCAGGCACAGCTCTCCACGCGCTCCGTACACCCAGCTCAGGCCGTCGATCAGCCGGCTCTCCCTGGCCAGCGGCGCTCCAAGAGCACGCGTGGCACACAATGGAAGCAGACGCTGCTCCAGCTCCAGAAGAGGCAGCAAGGGAGCTGACGTGAGATCTCCAAAGCCGGCTGAGGAGGGGGCCAGAATGAGCGGGTGGAGGAGCTAAGAAGAAGCCCCCGAGAGGGCGAGAGCAGGGCGGGGCGCGCGGTAGGGAAGAGGTTGAGCCAAAGTCTGGGAGCTCTAGGGTGGGCGCAGGTCCCCGAGCCGGCAGGGCTGGGCTGGGCTGAGGGACGGGGCGGGGCGCGGGGCGTGGCGGCAGGGTCCAGGGGCGGGCAGACTAGCAATGCAAGGAAGTTCCGCTCTTCTCAGATAACAACAAGGGGGCCAGGCTTGGCGCTGTGAATATCGGGGCGTGTGAGCAATCGTTCGTCCGTCTGTCCGTCCAGCCGTCCATCCATCCATCCAGCCAGCCAGCCAGCCATCCATCCATCCAGCCAGCCACCCAACCATCCAACCAACCAGCCATCCAGTCATCTATCCAGCGAAGGCGGCGAGCGCCGCCAGTGGGCCGTGAAGCGCACCCCGCCTCCCGTGCCTCCTTCCCCCGCGACGCGCTGCGCTCCCCGCCGTGCCAGGAGCAGGACGCCTATCCCACCCGGCGCCCAGGCGGGCAGGCAGGCTCGCTTTCCTTCCTTCGCGAGCTCCCGGGGCTCAGGCTCCGCTTCACTGTCTCCGCCTCTCTCCCGCCCCCTTTTCAGATGCTTGGGGCACCCGGATGGATTGAGTGAGCCCAGCCTTCGCCGCCTCCACCTCCCGGCTTAACTTGTTCAAACTTCCTCGGCCCGGGCAGAGCGCCGCCGCCGCCGCCCCCGCGGGTGAGTACTGAGGATCCCCCGGCCCGTCCCTGCCGCCGATCGCCCGAGAAGGGCTCTGTGCGCGCCGCTGCCCGGCTCCCCCTCTAGGCTGGGCTCTCCTCCCCCCATTGTCTCCGGCCACCCCGGCTCCTCTCGGCCGCTCGAGCCTCTTCCCCTTTCGCTTTCAGTCCTGGGCCTCCAACTTGTTCTCACGCTCGGGGACACACGGCTGGTACTCTGGCGAACCGCCTGCTTGTGCCCTGGGCTCTTCTCTGGGGATGGGTGCCCCGGCTGCATAGACCCCTCCTCCTCCCCGCCGGCTCCCCCGAGACTTCAGCTCTTTTCCCATTCGTGCCCTACTCAAGAACGTGTTTTGAGGTCTCTTTTGCAGGGTGTCATCCTAGGGTCGGGAAGTGGGGAGGAAGAGGGAGATGGATCAGGCCCTAGTGAAGGGAAAGTGAAGACCGGGTCCTACTGACTTTATTCTGGCAAGTGACCTGAGTTAAAACCTCGTGAATGACCCCAGGGGTCAGGGGGGTGGGGAAGAAGGGCTGTGTTTTTTTTTTTGAGTAGTGGGTTTGAAAAATGGATTTAAGGAAGCATCAAGCCCTTCACTCCCCTGAGGTGGCTACTTTACGCCCTGGTCGTCAGTGAGCAAGCGTTTATTAAGCGTCTACTCTGTGCCGTACACCGTGTAGAAGTCCTAAATTGCAGCTGCTAGGGGTTATGTAAGAAGTCTCCCATATGGAAGTGGACTGACGGAACAGGTTGGTTTTATCACAGGGAGGAACTCTAGAGTGAATTAACAGTTGAGCAGGTAAAAGTTTCTTGCTTAAGTCGGCGGGTCGTTGAAAGCAGCGAGATCTTTCATTTTTCAAAAAGTAATCTGAGTGAGGCTGGCTGAGAAATGGGTGTCTTTGGGTAAAGACAACCAGTTCATTGGCGCTGCGGAACTTTGAATCTGAAATCGGCACCCCACTTCCAGGGTCGTCTTCTTTCTTTGCAAATGGCTCCTGTGAATTCTGATAATGGCCGAGTTTGATCCTCCTACCCGCAGCCCTGTGAGGTTGGTTTCTCTCTTATTCCAATTCTCAAAGTTGAGAGAGTTTTAGTGGTTTCGGTTGGTTAATATTTGACCGCTGGCTGATGAATGATTGCTGCTGCCAGTGGTTGGATAACTGGTTGTTTTTTTTCCACCTCTTTTCCCCCTCGATAGCTTATTCAGTGAGATCTTGGAACCTTGTACTTCCCCAAGGGTGAGATCCCTAGGCTTAGCGTTTTTCAAAGGGGTAAATGTAGACTCTGATGTAATCAGGATCGTTGAATCAATGGGACCCCAGCTTGAAAATCTCATTGTCTCTGTTGGGATGTAATTAATGGTGTGCTGTGAGCAGCCATGTTTAAAGGAGGCACTAGCATCATAACCAAATGGTCTTTGTAACTAACTTCCTGCACTGGGCATTGGGTGGGGGTGGAGGTATTGTTTTAAATTGTAAGTCTCCAGTGACTAAAGTGGCAACAATTACATTAGCTGTCACTTATATGGCAAACATATTGTTTTTATTATTTCTTTGATCCCCACAATAACCCTATGAGGTAGATACATAATTATCTCCATTTTACAGATGGAGAAACTGAGGCTCGGGAAAGTGACTTGTTCGTGGTCACAGAGCTGGTAGGTGTGGGAGGTTAGATTCGAACTCAGGTGTCTTAAAACTCAAAGTTCATATTGCCTCGTTTTACTATTTCTTAAGTTGTGCTTTTGAGGTTTTGGCCTTTCTTTCATGAGTGGTGTATGTAAATATACATACAGTTGCTGGACTTGTGCTTATCAAAAGTTTACCTACTATTGAGATTTTTAAAATTTTCCTTGTTGGTTGCCTTTTCCCTTGTAAGGGTTGCTAGGGGTTATGAAGCCAACCTCGAGAGCTGGGTATGAAGCCAGTTGAGTGTATACACAGTGTGTCATCTCTGGGGCTCTGTGTGGCAGCTAGAAACACTTGTAGAATACAGTAGAGAAGTATTTGGAAAGAGATTGTGCTTAGAGTGAACCAGGCTTGGAGACAATTAGGACCTATTGCTTGTGAAAGCCCAAGTTTGTTTTCACAGGGAGTAGCAATCTTGGCTAAGAGCATTTACAAAAACCTCTAAAACAGATACATGTATCACTGTTTCCTTGTTTTTAAAGAGAGCCATTTGTACCGGTATTTATAGCATTTGATTTTGGCAACAGGAAAACTGGTGTGTGAAGATAATTGAATGTTAAGCCATCTGGGCTGTGTTGGGGCACCAAATTGTACCTTCAGTGTATTCTGCAGCTGAATATTTCCCTCTCTTCAGGCCCCACCGTATCTTGTTTGCTGCACAGGCACCAGAAGAACTTGTGAAATCCTAAAAAGCAGTTTGGCCCCCACTGCCTTCTCTCCCCCGGAACCCCTACGTAAGAGGAAGTAAGAGTAATCACTGTTCTCTCTCCTGTCTCCCAACCCCCCTTCCCATTTGTATTATAGGGAATGCAAACCCAGCAATTTAGCTGGAGGAAAAGGAGATGCAGATGTGTCTGTGTATTTTATAACGTTTTTTTCTTGATGTTTAAGTCCAGAAGGGGCATAGTTTTTTAAGATTTCACACTAGAATATGTTAGAGACAGGGCTTTCAGTTAACATTCCCAGACTTCCAGCATGGCAACAATGCATTGAAGGTCCCCAGTTCCCCTTTCTAACAGGGAAGCCAGAACTGCAGATTCTGAGTTCTCAGTTTCAAGAAGTGTCTGGCATCAGTGACAGGGCCTCTTTGAGATCTGCCCTTTAGGGGCTGAGTGGGTCATATGAGATAAGCTTCCATGGTTTAGATTCAACAGGGTTTCTCAGAAACGTGTTGAAATATCTCACCATTATTGGTTTCTGTAAATGGAGGAAATGATCATTTTCTTAGGTCTCTCTGACTTCTAAAGTTTTATGATTCTATGATCCTGAACTTCTGGGCTTTCAGAAAGATGCAGACTTGATTTAAAAAACTGATTTTTGTTACTGAATTTGTTATTGATTTAAATGGAGATGAAAGCATTTTTTAAAATCTTGTGTAGATAAGTCAGAGGACAAAGAGAAGTCCATTAGGATGCTTTCTTTGCCTTCTACTTCTTGAGGCACACCCAGTCCAGAACAAGGAATCTGCATAGGATCGGGGTGGGGTGGGATGGATCAATTAAGCTTTCTTACTGTTCTCCCTTCTGTATTGGCCCAGCTCAATTCCAATTGGATATCACTGTTACTTGGAGGATTTTTTCCATAAATGACACTGAGATGTGTTTGAATTATTGAAACAGTTGCAGTATAGTGGATAGAGAGGTGTCCTTTGCTATTAATGTGACCAGGGCTGAAATCCTGCTTCTGACACACTGGTATGTGACCCTGGACAAGTCCCTTAACCTTTATGTGCTCTGGGCCAGAGCTGGCAAAACATGCTTAAAAATTGTGCTAGAACCAGATTAAAATGTAATCGGGAAGTATTTGACAAAATAAAAATACGGTAAAATAAAGATGATGCTAATGTGTGGTTTTCTACGAAAGATGCCTCCAAAGGGATCCTTATTGTCCCACTTCTGGGTAGATACTAAGGGCTTTGAGACTCTATTCAGCTGTTGTTTTTTTTTTTCTTGGGTTTCCTTTATCCTAAAAGAGGGACCTTGGTTTCCTCACCCACCTCTTCCTCTCTTCAGACTATTTGAAGGCTGCTGGTTCCTTGTCTGTAACTTCTGTTTCCTCACCACCCACTCTTTCCTCACCCTTTGGAAGTTTTGGCTTCTACCTCCATCACTCTGCTGACACTTCTCTTCAAAGTTCACCAGAGACCTCCTAATTAGACATTGTTATGAGGAAGTCAGTGTGCTGGGCTGATGATAGAAAAATGAAAAAGGGTAGAGTTCATATCCTTAAGGAACCTGAATCAGTTGGGAAGAGGGGAAGGTGATAAGATACAAGTGTGATAAAAAGGTTGATGTTTTACAGTGGGGGGAAAAAAGAGCACTGAATTTAGAGCCAGAATATCTATATTTGAATCTTGGCCCTGCCACTTAGTACCCGTGTGACCCTCCATTAGTTACTCAGCCTTTTTTTTTTGGCCTTAGTTTCTTTATCTGCTAAATGGGAGAATTGAACATGATCTATGTTCTCTATGACTTTATAGCTCTCTTAAGCAAAATTTGAGGTGGGAGTGACTTTTAGTTGGGGGTTGCGAAGGGAGGGATTAGGAAAGGTTTCCTGAAGTGGGAGGGATGTGTTCCAGGCAGGAAAGAACAGGATGAGATTAAGGAGCTGCCAGGGGTCCGGTTTGATTAAAACAGAGGGCCTGAAGGGGAGTATGGGGTGAGAAACAGCTCTAGAGCTTCACAGGACCTTGATGATCATCTGGTCCAAAAGTTTTTAACCTTTTAAATGCCATGATGGACCCCTTCTCAGGATAATGTTTTTAAATAAATAAAATAAGATATGTAGGATTATGAAGTAAACCTTTCTAATGAAATTCAGTTATAAAAATATTTAAAAAGATTACCAACCAAACTCATGGACTGAAGTTAGTATTGTTTCTCCTTCCCCCATTTTATAGATGAGGAAACTGAGTTCTAGGAAAGTTAAATTGACTTATCTAAAGCATGGTAAGCATGGGAAGTAGGATTTGAATCCAGAGCCAATATGGTACCAGGATATCTAGATTGTGGAAGGCCTTAAATGCCAAGGTTTGGAGTTCTATTTTATCCAGTAGACAGTAGGAAACTTCTAGGTTTTTGAGTAGGGGGTCTCTGTGACAAGGTCAGTCTTCTGTTAATAGGAAGACTGTTTTGGTAGATAGAAGGATGGATTGGATAAGGGAGAGACTGTGATCAGGTAGACTAGCAAGGAAGATGATTAAGAAGACTTTTAGATTGAAGCTTATCCTTTTTTCATATATTGGACACAAAAATATCTGTCTGAAGCCTGTGGACTCCTCAGATTATTGTTTTTAAATACATAAAAATGAAAATACATAGGAAACCAAAGGTTAGTGAAAATAAGATGTATTTTTCCCCCTTAAATTCACAGATTTCCCCATGAAGTCTCTTCATGGACCCCAAGTTAGAACACCTGTTTTAGATACTTTGAAATTGGAATTATAAAGATTAGACAGTGATTGGGTTGGAGAGAGTGCCTGAGAAAGAAGGGTCAAAGATCACTGGGGTTTTCAGCCTGAATGATTGAGGTATGGTCGTTCCATCAGTAAGGAATTTGTGAGGGGGGTGGGCAGGTATTTTGAAGGGTGGGATGAGATGAGTAGTCTTGGATGTGGAGCACTGTCCCAAAGGCAGTTGGAGGTTCTGGGCTTTGGGAGAGAGCTGGATTATTAATCTATCTAGGAGTCCAGTGCTAAGAGGAAACATTGCTTTAGAAGAGATAGGAGGGACAGAGCTTGGGGAATTGATAGCTTCCCTTGGGAGCAAATTCACTTGGTGGGTAAGAGGAAAATGGAGGTTGAGGAACTGATGAAAGGACAGGTCTGACTGTCTTGAGAAGCTTCTGAAGTATCATTAATGCCTGGGGAGGGAGGAAGGTGTCCAAAGCTTTGTCTGCCACGCACTGAATGCTGGAGAAAGGTCTTTGTTAGAAGTCTGGGGAATTAAGATGCCATTGGTGATCTTGATGAGAGTTGGAATGATGGGATAGTGTAATGCTGGACAGATTGCAGAAGTAGGTGCTAAGGTAGTAGAGAGGACAGGTGTTGGTTGACTGACTTACAAAGAAGTTTAGCAGTAGTAACTTGAAGGGAAGGAATGCAATTTCTTCATCTGATAACCAAGTCTTACACTCTTTTTGCCAGTCTCATTGTCAGTTCAGTTCAGCAGGCATTTCTGCTATGTGTTGTCCACAGACTGTGCTCTGGTGATACAAAGACAAAACCAAAAAGCCTTCCCTGCCCTCAGAGAGTTTATATTCTGAAGGAGAGGAATGATACCTTGATATAATGTTATCTTTGCTTCTTTTTTCTGGATACCTTATCTTTTGATGTCAAAGATACTGTTCTTTTCAAATTCTCATCCTGTCACTCGCTGGCCTGCCCTTTTTTTATATCCAAAGCCCAGTCTTTCTCCTTTTCCAGAACCTATAAAGTGGATATTTCATGATGTGACCTCTGCCTTGGAAATCTCTTTTACTAATAACTCAGTTTTAACTCTTTTAGATGATTACTCCCAAGACTGTCTCTCTCCAGCTTGGATGTCTTTTTCTAAGTTACCCAAATCTAGCGTCAAGTGGATTCATTATTATTGACTGGATCCAAAGAATAGTCATTAATGTTTTATATTGACTTAGAATGGGATCTCTAGGGGCTAGCCTCCAGGAATCTGTGGTCCTCCCTGTGCTGTGTAATATTTTTAACCAGCGACTTGGATGAAGGTGTAAATAGCTTGTTTACCATATCTTAGATGAGCTAAGGCTGGATTGAAGCTGCATTCAACCTCAGGTTTTATTTAACTCATTTGATCCTCACAACAACTCTGAATGTAGGTCGTGTTATTTCCATTTTCAATGTCAGGAAATGGGTTGAGAGGGGTTGAGTGACTTGCCCAGGGTGATAGCACTCCATCCATCAAACCACTTAGCTGTCTCCAAACAAGATGGAATGTTGGGCTGAACTGAGTAAGATAAAATTTAATAGGAACAATAGTCAGGTCTTAGCTTTGAAGAATCAATTTCATAAGAACAATGGTCGTCTTACCCTTGAATCAGTTTCACAAGATGGCGGAGTTATGGATAGACTACAGTTCATTTTTAAAAAATGGGACATTTTAGTGGATTGTAAGCTTATTAAGAGTCAACAGTGTTAAAAAAAAAAAAGTCGATAGGACGACCAGGGAGCCAAAAAGGCTAATTCAGGTTTAGGCTGTATTTAAGAAGGCCTAGTACCTCCGGCCTAGGGAGGTAGGTGACTATTCTTCTCTTATCCAGGGGTGGGGAATTCCCCATGTTGTGGTTTGGGGTTCTAGGAACCCCAAAATGCAAGGATACAGGGCGGATCTACCCCCTGAAAGAATTCAACATTTCAAGCCTTCTTTCAGTCTGAGTTTATCTCACCCACCATTGGGTGGGTGAGATTCCTAGTGAGTCTATGGTATTTGTGATACCAGTATAAGTGGGCCAGATTCTAAGAATTTGAGCATTTGATGAGAATGGGACTGATTTTTTTTTTAATATAGAAAAAGACTGTGAGAAAATCTGGTTGGGATTAAGGAGTAGCCAGAGGGTGGTCTGGAGGTAACAGAGAATGAAGGGCTAGACTTGGGGGGGGGTGCACCCACATTGAAAGGACTGTTGAAAAGATTATACTGGGGTGGGTCTGATGCCTCAGCAAAATGCCAGGAACTTAGTTGCTGAAATTTGTGGGGAAACTTCAAAGGCTTTTCCTTTTTAGGGGTCCCGTTAGTTTCCTATCACACACTCTGTCTTATACTCTTTCCTGGTCATTCTAATTCTGGAGTAATGTGTTCAGTTTTTGGTACCAAATTTTAGAGAGAACATTTGCTAAGCTAGGTGACATCCAGAGGACAACTGGGTAGTTATAACCTTGTTTTCATGCCCTGTGAGGATTGATATAAACACTAATAATATTATCTCCTTTTTTTTTTACAAGAGCCTTGTCAAATAGATGCTGTTATTAATGTCATTTTCCAGATTAGGAAACTGAGACACAGAAATTAAAACACTTGTCCATGGAACAACAGCTATTAAATGTTAAGAGAAGGAACTTGGGTTCGTTAGATAGTTTGTAAAATGCTGGACTTGAGTGAGGAAGATCTGTGTTCAGATATGATTTCAGACACATTGACTGGTTGACCCTGGCTGGGCAAGTCACTTAACTTTGCCTGCCTCAGTTTCCTCAGTTGTAAAATAGCTTCTACCTCAAAGGGTTGTTGTGAGGATCAAATGTGAAAATATTGGTAAAGTGCTTAACACTAGGGCCTACCACATAGTAGGTGCTGCGTAAATGCTGGCGATTATTTTTTCTTTTTATTATTATTATTATTTTGCTGTGGGTTAGAGAAAACTGGGGGGGAGGGGAGGACAGTTTAGCTCCCTTAAGGCTGCCACATGGAAGAAAGGTTAGCTTTATTCTGCTTGTCCCCAGAAGGCAGAACTAGTATCTGTGGATAGAAGTTGCAGGTTTAGGTTCAATATATGAAAATCTTTAAAAATGGAACCTTTCAAAAGTGGAATGGATGGCTTGGGGAGGTAGTAGGTTCCTTATTCATTAGGGGTCTTTAGGCAAAGGATATATGGCCTCCTGTTGGGATGCTGCAGAGGGGACTTCCTGTTAAGGTACAGTTTGGCTTGGATGACCTCTGATCTCCATATGAGATAATCTGATCTTACAAAGTTTATCCAGTGTTTGTCCCTGGATGTCCCACATAAGTTGGGAAGATCCGAGCTCATCTTGCCCCATCAACCTGCTTCAATGTCATTCTCCCATTTTTCCATGCTCCAAGCCTTGGTGGTAATTCTGACTGTCCTATCTTCTTTGAGTCTGGTGTAAAATGCGATTAATTCTGCCATAGTATCTCTTGTATCTGTCCTCTCAATGTTCTCTCCCTCCCTATGTACCTCCCCTCCCCCATTGCTAGAGGCCTTCTAGTCTGGACCTCTCCTGTTCCAGTTGAGAAAAGCAGGCCCAGAGAGTACCATGACTTGATTTAAGCTCACGGGTAATGGCAGAGTGACAGAAGCAGGTTACTCTGATTCCAAAGTGACAATTCTTTTCTATTTTGCCACACTAAATGGCCCCTTCCACTTCCAGATTCTGTGAAATCAAGAGTCACTGATCACTGAACCCTCTTCCTAGAATATTGCAATAATTTCTTCACAGTTTTTTTAAAAATAATTTTTATTGCTGTTTTCTGTTTCTTACATCATGAGAGTATCCCCATCTCCCTTCCCAAGAGCCATCCCATGTGACAAATAATATTTTGGTTTTTTGGAGATGGAAAAAAAAGTCAGCACAACTGGTGAATACATTTAGAAAGTCTGAAAACCTGTGCAGTATCTTAACACCTATGAATCTCCCACCTCCTAAACAGGTTTTTCTAAGCCTCAACTCTCTCTCCCCCCGGACAGTTCATCTTTAATGGTTGTGACAATAATTGTACTCACATACAGAGGACATCTTATCATGCCTTTACTCCACAGTCTTCTGCAGTTCCTTTTTCCTTATTAATTCCAGATCAGATGTCTTTGCCTGGTATATAAGACCCTTGATAATCTGAGGCCACTGTGCCTTTTTGAACCTTATTTTAAGTTGTGTCCAACTTTTCTCTTACTCCACATCCTATAATCACCAGTAGATAAAGCTTTGACCTTGGAGTCTGGAAAACCCAACCTTGAATCCTGCCTCAGACACTTTTGTTTGTTGTGTCTTTGGGCAAATCAATTAACCTTTCTCTGACTCAGTCTCCTGTTCTAGTAAGTGGGAATAATAATAGTACTTATCTCAGAGTATTGTTGTGAGTATCAAAGGAGATATTCTATGTAAAAGGCTTTGCTAGCTTTTCATCACTAAATAAATGCTGTCTCCACCTTCTCTTCTTCCACCTCCACACCTTAAGCCTTCCTAGGCATTCCTTCTCCAGAACCTTGGCCCCCATCGATCCCAATACCGGCTGTGTCCCTTCTCCTCCTTTATACAAGGCAGTTCCTATAGATGCTTAATAACCAAATACCACTTGTTTCATGAAGTCTTCTCTTCTTCAGCCTTTCATCCCTTCTGACCTCATTGGTAGCATTACCTCTTTCCAATTCATTTCTCATTTATTTTTTTTTTTAAATTTAATCAGTGTATGTATCTCCCTACTTAGCCTAAGTTCCTCAGGATCAGAGACTGAGTCTTCTCAAAGCTTTGTGTCTTCTCCAGTGCTCATTATAGTGCCCTGCACATAGCTGGTGAACCTCCTGACTCCCCACACAGGGCTGTGTACCATATATATTGTGCTTGCCCTGATCGGTTGTTAAGGAAGAGGGAGTGAGATAAGTGAAAGGGTGGGGTAGTTTAGGCCTCCGAAAGAATGAGGTCAGTTGGAATTAGCCTGAAAGCAAAGAGCGGTATTCATAAGGCTGGTTTCTTTTGGCCTCCATCCCTTATGCTTTCCTTATACTCAAGTAACACAATGACCTGGTAAAATCATTTCCCCCTAGAAAGCAGCCTCGCTTTGGTGGCGGTGTCCTGATTCCTGGTTCCAGGCCAGGTGTACAGTAAGCCTTGATTCTCATCTTCTCTGATCTCTCTGATTCATCTGAGAGTCCCACAATGCTCCGGCAGGTGGCTTTGAAAACAGGGAGCTAGCCAGAGAGAATGAAAAGAACATTGAACTAGATTTCAGGTGACCAGGGTGTTTTGGCCTAATTCTGCCAGTCCTAGAAAGATTTGCTTTGGATTTGAAAGTAGGGGACCTGAGTCCTTCAGCTACAAGATTCCTACACCCTAGGAGCCCCTTCCTCCGACAGAATTGGCTGTTTCCTCTTGTAACCTCCATTTTAAGGACGTTGCCCCCAGGCCAGTCTTGGCCAACTCACTCCTTTATGCCTCCCTAGAGTTCTCTCTTATGCTGTGATATTCACTGGGTCCCTCTTGCCACCCCCTTCAGCTTTGTTTTATGTGTTATCTTCCCCCTTTAGAGTTGTAAACTCAAAGACTGGGACTGTCTTTTTTCCCCCCCTTCTCTTTGTATCCCAAGTGCTTAGCATAATGCCTGGCATTGTATAAGTGAAGAGGTTTACCCAAAAGAGAGTTAAGGTTGCTTGAGACCCCAAAATACCAACATGCCGGGTCCTACCAAAAGAATTCGACTCAAGTCTTCTCAGACAAAGAAAAGTAAAGTTTATTAATAGTTCACCATGTTGGGTAGACTCTTAAGGACCCTAGATATGTGATGCTTGCATTGGACAAGCAGGACAGAGTAAGTCTGTCACAGAATAAGTCTGTGTTAGGGCATTCTGTGGCGCTCTCACACCCCACATGGAAGGGAGATGGGATTCTTATATACAGAGGAATCTAGGAGTGGTCTAGAGGAGGAGTTTGGGGAGGGTCTTCAGGAGGAGTTAATGAGGTCAATGCCAGAGTGGATTGATATTTTGATAGGCCCAAGGATGGGAAGCAGATGGACAGTGGAGGGCCAGGCTAGTAACAGAGGTTTGGGCCCAGCCACAATGAAATACTTATGGCCTCTGCAAATGCCTCATGAAGTGGGAAGATTCAATCAGACTTCAAGGGGTTTCCCAGAGCCTGTACCTCAAAGATTCAAGGAGCTCAAGGGGGCTCCCAGAGCCTGTACCTCATCATAAGTACTTGTTCTGTTACAGTTAACTGTGTGACCCTAGTCAAGTTACTTATCTCTCCGGGCTTCTGTTTCCTCAACCACAAAATGAAGGGCTGGACTTGATTGTTCCCATGACCTTGGATGCTAGAAGTCCTTTCACGAGGAAGAATCCATCCTTTGGAGACTGGCTAAGAAAATAATTCGGCCCCCTTACATTTGTACCAGGGTTTGGTGTGTTCATAGCATTTTAATGCACATTAATCTCAAGTGACCCTGAAAATGTAAGTAAGGGTAGGAGATGATATTTCAGAAAAGGAAAATGAGGCTTATCTTGGTTGATTTGTCCAAGTTCACAAAGATATCAGTGGCTGAGATCCGCCTGAGCTCCCATGTCCTGGCCCCTGGTGGCATGTTAGTTAATCTACTACCCTAGGCCTTCTCTCATATTTACATAAAGAATAAGTGGTTGTGATTAAGACTCTTGGCTGGCAGAGGCCACTAGCCCCAGCCTGCCCACTCTGGTATTATTGCTGATAGCCATTTTTATGGGACTCTGCAAAGAGCTCCCTCTAGTACCTCTTGGGCCTCAGAAGTTTCTATTTCTCATTATGACTGGATGGGGCAGGATGTGGGGTGTGTCATTGTGGCTTGTTATCCCGTGACACAAATTAGGGTAGCACTCAAGAGAATAACTAAAGGCTGAGCCAGAGAAATTGCATTCTAGCTTGTAACCTATTTAACTTGGGAGAGATGTTGGAATATAGAGGGAGTGCAGCAATCTCCTCCCCTCTCCCCCTTCCCCAATAAAGCATTGACACCAGGTAGCTGCATGACCCCAGAGTGGTTCTCCATACAGTTTCTTATGAGATTAGCCCTTCTGGAGCTTGATAGGGCACAGCTGTCTACGTAATCATGATTCAGAAGTGAATGTATTAGGAGTAAACAGCAATTGTCTGGCCAATTTGATGATTGTACAATGAGTTACGTGAGTGGGACAGTACAGTTGGTTACGTGGTTGCCCTTTGTTGCCAGAATTTGGATGATGCATACTTTTTATAATCATTCTGAGTTTTGTTAGTATTCAATTCAGTTAGTACTTATTTCAGATGTTTAGACCTCTTTCATCTCAGCATTCCTATAGTATAGTAGAAAGTAAGCCTGGTACAGTGGAACCTGGGCGTAGGTTTGGAGGCAGAAGTGCTAAGTTCTAACTCTGCCGCCGAATAGTTTGTGACCTCCGAAGACCATTCTGCTCCCTGAAGTTCAATTTCCTCATCTGTAAAAATGAGGCCTTAGAAATACTGCCTTTTGTTGCAGTGGACAAGATGTCTTAATATTCTGTTTGCTTTCTCTACGTATAATTTAACACTTGATTGGGTACTATTTTGAAATCCTGTGTCCTTGGAGATTGCTTTCTAATTGTTTTTATGTAGCTTGGTTTTCCCTTTACAAGAACCATTCTGACAATCAGTGATGAGTTCAATACAGGATACTTTAATACTCAAAATATCATTGATTTCATCAGATATTCCCTCCATAAGGGAAGAACACAACCCCCATATGTTGACTATGCTGAAAAAATGCATCATCTCTTGGTCAGACTTTTGGTGACAGGCCTTTGCTCATAGCATTGGAGCTGAAAAGAGACATTGGAGGTCTAACTCCTTCATTTCTCTGAGGAGGAAGTTGGAGATTCACAGGGTTGTAGGAATTTGTACCTGGGATGGGGGGCACACAGAGCCAAAATTTTCATTACAAATCCAGGATTTTGACTCCAAATCCAGAGTTGGCTCACTTCATTGTACTGGCCCACTTCATTGTACCCTGCTAGTCTACTCTGAAGCCCCCCCTATGGCACCGAAGGCTGTGCTAATGGAGGACGGGCACAAGCATCTGCAGGCCCTACCAAGCTAGAAAGGCTTTGGATACCGATTCAAATCCTGCCTCTGACACTTCCTTGCTTTGTGACCCTAGGCAAGTCAATTCCCTAACTTCTGTTTCTTCATCTATAAAATTGGGATAATAATAGCACCTCCATCCCAGGGTTGCTTTGACTATCAAATGAGATAATAGGTATAAAGCACTTTGTAAACCTTAAAGTTCTATATAAATTCTTCCTTTTATGATTAGTCTGGTTAAGAATTTCTGTTTTTCCTGGACACGATTTTAAAGCGGCTTATCACCAAAAGGTTGGTCATGAGATGATGCATTTTTTTCAGCATAGCCTAAGTAAGGTATACAGAGATTGTGCTCTTCCATTCTGAAGGGAGTATCTGATATACTCAAGGACATTTTGAATATTCAAATGTTATTGTATTGAACTTCATCAGTGATAGATAGAATGTTTCTTATAAAGGGAAACACAGCTATATTTCTTCCATACAATATTGATATCCCCAATGTCTCTTACCCCAGATACTTTTTCAGGTTCCTACGTCTATTGACCAGCTCCTTGTGTATATATGTTGCCTGCTGGAAATTCTATTATCTGTAATACCTTCAGAGCCACTTAGAGTTCTTTTAATCCTCAAGAACTGACAGTTATATGTTCCTTCAAAGTTAGTAAAGCACTTAGTGTACATTATCTCTGAAAGTAGGTACTATAAGCTATAATTATCCCCATTTTATAGGTGAGGAAACTGAGACCCAGAACAGGAAGAGAAGGAAGCTTATGCATAGTCACATAAGTGGTATTCAAACCCTGGTCTTCCTGTCTTGAAATCCTCCTGGTGATAACCCACAGACTCTGCCCATGGTGGTGGTTTCAGGCAGGATAAGGGGTAGGGGTAGGGAGAAGTTCTGCTCATTACGGGCTGCTTAGCTCAGGAAGTAAACAAGCCAGCTATGTCATCTTCATATACAAAAGGGAAATAACACACTGATAACCTGAAACAGAATTTGCATTTGGAACTCCATTCTGTCCTGCACGATGAATTTCATTTCTTTTTAGAGACAAAAGGAAATAAAATGATGTTGGATTTTGGATTGTACCTTGTTTAAAAAAAAAAGTTCTGAAAACACACCCCAGCTTCTGACTGCCTAGTGTTAAAATAAATGGCATGTTAGTTAGAAGATATCCTTAAAAATATATGGTTCACTTTAGCAAGAAATAAATATATAATCACATTTAATAATTGCATTTTGTGGCTAACACATTTCCTGGAAAGTATGATGTGTGGGCTAGTGGCGGCTGGCCACAGAAGAGCTGGGAGCTGGAATTTTGTAGGAGCAGTCCTCAACTTGTACCTGGAGGTGGGCCAGGCCAGGTGGGTGATGCAGTAGGTACCCTTAACCCCTAAAGGGGGATGGGTGGGTAATGATACTGTAACTTTACGAACAAATTGATGGCTAGGAAAGGTTATATATAGACAGAGGTTATGTGCATTTCTCTTTCTTCAGCATTTTCATTGTGGTATGTTTCCATCAAAGCTTGAAGTCTTAAATTAAGTGGACTGAGTAGTCAGTTGTTTCTTACCTTGGAACAATATTTTTAGAGGTCGAAATTTATCCTTCAACCTTATTTGCAAAAATTCTTTTGCCTTGAAAACATGGGCCTTGATGTATTTTGAAGATGATGCCTCAATTTGGGTGCTCTCTGTAATTGTGCTGAATTATTCTCCTTTTATTGTGGTGGTGATGTTCAGTTGGGTCTAACTCTTTGCGATCTTCGTTTAGGGTTTTCTTGGCAAAGATACTAGTTTTCCATTTCCTTCTCCAACTCATTTTATGGATGAGGAGCCTGAGGCAGACAGGATAAAGTGTCTTGCCCAGGGTCAAACAACTAGTATCTGAGGCCAGATTTGAACTCAGGAAATTGAAACTTCCTGACTCCCAGCCCAGCGCTCTATCCATTGTACCACCTAGCTGCCTTTCTTCCTCTTTGCCTAGGAAGACCAGGACAGTTGCAGTAAATATGGATTGCTTATCTTAAAGCATACCTTTTAGGTGAATGGCAGCCTGGAAGGAGACTCTCCAGATCTGGTTCCCAATTCAAGATGGCAGCTCATTCCATGTGGTTCATGTTTTAGGTAGTTGGTCCTTCACTAGAAAAGAAACATGGGGGTTTAATTCAAGGAAGAGAAAAATGAAGATGGCTAGAAGTTGCCCTTTCCATGGGCTTGGCTCAGGGCTCTTAGCTGAAGCAGCAAGGTTTAGATTACATGCGTTTTGTTGGTGGTATTTGTTGGTGATGCTTTTCTGCATCCTTTCCAAAACCTGGTTTCAGTTCACTATAGCCCCCAAACTATTTGTTAAACCTCTATCATATTTAAGTCTTATGCCAGGCACCATGGAGTCTATAAATGGAGGATAAATCCTCAGCTTGAAAGTGTTTTACAATTAGGGAGATAGGACTTTGACTAGGAAATAAGGCAAATGATAAGGCAGCGTAGTTAAGTCCTCAAGGGAACTATGCGGACAAATTAATCAGTAAATATTTATCAAGCACCTACTGTGTGCCCGGCCTTGTGCTAAGTGCTGGGGATGAAAAAAAAAAAGCAAAAGACGGTCCCTGCCTATAGAAGATGGAGGTGGGGGGAGATTAATGTGAGCTAGAGTGGTGAAGGGGGAAGCTTTTTAGAGAAAAGTAGGTTTTGAGGTGGGGCCATGAAGGATGAGTGGAGTTTGGGTTCCAGGAAGGGAGAGGGCACCTGCTGCCTGGGGACAGTGGGTGGAAGATGTAGACCACAGGTCTCCTGTTTTTGACCACCCTTTCCTAAGAGAGGGTGCAATGGGATTAAGCCAGTTTGGCCGTTGTTTAATTGAAGTAAAGGCTTTAGAAGGCATATGCTAGCGGAAAGAGCACATGGAATTAGAGTCAAAGGATTTGAGTTCATCATATCTGAACTCTTTTTCCTATCGGTGTGACATTGGGCAAGTCTTTTAACTTGCCTAGGCCTCAGTTTCCTTCTGGTTGGACTGCATGATATCTCAAGACCTTTTGTAGTACCAGACAAGTCCTCAAATGATATGTTCCATTTTAGGTGTAGGACAGTTAGTCTTGTTATAAGCTTGGAGAAACTTGCTGGAAGGGCAAGTTTGCTTGTTGCATAGTGGGAACTTAATACTTTTTTGTTGACTGACTGAAGGAGAAACGCTTTGTCTGCATTTTTATTGACTGTGCTGCATGCTGGGATCTCCACCCTCCTTATCTCTGCCTCCTTGGCTGTCTCACCTTCAAAAAGCCTTTCTGGGTCTTCTGTAATTTCAGTACCTTCTGTCTGAGATTATCCCCAGTTTATTCTTCGTACATTTTATTTGTACATAGTTGTTTTCGTGTCGCCTCCCCCATTAGACAGTGAGCTCCCTGAGAGCAGATAAAGATAGCACAGTGGCTGACATATGTTTGTTTGACCAGCTGACTTTCCTAAGTCTGTATAAATTCATCCAGAGGGGGGTAGTGACAGACTGTCAGTTAGAAGGGACTTGGGTGGCCATCCTGTCCAATCTGTACCTGAAAAACAACCTCCCTGTCATCATCACCACCACCATCACCATCACCATTACAATCACCACCATCATCACCATCACCATCACCATCACCACCACCACCACCACCACTTATCACCATCACCATCACCATCACCATCACCATCACCACCACCACCACCATCACCATCACCATCACCACCTCTACCACCATCACCACCACCACCACCACCACCACCATCACCATTGCCATCACCATCACCACCATCATCATCATCATCACCACCATCACTTGCGTCCATGATGATTTTTCAAGGTTTACAGATCTGTTTTATATATGTCTAATATCTGTCTATAGCTTTATCTCTGTCCGTCTGTTTGTCAATCTGTCTTCATTTGAAGCTCACAGTAACTGCTTGAGGCAGGTGCTGTTTATTTACTCTTAAGTATACATGTATCTTACCTGTTTGCATGTTGTTGTTTTTCCCTTGGCTCATTTTATTTTTCTCGTGGTATTCTCTGTGCCTAGTATAAAGTCTTGTTGAATTGAATTATGCCTATTTTGCAGATGGGGATATTGAGGTCCAGAGAGAATAAGTGACTTGCCAGCTAGTGTGGGGGGCAAGATTTGAACACTGGTTTTCCTGTCTCCCAAACCCTTGCTCTGCAGAGCTTCACTCTAAACGTACTGCCTCTTGGTAGTACACAGCACCATTGCTAACATCCTGTGGTTTCCTCTGTAATTGCTCAGCCTCCTGCCTGCTCACATACTCCATTTCAGACCCCTTTAGAAGGCTATGTTCATTTTCTTAGGTATGAATGCTTTATTATTTGTCCATGTTTTAAAAAGCCTGTTTGAACAGCAATGACTCTAAATAATAGATGGGATTTTTAGTTCTAAATAGGCAGCTTCCTTTCAGAGCTTAAGCAGGAAACAAAATGAAGGCCATTTGGCTCTTCCTCTCAAAGCAGGGCCTGACTACAGAATGGATGAAACGGGTGGGCCTGCTCTCTTCCTCTGAACGCAGCACACAGGTGGAAATGTGCT
>CM053582.1:527290396-527309429 GCA_028627135.1 Pseudochirops cupreus | reverse complement strand
ATGGAAAGTAAAACACTGGTGTATTTGGAGGCTGATCCTGGCTTCCTCATGCACTAGTGTTACTTTGGGAAAGTCAGGCTGTCTCTGAGCCTCAGTGGTCTTATCTGTAAGGTGGGGATGAAAATGTTTGAATTCCATAACTGGGAGGGTGGTTTTGAGGATAACATGAGATATAATGCATGATGTGAAACATTTGTTTGAGAAGTAGCCTGGTATTAGAATGGTGGTTTGGGGTTAAGACAGCAGACGTGGAGTCAATCACCTTTGGTTTCAATCCTAGCTCTGCCAGCTTGGACATGTTCTGAGCCTCAGTTTCATCATCTGTAAAATGAGTCAACAATGTCTTCTCCAGAGTCTGTATCTGTGATTTCCATGATAAAGAACTGGTTTCCAAGTTGGAAGGACCTGTGTTCACATGCTGCCTGGCATACAGAAAGGCATGGTAACCATGGGCAGGGCTCACTTAAGCTCCCAGCACCCCAGACAAATTGGTAAGCCGATCAGTTACATGCAGCTGCTGATCTATCTGTTTATCTGTGGAAGAATCTTGTCACACTCGAGCGGTTCCCCACACATAAAAAAGCACAAGTCTGGACCCCCCCCCCAAAAAAAAACAAACCTTGTTTATAGAGGCTATTATGAGTTTGCAATTTAATTTGCTCCAAAGGAGGCCTTCAAGCTTTTACAGTATTTTGCTCTTCCTGTTTGGTAGGTTATCTGTTATTCTCATGGAAGAATCTCATTGGTCAGAGAAAATAGGATAGCAGTTGCTTCAGTCAGGAAGTGCTTATTAACCTATTAACCAGTTCTGTGCCACTAGGGACGGTGAAAATTTCAGACTGGATTTGCATGTTTACTACCTCCTGGCCCTGCATTAGATTACCAAGTCACCACCTAAGAAAGAGCCTACTTTCCCTAGAACCACCTGTTGAGGCCTGCTGTTCTGGAGTCTCTGGCTGTCCTGGAATTTTACTGTGTGCAAAGTCCTCTGGGAAATCTGGGGCAGGGACTTGGGAACTTTTGTTATGCAGAGATTTTTATTGTTGTCTTTGCTGTCCTGGGATTTGACCTGTGGTTGCCTGCCCAGCTGGATGGAGGACGGCCCTTGGCAATGGTGGGTGTTATTCATCTGGATTGGGGCCTTTACTTTGGGGAAGCTGGGCATTTTGAGGGCTGTAGTACTGGTAGACATTTGTGGAAAATCAAAAAACTTAAGTCCTTGCTGTAAAAACAGTGGGATTTTCCTGAGGCCCCCTCTTACCTTCTTAATTCAGCTAATTAATTACTTTGTATCATAAACTTTCAAGGTGGCATTCCCTCCTTGAAAAAATCATATTTATCATAAGCCCATTCATTAGAAACTGACATTTCAACACGCAAAGAACAAACAAGATTGTGCTTATGAAACTGAACTTGCTAGGTAGTTTGCTTCTTTTGAAAAAAGCATATGAAATTTAACAAGAAACAAAATGGCCTTTTGTGGTCCCCTTCTTAACTCTTGTTTTCTCTCTTTTTGTTCTGGGCATTTAAAATTAAATTTAGAGCAAAAGAAAAAAAGACTAATATTGAAAACTAAGTCATTGTATTCTATTCTCCCGCCAGATGTGATTAAAATAATTCTTAAAATAGATGCCTTTGTGTTCCTTATGCCTAGCAGCAAAAGAAGCTTCAGTTGGTGAAATCTGGATGTTTTCTGTTTTCTTTTTCTGTTAGTTGCATTGCTTGCTTGGTGGGCTCCTTCCCCAGAGGGTGCTAAGCTTATCTCAGCATCCCTCCCTTGTGCTGCCCCCTCTCCACCCCCATCTCCCCACCAGGGAACCAAATTCCTCTATGGAGACAGTTGACGAAAGTTTCTCATGACCCTATTTACCAGCTGGGCAGGGGGAGGGGGGAGACGAGAAATAACCACCACCTGCCTGCCATCTGCCTTCTTCAGCCTGGTTTTTGTTGGACTCTTTTCCCCACAGTGTGAACACCCCCATCCTACCCCCAAGGAAATCAGCTTGTGAGGCCTTCCCCCTCTCTGCCTTCGTCTTCGTCTTTGGTCTTCTGCTTCCCTTTGGGACTGAAACTTGTCTTTCGAACGGGCTGGCAAACAGCAGCTGGTATCTTGGCGATTGAGTGCCCAGCCGGGGCTCCAGGGCTCAGCTGCGGCGCTTGGGCAAGGGCCAAAAGCGTGCCCTCGGTCTCTCTCTTTCTCTAGCCATCCATCCTCGCTTTGTGCCTGGGCGCCCAGTGCTCTGTGTCCCCCTTTTAAAAGCCACTCAAGTCCCCCTCTCTACTAGAAAAGGCTCGGCTGGCAGGCAGAACCATGACAGCAATGTTGTTCAGGCCAGCCTGGCCGAGCCTGTGGCCCGGGGAGAGAGCCATTTTTCTTTGTTGCCAGATCTCTTGTGTTCTTACACCCGAACACAATAAAGGCCTTCTCTTGGGCGTAGCTTGAATGAACCTCTTGTGACATAAATCTTCTGGCTGATTGCAAAGGAATGCCAGCCCTGAATGCACTAGGATCCCAACAAAACCTCCTCCTCCGGCCCTCCTCCCTCTCTCCCCCTCCCCTTCACTCGCTCCAGGGGCTGAGCATCTGATTTCTAGGCGAACAGAGTTTTCTCTTTGTCTGAAAGTTCCTTCTACCAGGGAACAAAAATTTTACATTTTAATCTGATTTTTTTCCCTCCCATTTTCTTAATGATGACTCATGGGTTCTGGCCAGGCAGAGGGAAAGGATCAGGATAAAACGCTCTGATAGCAGCTGATAAAGATCAAAAAATTGTTTGCCATAGAGTAGAAAAAGGTAGGTTTTGGTTTTGTTTGTTTCTGCTTTTGTAGATTTTGGACAGCTAGGTGGCTCATCTTTATGAGGTCGAATCTGGCCTCAGACGCTTACTTCGATGTGTGACCCTTGGCAGGCCACTTAACCCTGTCTGCCTCAGTTTCCTCGTCTGTTAAATGAGCTGGAGAAGGAAATGAGAAACTGCTCCAGTATCTTTCTTTGCCAAGAAAATTTCAAATGGGGTCCACGGAGAGTCAGACACAACAGAAAAACGAATGAATAAAAATATTTCTGTCTGCTTTAGGTTTAAATAATAACATTACCTAATTCGATCCAGTAAGCATTTTAAAAGCGCCCACTATGTTCAAGCCTCTATGCTAGGAGCCCAAGAATTCAAAGATAAAATCAGAAATAATAGCTAGCATTTAAATCGCGTACTTAAAGGTTTGCAAAACAAGTAACTTAGGTTATTTAATGGTCACAACAACCCTGTGAGATAGGTGTTATTATTATCCCCATTTTAGAGATGAGATAATTGAGGCCCAGAGAGATAAGTCATTTGCCCAAAACAAAAAGGAATGTCTCAGACTATTACAGCTGGGGCCACAAACAAGCAGGGATACTGCTGGTACTTGAACTCAGGAAGATTGGAGTTCTAATCCTGCCTTGGAACCGTGGTTCTCAACCTTCCAAATGCCTTGACCCTTTAATACTCGTATGTGGGTGTATCTGCACGTGGGCGGACATGCCTGGAGACAGAGGAGTGGTGTCTCGGTTCCTAAGACCATCAGAAAGATGTGTTTTCCTATGGTCTTAGGGGACCCCTGTGAAAGAGTCATTCGACCCCCAAAGGGGTCGCGACCCACAGGTTGAGGACAGCTGCTCTAGAATTTATAAATACCTGTGTCTGAAACTCCAGTCTGCTGACATTTGCCACCATGTCTATACATCAGTGTTCTGGGTTTTGCTTTTTATTTTTACAGGTTGACACTATTATTCCTATAGCATTGTTGTACGGTATTGAGATCAAACTGGTGTTTCCCAGAGGTCAGTGGTCACGGTAGATGGTGACTGTGAACAGGCTGCAACATAGAACCAATGAGGAACTTTGAAGAAGAGGTAAAAGATATCATCCGAGAAACATGTATGACGGGAATAGAAAGTAACTTCATCCAGAGATGGGGAACCTGTGACCTCGAGGCCACATGTGGCCCCCTAGGTCCTCAAGCGTGGTACTTTGACTGAATCCAAACTTCGAAGAACAAATCCCCTTAATAAAAGGATTTGTTCTGTAAAACTTGGATTCTGTCAAAGGGCAGAACTTGAGGACCTAGAGGGCCACATGTGACCTCAAGGCCACAGGTTCCCCACCCCTGATCTGGTCACATGGTGGGAAGAGAGGTGGTTAGCACAGAGTGTCCAGCTGTTACTGCCTGGATGTCCTGAGAAAGGAAGGAAGGCCTGGAGCATGTTGGCTGGACCTCCTGTCGGAAACTAATGGAAGGAAGAATGCAGACAAAAAAGTTTAATGGGTGATTTGGCATGGATGGATAATGTTCCGCATCAGTGGAGGGTATTTCCAAATGGATAGGATTGAAATCCACACGAATATTTGCAATCAGTTTAAGGCTAATACCTGAGTCTGTTTGCACCACTGTATCATCCTACTGGGTAGCCTGTTAGGTGAATGGAGGATAATGTTCTGTGTCATTGGATGGAATTTCCAAAGGGATAGGATTTTAGTTCTACCTGAATATTTGCCCTGTACTTTTCAGAGCCCCCTCTCCAGCGGGGCCTAGTTGGCTAGTCGTTCCATTGTCTTTGGTATACCCCACATTTATTTCTGGTGATGCCACAAAATTCTTAAGTCTCCCAAGACAAGAGTTAATTTGAATTCACTTTAAAAAGTGCAAGAATTGGATGGATTTATTTATTTGAATCTTGCTTTATTTTATTTTGTTTTCTGGAATAATGTAGGGATTTAAGTTTTATAAAGTAATTATCCAATTTTATTCTTACATCCCTGTAAATAAATGATATTGCCATCCTGGTTTTATCAATGAGGAAACTTGAGGTTAGGTGTGTTAAGTGACTTGCCCAGGGCAACACAGCTAGTAATTGAGACAGATATTGACCATCCGTCTTCCTAAATCCTTACTATGCCTTTCTCTTTATTGCTCATTAATATGCCTTTGACTTTTGTTACTTTTGACTGTTTGTTAAATTAAAGTTGGTGTTGGGGGAGGGGAAGAGGGGAAGAAGAGATGAGCTTTGGTTTCTCCCAGTTATAAACAAGAGGTTTTATTTCTCATTTGTAAACTCATGAAAATTAGAGACAGACATATTTAAACAATCTTGAGCCCTGTGCTTCTGTCCTCTTTCTAGGAGGCCTAGCATTGAACTGATTTGATTATATGCTGATTAATAGGGCAAAACAAGTCTTTTCCATGTCATTCAGTCTTGCTTTGAAGTTACAGTTCCTCCCCTTCCCTTCCTTCTTCTCTCTGCCAGAGGTTCTTGTAACTGTATTCCCTGTGGAACTAACCTGTGGGCTACTACTCTGTAGGAGACTTAGCACCCACTGTGTCTCATTTTCCCCCTGGGGGGGTATTGGTGAATTGATCTACATTATTTAAAGGCCCTGGTGATTTTCAGAAGGAGGTAATGGGAATAACTGCTGGAGTGAGAAGAACAAAAAGCATATAGCCTTCTAACCTAAGGGTTTCATTTGAGATTGTTCATTTGGTGCTCCCTAAGTAACTATGTTTTTGCAAGTCAAGTTACTGAGCGTTGGAAATTTGAACTGGACTTGTGATTTCATCAGTAGAATAAACTTCCAGGTAGAGAAAGTTGTCCTTTTCTCTCTCTAGGTAAATCTGAAGCTGTCCAGGGCTTGAAGTGAGGAATGAGGTGACTTGGCTTAGTGTCACAAAACTGGTATGTTGAAAGGCAGACTTTTTTTTTTTTTAACTTTTTGGAGGGGGCAGGGTAGGGCAGTTGGGGTTAAGTGACTTGCCCAAGGTCACAGGGCTAGTAAGTGTTTAGTGTCTGAGGCTAGATTTGAACTGAGGTCCTCCTGACTCCAGGGCTGATGATCTGTTCACTGGGCCACCTAGCCACCCCTAGAGGCAGACTTTTAACCCAGGTCTAACTCCAAAAGCAGTTCTCTTCACCATTCGATGCTTTGCAAGATTATAACTTACATGGTATTTTTGCCGGAGGAAAAAAAAGGATTAATTTGAGCCTCTCATTTCTTGCCTTATGTGCCATCGTACTTATTACTCATTTCTGGGGCATCTCTTTATGTCAGGGATAGGGCCTTTTTAGCCTACTTTTGGAATCTGGGCTTTTTGCAGCTCTTGAGTTTTTGTCAACTGGCTTTGGTTTTCCTCTAGGTCTTGGCATTTTTTCTCCTTTACTCCTCTGATATTCTAAATGTGCTTGATTTTTATTTGTTTATTTTTCCTTCTTGAGAGTCTAAGCTTTTAATTATTCTTAAAGGCACCCTAAGAGGCATTTGTTATAGGCCTCTTTCTGTGTCATTTAGAAGTAGGCCAAAGTACAGTAAATGTTAGATAATTCTTCATGAGAGTGTTGTGTCAGAGGGGCCCCTGGCCTGAGATGGAATGGCAAGACTCGCCAGAGAGTTGTTTTGCTGCAGAGTTAGAGCTTTCTCTAAGGAAAAGAGGTGTCAAATTGAAGCTTTAAAAAAAAAAAGAGATATGCCATTGTGTAAAATTAACAGTCCTTGTGATAATTATGATTGTAATAACAGTAACTGACACATAAGACTTTAAAGTTTGCAAAGAACTATACATAAATAATTTCACTGGTTTCAGAAAATCATAGTGTACTCGTTGAAAACCACCCCTAATCTGCCCCAGTCTATATTTTGAGAGTGAAAGGTAGGAAGAATATTGGATTAACTCCAAATTGGCTGTTAAGTAGTTATAAATGACATTAGGCATAAAGGTCTAATCCAATTATAACAAAAAAACCTTATGGTGAAAATCTTAGCATGCCAAAAAGGTCGTCAAGTACTAGGCCAGAGGTTCTGAACTTTGGGTCCATGAATTTTTTTTTTTTTTTTTTAGCATTTCATTAACTGTATTTCAGTATAATTGATTTCCTTTGCAGTTAGTTCTACCTCTTTCCTCTTAAGCATTTGGAAATGTTTTGAGAAGGGGTCCATAGACCTGGTTGCCAAAAGGGTCCATGACACAGAAATTGTTAAGGACTTCTGGACTAAGAACGAAGGAAACAAGCATTTATTAAATGCTTACTATATGCCAAGCATTGCACTAAGCACTTCACAGATATTATCTCATTTGGTCCTCACAACAACCCTGGGAGGTAGGTGCTGTTATTATACTGATTTTGTAGTTGAGGAAGCCGAGGCAGATTGAGCGTCAATGATTTCTCCAGGTCACACAGTTTGTGAGACTGAACTTGAATTCAAGTCTTCCTTACTCCAGGCCCAACATTCTATCCTCTTTGCTACCTACCTGAACTAGACAATAAGTGGACTTCTTAAAGAATTTGAATTCCTGGAGCATGTGATTATGTACCAAACAACTAGGAATTCACTGGACCAGATTAAAATGTAACTGGGAAATGTTTATCCATGCAATCCAACGTAGATAATGTTAATTTGTGGTTTTCTATGGCAGAGTGGTACCTGCCAGGGATCTTCTGTTTGTGAGTGTGTGTGGTTGGTTTTTTTTTTTTGGCATCACTGTTTAGACATTAATATCATGCTTTTCTGTGCTGCTTTTCTCAGCATTTTGCCATAAATCTTCCATCTCTGGCTTTCATTGTTCTTTTGTGTCCTCCAGGTACTGGCATGCCATCTGGGTTGTTCCTAAAACTCATACTTATTAATTCAATTTTCGGGAGTGTCTTCCTACTTAGAGTGAAAGCTCCTCGAAGGGAGGGGCAGAGACTTAAGCTATTATCTCCTGAAACAACCACCCAGCTGCTCAAGGCTAGTTGCATGGTAAGCATTTCACCATCACGTATCATGGATTGATTCTGGCAGATTCTTTAGAGTAGGATATAATAGAATCTGGCCTGTATAAAAAAGCATGCTGTGAAAATTACATTATGTTCTTATGACAGTCTGTGGCCCACTGTCTTAATTAGGCAAGAATTTTAAAAATCTGTTCATGGAATTTTTTTTCCCCTTCAACTGTATATTGTAAACCAGTCTTTTTTTTCTTTAATGTTCTTAGACAGCAGAGACTCTGATATCACTGGAAAACTTCCACCATTTTTTCTTTTTTCTTTTAAGTTAATTTTTAATGTGCTGAACATAACAAGCACCAGATAAAATGGGCATTTGCATATACATAGTAGAACAGAAGAAAAGGTTTATATATGAAACTACAAATCTCTGTGTGTATGATCAATCTCTTTTTGTATGATAAATTCAACATGTAACTTTCAAAGCTTCTTTGTGATTCTTTGTGGCCTTCCCTCTCCCTATCCTCTTCTTTCTCTCTTTTCATCTTGTCTTTCTCCCTTTCCCTGTTCTTTTCTCTTCCCTCTTCTCCCCACCCCATCTTTCCTCCTCTAGTCTAGTCCTCCTTTCCTATACACCCCCAATCTGAAAACAAAATCTTTGTAAGAAATATGCATACTCAGGCAAAGCAAATTCCCCCTGTGCTTTGCCTACCTTTTGAAGAATAACAAGTCTTGGTTTTCCCAGGGGCATTCATTGCTCGTCTTTGGGGATGGATGGTACCTGTGGAGACCAGGCCTTAAATGCCCCATGGGACCATAAAGTCATGCATCTGTTGAATAGCCAGTCCTAGGTCTATGCCATTTGAATTACTTGGAATTTAGCCAGAGAAGATAAGCTTTAGGATAAGAATTCATGGCACTTGTTTCTGGTGGAATGCCATCTGTTGTAGGTATTCAGGATACACTAGTCACCCTTACACATTCACACATACACTGGTGTTCTTATCAAATCAGAAGTCAGCATGTCATTAAAAACTAGGGCTTTCTGAATAGTGTGGGGTGATGGTAGATTGAGTTCTAGTCAAACAGGTTTTTGAGGGCTGTCTTTGGTAATTTTCTCTTAGTTGGGGTTATATTTCTGCTCAAAGAAAATAAGTGATAAAAAACAGACAACCTTTCATTAGTGTCATCATAGCATGGTAGTAAGAAACCCGTCCTGGAAGTGGAGAGATGTCTTGACTCTTTTGCCAATGTGCAGTGTGATGTTGAGCAGGTCACTTCAGTTCTCTGGGCCTCCACTGCCTCATCTGAAAAAAGGAGGCTATTAGATTAGATATTTTAATACTTTAAAAATCTGTTTCTGTGACTTCATATACCAGTGAAATACTTTTAACTATTCTTTCTTGAGCTTTTCCTTCCCCCTAATTCTCTTCAGGCTCAGTTTGCTGAAAGGCAAGACCACTTGCCCATTGAGTTAGTGGTGATGTTGCCAAGACAAAGTAGTTGATTGGAATTGGATTCTTTTTTTGAGAAATGATTTGGGTATGGCTGATCAGGAGAGGTCTTGGGTGATGTATCAGAGTTACATGGCATGTGGGATCTTGGAATAACAGATTTGCAACTGAAGGGGACCTTCTCCTGAGGCCATTTCTTCCAAATCCTGCATTTGGCAGATGATTTTTAACTTTATTGTCTGTGCTGCTGACTCTGAGATCTGTATATCCAGCCCTAGACTCTCTCCTGAGCACCAGTCATTTCATCATCAAGATATAAAACCACGTTTTCTCATTATTCTTGTGAATTCAGTTTTTACCATTGCTTATTTGGATGGATTGTCGAGAACTGTGACTGAGTTCTTTATTGTTGAGGGGTACCTCCACTTTATAACTGTATTCCAATAATTTTTTAGGTAGTAGGGGCCTTAGAGGGCCTTAGATGACTTTTCAGATAAGAAAACTGAGGCCTCAAGGGGAAGTGATTTGTAAACTGAAATTAGATTGTAGATTGTAAACTCTCTGAGGGCAAATGTTGTTTGTTTTGTCTTTGTATACTCAATTCTTGGTCTAGATCCTTGAACCAGCAGGTATACCCTAAATATTGATTGAATTAGATTAGATTAGAATCTAGTTCTCCTGACTCTCTAGGGCTCTCATCTTTACCTTTTGAAGAGCAGACAAGTAAGTAACTTGGGAAAGGCCTCAAATTTCCTAATTCTTTGATTTACATCTTGAGGAAGTGTTGTATCTGATCTCTGGTCTTTCTTCTGGGACTTGGTAATCCTCCATGCTTCTAACTTGATAAAGTCATGGCATAGTCAATAGGGTGCTAACTGAACCTGAAGGCAGGTAGGTTCACATTGACAGTGTGATCCTGGACACTTCACTTTCCTTATATATAAAATGAGAAAGTTGTACTAGCTGACCTCTAGAGAGTCTGCTTCCAGCTCTAAATCAGTGGTTCTGTGAAGTGAAGTAGGCCCCTAAAAGAACATTAGCCTGGCAGATGTTGCTGTCTTCTGTTTAGAAGGACAGATCTTTTTGAGACAAGAGAAGTAGGCCCAGACATGTTAAGCATTTCTACTTAGTGCCTATTATCTCTTTGGGAAAATACTGCTCCTCCATGTGACTCTGGATAGGTAGGAAAAAAATTGAGAAAAACTTTAGTGCTTTAGAAAGGTCTTACCTTAAAAATCCCAACAAGCATATGTGATTGGGTTACTTAATTTGTGTTTCTAGGATTTTTGACTTCCAAGTGAAACTGCAAAAATCTGTGGAGTTGGGAAAAGACTGCCAGGTACTCCATAGCAGAAAGAAGTAAACCCTAGATGTTTGACATCTAGTGCTTGGTAGACTGGCTGCAGGGTCTTCTTATACCTTATACCCCTTCATTTGCAGTTGAGGGATACTGGTGTTGTTGTTCCTCTAACAAGACACTCCATGCCCCAACTCTAGGCATTTTTATTGGCTGCCCCCCTGTGTAATGCCAAGCAAAGGCAACTTCCAAGGTTTGGATTACCAGCATAGCAAACCCCATTTATTCAGTGACAAATTAAGGCAAAATATTCACAGAACAGAGAAAATCAAAATACAGTGTAACTCACTCATTTAGCATGTAAGTTCTCAATTCAATTGCAAAGTACCAAGGTCCAAGTATCCTATCCTTGGATCAGTAGTCAAAGTAGCCCACTCCTGGGCAGTACATTCATTTAGTCTCTTCTCAAATGGAGAAGAGTTTCCAATCATAAACAAAGTACATTCAAATTGGTAGTTTGGTCAATCTAAGAGCACCAAAAGTCAAAGGTTTCCCACCCCTGGATCACAGCTGAATTACAATACCATCCATTAACACCAAGCACTTTCTCAAAAGGGGCAGGAAAGCACAAAAGGCTGTTTACCCTTAAGCTACAAGATTAAGATACCAACACGGCATTGAGAACCCAAGGAAAGGCCTCTCCTTCATCTTGACTCCAGGCAAGCTCTCAGCAATCTCAGTTCCTGGGGAGACAGGGCTCGACAAAGCCATTGCCAGTGTCCTCATCAAGTCACTCTCTGCCTGTAGAACAGTCCCAGAACCCCTGAAAATATGAGCAAGGCCCTCTTCCAGGATTTCTGTAAACATACAACAAGAAAATCCTCCTTCAGGGCTTCTGAACCAACAGCCAGGTTCCAGGATCTCTACAGCAGCGGCACTGTCCTTCACTAGCAGGTGAATCTGGCAAAACAACGCCAAAACAGACAAACAAAATACCAGCATCACAGCCATGCCTCCTCAGTTCTTGGCAGCTCCGGGTGGCAGTTCTCAAAAGTCCTGGGCAGCTCCAACTGGCCCTCAGCAGTCCTCTCTTGGCAACTCTGCCTCTGCTTGGGCCTTCCCTCCAAATCCATGACTCCTCCCAGTTCACATCAACAAGTCCATCCCACAAGTGAGATTCACTAGCTCTGGGTCTCAACACCCAATCCAAAAACCAAGCCAACACAGGGCGATCTCCAAATTCCATTATCATTACACCCCCCAGCCTGGAATTTTTTCCTTCTTCATTTCTTCCTCCTGGCTTCCTTCAAGATCCAGCTAAAATCCTGCCTTCTATAGGAAGCCTTTCTTAATCCCTTTTAATTCTAGTACCTTCCCTCTGTTGATTATCTTCCAGTTTATTCTGTATATATCTTGTTTGTATGTAATGTTTGCATATGGTCTCTTTCCCATTAGATGTGAGCTTCTTGAGAGCAGGGGTTATCTTCTGCCTTTTTTTTCATAGTGACAGTGCTTAGCAACGGTGTCTTGGCACTTAGTAGGTACTTGGTAAATGTTTATTAACTGACTGATTTATTGACAGAGGCAGACTTCCCTAGTAATGGAATGATGTTACTGGCCCATTCTTAGGCTGTCTTGCCAAGGAATATTGTCAAATTATAAAGAGTTGATAGATTGCAGGAATATTGCCAATTACAGGAGAAGGGTGATTAGTATGCCTGTAATTAGTTACTTGTGTTGGTGTCTTTTATTGCTCTACTATGCTGTAATCTCCATGAGAACCATAATGGACTCTGTGTTATTTAAATTTTGTATCTTCCCCACTATCTAGCACAGTGTTCTTCACCTATTAAGTGGTGCCTAGTAAGTTGATTGACCATGAAGGGTGTGGAAACATTCACTGGAGGGATGATTGAATGTGAATTTAAAAAAATCTTCTTTTCCAAGTGCATGTAATAATAATTTTTAACATTAATTTAAAAATATTTTGAGTTCTATATTCTCTTCTATTTTTTAAAAAAGTATGCTTTGATCTACATTTGGATACCATCAGTTATTTCTCAGGAGATGGATGGTATTTTACATGATAAGTCCTTTGGAATTGTCTTAAATCATTGTATTACTGAGAATAGTTGTCAGTCACAGTTGACATTATTATAATATTGTTACCGTGTACAATGTTTTCCTGGTTCTCTTTTCTTCATTTTGCATCAGTTCATTTAAATCTTTCCAGGTTTTTCTGAAAGAATCCTACTGATCATTTATCAGTTCACAACTCCTCCAACAGTACATCAGTGTCCCTATTTTTCCATGTTCCTTCCAACATTTGTCATTTTTCTTTTCTGTCATACTAGCTAAGTGGTAAGTGTGAGAGGATGCCTCAAAGTTGTTTTAATTTGCATTTCTTTAATTAATAGTGATATGTAGCATTTTTTATGTGACTACAAATAGTTTTGATTTCTTCTTCTGAAAAATCTGTTCATATCCTTTGACCAATTGGGGCATGACTCATATATTTGACTCAGTTCTCTATAAATTTTAGAAATGAGGTCTTTATTAGAAAAACTTCCTATAAATATTCCCTCTCCAACCCCCAATTTTTTGTTTTCCTTCTAATCTTGGCTGCATTGGTTTTGTTTGTGCAAAAGCTTTTTAATTTTTCTGCAATCAGATTTATCCATTTTGTATCCTGTAATGCTCTCTCTTGTTTGGTCATAAACTCTTGCCTTCTCCATAGATATGACAGTAAACTATAGCATGCTCCCCTGGTTTGCTTATGATATCTCCCTTTATGTCTAAATCATATACTTATTTTGACCTTATCTTGGTATAAATATTTGGTTCTAAAAAGCAGATTGAGCCATGTAAAAGTTGTTTTCAAATCCCTGAAGTGTCATCATGTGGAAGAGGGATTAGATTTACTCTGCTTAGTGTCAGTACCAAAATTAATACCGGTAGGCAGGATTATTCGGAGGGAGCTTTGAGGGAGAGTAGTATAATAAACAGACCTCTGGATTTAGAGTCAGGAAGGCCTGGGTTCAAATCCTTGTATGACTCTAGGTAAGAAATGTGACCTCTTTGTGGCTCATTGCCTTAATTGCAAAATGAAGGGGGTTGGATTTTTATCAATTTAAAGTCCTTTCCTAGATCTAAATGTCCGATTTTATGTGTAACCCTTGCGTGGTTCTACTTAAAGGCTCGGTACAGTGAAGAATTGAGATGCCTTATTAGGGAGTAGGCAGTAAATTCCCCATGGCTAGAGGTGTTCAGGAAGAGTCTAGGTCAGGGGTGGAGAACCTGGGGTCTTGACACCACATATGACCTTCTAGGTCCTTAAGTGTGGCCTTTTGACTGAGTCCGAGTTTTACAGAACAGATCCTTTTATTAGAAGGGGATTTGTTCTGTGATGTTTGGATTTAGTCAAAGGGATGCACGTAAGGACCTAGAGGGCCATATGTGGCCTTGAGGCCGTAGGTTCCTCACTCCTAGTCTAGGTGGTGATTTATCAAAGATATTCTAAAACTTCTTCTAGCTTGAGATAAAAGGTTGAAGTTAGATGGTCTTTAAAGGTACTTTTAGCACTAAAGTATGAAATTTTTTAATCATATAAGGCCCCTATAGGAACCATGTTAAAAAATTGCTAGTTTGTATAATCACAGTCCGTTTTGTCTCTGACATTCTCTCCTTTATATACAGGGTATCCCAAAAGTCTTAGTGCAGTTTTAAGTATTAAAAACTCTAAAAAAGATATTTTTAAAAATAGCAGTTTTAAGCTTTGATAGCTTAAAACTGCACTAAGACATTTGGGATACCCTGTATAATCATGCCCCACTTTGACAAAACTGGGAATATAAAAATTAGGAATAACATTCAAAGTGCTTCTATTTATAGAAATATTTTCTTATACATTTTTTCAGAAGAATCAGATTTGTCTAACAAATTTCCTAGGTTTGTAAGAGTTTAAAGCTGGTGGGGAGGGACCTTAGAGACCGCTTGGTCCATCCAATCCTTCAGTTTAAGGCAGTGTGGTTCTCAACCTTCCTAAGGCTGCAACCCTTTAATACCCATACGTGGGTGTTCTGCATGCGGGCAGACCTGCCTGGAGACAGATAGAGGAGTGGTGTCTCCATTCCTAAGACCATCAGAAATATGTGTTTTCCTATGGTCTTAGGTGACCCCTGGGAAAGGGTCGTTCGACCCCCAAAAAGGTCACGACCCACAGGTTGAGAACCGCTGGTTTAAGGAAACTAACTGATGCCACCTTGCTGATAAATAGCGAGGTGGTGACTCCAAATCCAGTTCTCCACTTTCTCCTGAATCAATGCATATCTGTGTTCTGGCTTGGCCTTGGGGACTTTTCCACTATGATAGAGGAGAGGTCATTTATGCATTTGACATTTGGAAAGTTTGTCTGGAATTGAGTGAGGCACAGGGCAGGCTGCCCTGCCCATCCTTATCCCAACTCACCAGGGATAGATATCACTAATAAAACAAAGAAACCCCGAAGCAAAGCTAATTTTACTGGGCCATGACTCACTGGGACTGCCTTGGGATTGCCCTGCTCCTGAGTTGGAAGAGATTTCCTGGTGAATCATCCACAGTGATTGGAGGCCAAGTGTGTATGGGAGGTAGGAGGGGTATGGAATTGTGTTACACTGAGGAATTTTGGAGCTCAGAAACCTAAAAGCCTTAGCATTAGCTGTGAGAGGACAACAAATGCCTTGGATTGGAAAAAAGGGTCTTCCAGGTGAGACACTGTAACTTTAAAGGCAGATGACTTCTTATTGTGGGGAATTCTGAGGACTGCTCATCCCTGGGCATGCAACATAGGTTGTTGGTTTTTTTTCCTTGGAAATTGCTTTTGGGAGTGGTGGGGTGAGGAATTTCTTTTATACATCAGTTCGGTGAGAATTTATTAATCACCTTTTAATGCATGCCAGTAGATAGGGGATAGGAAGACAAGGCTAAAACAGTCTTGCCCTCGAAGGCCATGCATTCTGATCTGCTCCTGTGGATTTTAAGTATATCTGGGTTTTAAAGAAACGGCGTGTCTGTTCTTTAGTAACTAACAAACTTTGTGAACTTTAGTCGAGCAGCTACTTTCAGAAAAGGAGAAAGAACAGTTTTCTGCTTTTGGAGGTCACGATGTCAGGTTGCTTGTTACTGGTTTGCCCTTGGGTGAGGCAAAAAATACATCAGCTTCTGCCTGGAACTGTGTTCGCCCCAGGGTCCTCCACTTTCCTCCTCTCTTACCATCCCTCAAAGGCCCCGCTGATAGAATCAGAAAGCCCACTGCTTAATTTTTAGGTTCATCTAAAGGGGTGGGGAAGAGCTAGTGGAGGAGGAGGCTGTGGCTGGGCCAGCTAGTCCTGGGAAAGACTTGAGATTCCAAAACATAGTCAGAGCTGGGATTCGTAATTTTCCTACAACCTTCTCCCTCCCAGCTTACTCTGAATGCAGTAAATTGCCTTTTTTGTATTATTTTTTCCCTTTCAAGGGCCTACTTGTTCATTTTAAACTGATTAAAACCTGCATAAATGTGTATGCTGTTTCTAGGACAGGGCCTAGGGAGGGGTGCAAGGAGGAAGGTACTGGGTCAGGGCAAATGGGGGATAGAAGTATGATTTTCTCTGGCTTATTCCTTCCTTCTGTTCATCTTACCCCAGCCTAGAGCCTAATGGTGGAGATTCTGAGAAACTGCTGTAGAAAAATAATAGGTTTCTGTAATTTGCCTTCCTTGTTCCCTCTTCCTTCCTTCCTTCCTTCCCTCCCTCCTTCCTTCCTTCTGTCCTTCCTTCCTTCCCTCCTTCCTTCTTTCCTTCTGTTCCTCCTTCCTTCCCTCTTTCCTTCTTTCCTTCCTTCCTTCCTTCCCTCCCTCCTTCCTTCCTTCCTTCTTTCCTTCTCTCTCCTTCCCTTCCTTCCTTCCTCTCTCCTTCCCTTCCTTCCTTCCCCTCTCCCTCCCTGCTTCCCTTCTCTCCTTCCTCTCTCCCTCCCTTCCTTCCTTTCTTCCTCTCTCCTTCCCTCCCTCTAAACTGGCTTTCAGTGTCTGAACAGGTGATAGCTTGCACATCTTTGCAGACAGTACTTCAGATGTTCAGTGGCAGGAGGGAGATGGCTATGGACTTGACTTTGAGCCTTTCCCCTGTTTAGAATTGCCTCCTGGAATCTCGGGGCAGGGTCTTGCCTGCATTGTGTGTAGCTGCTTCACTTGTAGGCAGTCCTGGTGAGATGAAAAGTGGTGTACTTTAGCGGGCAGCCCCTCCATTTCCCCTCAAGTGGACACACCTCCTTGGCTGTCATAGGCCTCTGCCTAGAAGGACTGGGTTGGCATCAAGCTGGTTGAAAAGGTTGGGAGTCATTTCATCCTTTGTTTTGACTGGATTTCTGACACTTAAAAAAATCTGGCTAGATCTTTTATATTCCCCATATCCCTCCTGAACCAATGCAGGGAAGGAGAGTAGATTTCTCTTCTTAGCAGATGGGCAAATGGAAGGGAGTGAGGTGGCACATGTAATTCAGCCTTTTGGGAGAGAATGAGTCCACGGGAGAACTGATCCGAGAAGGAAGGATGTCTGCCTGCATTCTCTGCCTTCTAGCTCAGAGGGGCAGTCACCCTCCTGTCCACCACTGAAACAATGGCTGTGCCTTGCTGTTGAGCAGCCATTTACTGTGGAAGGGATGGTCAGCCAGTACCCATTTATTAAGCACTTTGTACCAGGCACTCTTGTTGATCAGCTCTGGGGATACAAAGATGAGTAAAAACAAAGTCCTGACCTTCAAGAAGGTTGCATTCTAAGACAGAACATAAGATGGAGATGAAAAACAAGGAACAGAAGGGGAAAAGGAGGTACTTGAGTCAGGGGCATGGTGGTGCAGTCCAAAGAGTTGGAAGCAGAGCCAGGAGGAGAACGAGGCCAGGCTGTCCTCAGGGCCTGTCTCCAAAATGGGGGCACCCAAAGGAACTTTCCAATGAGAGAAGGGAGGCAGTATGGCAGAGGAATGTCTTCCAAGATTTGATGGCCCTAATTGAGGGACCTGAGACCATCATACCTTCCTGACATAAAATATGTGGGCCATGAGTGCTGCCATGCCTACTTGCCTCATCTCTTCCAGGCCCAGACACCTCCTCCCCCCAGCCCATTTGCTTGGATGTCTTCTTATTGATTTTTGACAGCTCTCTTTGGCTCAGAAGGTTGTCTGCCTTTTCCCTGATCATGACCTTGGATTTTCCCCAGGCTGCTCTTCCCTAGAATAGCTAGAACACATGCTGTATTTCTGTTTCTTGTGCTGTTTCTTAAAGCAGGCCATGACACAAGGTAGGTAGGGTTCAGGTTATGGAGGGCCTTGAATGTCAAGCAGCAAAATGAGGCTTGATGGGTATAGAATAGAAAAGAGGGGCTAATTGAAGTTTTCAGAGGAATCATATAAACAGTAATAGCTAACATTTATGTTTCAACTTATAGTTTACAAAGTACTTCGCATATATCGTTTTACTGATCCTCACAACCACCCTGCTCAGTAGGACAGCTGAGACTCACAGAGGTTAAGTGACTTTCCCAGAGTCACAGAGCTAGTAATTTTTTCTCAGGCAAGATTTGAACTCAGGTCTTCCTGATTCCAAGTCCAAAATTTTCATTGTGCTACCTAAAGAAATGATCTGAAGTCACTGTTGCAATAATCTAGGTGTAAATTGATCATGGCCCAGATTGTTTTGGTGTCAGTGGAGTGGAAAAGAATTCTTTCTCTGAAGGAAGAACCTACTTGACTTGGTAGCCTGATATAATGGATAAGGGGAAGAGATTAGTCAAAAATAATTCAGAGAATTCCAGGCTGAGGTGATTGAGAGAATGATAAATCATCTTTCACTAAATAAGAACCAGTTAAACCTGTTGGGTAGAAAAGGAAGAGGACAGGAGACTTAGCCTTAGGTGTTCAGCAGCACCAGTATTCATGCCGGGGCACCTCTGTGACTCAGAGGGTAGTTTTGATTTGAGCCATGGCCAACAGGGAAGGATATGCCAAAGTTCTTGGTCATATCGTTTTTGCTGTTGAGGTTAAATGAGATAATACTGTATGTAAAGTGCTTTGGAAACCTTAAAATACTTTGTTCAATGTATGTTATTGTTAAGTAACAGTTTGCACCCTATTCCATTTTAGGGGAGTAGCCTTTTGGGATAGCCCTTTGTGAGATAGTGAACTTATCTCATACTAGAGGGGTTAAGGTAGCTGCTTAAATGAAGAAATTCCTGTATTGGGTAGAAGGTTGGAATCTGTGGTCTCTCAGGGCTCTTCTAGTTCCAAAGCTCTGGAATTTCCATACCTACTAAGGTGTTAAACACATAGGTAGGCAGTGGTGGAGAATGAATGCTCCTCAACTACTTAGCAAGGCATTTCAAATACTAGGTGACTAAGTGACCATATTTTGGTGTTAGGGTGGGCAATAGCATAGTGCAGGGAAAAGTACTGCACTTGAAATCCAGACACCTGGGTTTGAATCTTGCCACCAACCCTTACTAGCTGTCTGACCAATAATGGGCAAGTTACTGT
>CM053582.1:527274144-527284363 GCA_028627135.1 Pseudochirops cupreus | reverse complement strand
AGGCATTTTAAGATGCATATATGCTTTGATTAGTTTAGAAAGAACCACTGATGCTCCCTCTGCCAACTCAGCCCATTACTTCCTATTCCTCAGGAGGCCATTTTATGAACTCATCATCTTGCCCCTCTAAAACCCTCCCCAACTTGTGACTTCCTCCTTATTGTCAATGGCAGTTAATTATTGTTAAGGGCAGTATCACTTTCTTAGTTCTTCAGGCTCACAACCTAGGTATAACCCTCAATTCCTCACTATCTCTAACCACCCACCCCACGCCCCATATCCAGTCTATTGCCAATGCTGCTTGATTTCACCTTTGCCACATCTCTCAAACATGCCCCTTTGTCTCCACTTTCACTACTCGGATATATCCTCTCAGCCCTAAACCCCTACAACAGCCTGCGGGTAGGACTGCCCACCTATTCCAACCCATTCTCCATTTAGCCACCAAAGTAATTTTCTTAAATAGGTCTGACCATATCATGTATCCCTCCCCACCAACCTCCCATTCAACGAACTACTGTGGCTCTTTATTTAGTTTCCAGGAACAAACATAAAATCCTTTGTTTCATGTTCAAAGCCTTTAAAACTTAGCCCCCTTACTGCCCTCCCCATACTCTTCAATCTTGTGGTGCTGATTCTCTTGTTATTCCAACAAGCAAACACTCCAACTCTCAGATCCAGATCTTCTCTGCCTGTCCTCTATCCCTGGCCCGATCTTCCTTCTCACTTCCGCCCACTGGCTTCCCCGATTTCTTTTAATTGCATCTAACATGCTATCTTCTCCAGAAAACATTTCCCAACTCTTTTTCATTATAATATTTCCTATTTATCCTCTATATAGTGTGCTTTGTATAAATTTGTTTGCTCTCCTTCGTTGGACTGTGAGCTCCTTAAACATGGGGATGGTCTTTTGCCTCTTTTTGTATCCACACTGCTTATCAAAGTGCCTGGCACAGAGTAGGTGCTTTCTGACTGAGTGACTGGACAAAATTTTCATCAACTGAAAACCAATCTTCTGGTAAGGAGTCATTCCAAACTTAGGCTGGTCTTTGGATGTCAGTCATTCAGTGTGTTGTGTGTGAACCCATGTTTCCACCTCCACATCAAGATGAAACACCAGCATAAGATTCCAGAGTAGGAAAAAAGGCAGAGATAAAACAGTAAAGGGTGTGAAGACATCCACCCAAGGACAGAGTGACTTACAGCTTTCTGCAGGGAGTCAATAAGGTTCTGCAGATCGATGTCATCTCGGTAAGACTTGATATTGATCTCGAAGAACTCCCTGAACCTGTCCCTCACCCAGTCCTGGAACAGGAAGGCCAACACAGCAACCGCCAGCTCCAGGAAAAATATCAGCACAATAGCCCCACAGAACTAAGAGTAAAAAAAAAAGAGGAGGGGAATAACAGGAAATTGTTAGCCAATCCTTCTAGTCCTGAGTCCCTTTGTGAAAACTTTCCCACTGTTCTTAGTCACAAGTGATCTCTTTAACACTTCTCATTGGGATAGGGATAAGGAATACCTATGATGTTGACCTACAACCCTAAGGAAGCCACCAGGGAAGAATTTCCTCCCCTAATGCAGGCTAGCACTTTCTCTCCAGCTTACAAATCTTAGAGAGTTGCCTACAGCAGTGGAGTCCAATTTAAACAGAAATGGGGAAATCTCCTGAAAGGATCCCTATAGGCTGTATATTGACTTAGAAAATGACATATTAACATTATCTATGTCCTACTCTATTTTTATTTATCTGGTTAAATATTTCCCAATTACATTTTAATCTGGTTGAGACCCAGTCACAGCCACATCAGGCCTGAGTGTTTGACACCTCTGGTCTAGAGCACTGAGAGGTTAAGTAGTTTGCCTGGGATCACACAGCATTGGACTTCAGTCTCATTGGCTATGAAGGTGGCTCTCTAGCCATGCTATCTCAGGGCCTCATGAAACACTTACCTTTTAAACCTGAGGATCCATATTTAATCTCCGTTAGGGCAAAATATCTACGAGGACAGGGTATGTAGGATGCAATCACAGATTTATGTGTATTTTCATCATTATATAGTAATATATTAATGGGCAGTTAGACAGCACAGCGGCACAGCGAAAAGTGTGCCAGGTCTTAAGTCAGGAAGACTCATTTTCTTGAGTTCAAATCTCACCCTCAGACACTTCCTAGCTGGGCAAGTCACTTAACCATATTTGTCTCCGTTCCTCATCTATAAAATGAGCTAGAGAAGGAAATGGCAAAGCATTCCAGCATCTTTGCAAAGAAGTATTGGACATGACTGAAATGATTGGTCAACAAAAAGAAAAATGTTACATATCAATATATCCACATTCCATAATACAATGTAACACGCACAGTATCATGTATAACACCAATATGTTAAAATACCTTGCTATGTTAATAATATATTAATGGCAATATTTGTTATCATTCAGTGGGAGGGAATAACTTCCAATTCCAATCCATTTTATGAGGCTCATAATCTAGCAGACTCTGCCTGCTGCTTTTGCAGTTCCCTGGACTTCTAATGCAGTAGTATTCCACCCTCAGGAAAGGTTCCCATGCTTGCTGATTGACTGGCTGAGCTTCTACCTACCACACGAGCCACAGGGAAATTACGAATTTGCCCAGAATTAGAAAACGTTAGAGCTGGCAGGCCTTTAGAGACCAGCGAGGGCGGAGAGGCGAGAGGAACATAAAACATTCAATGTGTGCTATCTAAATTCAGAACAGGGAATACAGAATAATTTGCTAAATATAAAAAAAAATACATTGCAAAGCGACGTAACAGGTGTTTTCCCAGCAGATCCTCCAGAACTGTAGCTGAAAGCATCTCAGAATGAATTTATCTAAATGTAACTCCATTTTCTCAAAACTCCATAAATATCTCTCATTTAATTCTATCTAAAACTGATGATGTGGGTTCTTTTTGTGCATCAAATATCTAATGGAGTAAAGGGGAAAAAGAGGAAGGGAAGGATGGCGTATGGAAATATAAGTAACAGGAGGAAGTTACTACATATTGATCTCAACCCTGGGGAATAAAGAGGCAGGGGCTGGCGGTTACTTTCCCCTCCCCAATGGATATCTTCCATGTGTCCCAGAGTGAGTGCGTGCGTGCGTACACGTGCGCTAGGGGCTGGGGGGTGCAACGGTAAATAACTCTACTAACTCACCAAGTTAAAGTCTTCCAAAGCAATATTAATTGGCAGACTGTGATTGACTAGCGGGCACTAACTGTTGTAAGCACCTGTTTCCCCAGACCTGGTACCCTCTCCTAGTTTTCCAAATGAGCAGGGAAATCAGTTCCCCTCCCTCCTTCCTCCAGCACAATCCCCATCCACCTGGGCCCAAGGTTACTTACAAACTGCAGGAGGCAGATGTTTTCCCTCAGGGCTCCCACACAGCCAGCAAAGCCCAGTGTGAACATCACCACGCCCACAATCAGGACCAGCACCACAGGATCCACACCATGGAGACGAGTCACTTTGGTCAAGTCTGAGAGCACCCCCTGAAGACAGCCAAGGAGACAACAGAGCGTTAACCCCAGCAGAAAGGCAGATGAAAAGCATCTACAAAGTAATTCTACTTGCAAGGAATACAAATTAAGCTACATGCACATGTGCCCTGCCTTCAGGGGGCTTATAACCTTTCAAAGGAAATGTCACAGTCATACTGGGTTAACCAAAAAGAAAATCATCACCTTAGGGTGCACCCTCGTCTTTTATGAGCCTTTCTTACTAATCTTATTACAAGTGATTATCATCTAACCCTGACCCACCATCCTTTGAATTCAACAATTAATAAATATTTATTAACTATGCATTATAAGCAAGTCTTTATGCTAGGGGCTAGGGATAAAAAGATGGAGGAAAAACAGCAAGGCATCCTTCAAGAAATTTGTAATCCAATGAGGGGAGGAGGGGGAGGCAGGGGATGCAGATGGCGAACACAGAGAGAACACACCTATAAATAAGTATGATACAACAGTGTGGGGGAAAAAAAGAAATCCAGATAAAGTAATCTAGAAAAATCTGAGGAAGGAAAAAACAGAGGTTTCCTGTAGAAGGTGACATATAAACCGGGCCATGAAAGAAGGCAGATATTTTTAACAAGATGTAGAAAGAATCCTTCCTTTCCACACACAGGGGCCAGTATTGAACAAATGCAGTATGGGATACCAAAACAACTGGCTGTCCCATGGCTGAAGAGGAAGCTATTTGAAATAAGCCTGAAAATATTGGTTGGCAAAAGACTGGGAGACAATGGATGGGTTTTGAGCATCTGGGATACTCATTTAGTAATTATGTGAAACATGGAGTGGAGCTAAAGAGGGTATGGAGGCAGAGAGAATAAGAAGGAAGGGAATGATGCCAAAGAGAATGTGTACTATACAAGATTAATCACATACTGTCCTGTATTGGTTTTCCCAAAGAAGGCAGGGACTAAACTTTCCCTTTCTCTCACATCAACCCCCAAAGGGCTGGATACTCTGAGTATTCAGTGATGATTGAAATATTAGGAATGTGTATTCCTATACCGTCTGAAGACTAAAGATCATGATTAAAAGGATTATAGAATTGAAAATACTATTATCATCACCATCATTATCCCAATTAATAAAACCACAGATTTGTAACTAGAAGAAGCCTTTCTGAGATAGTTAAATTCAACACTCCCACTTTACAGATGAGGAAAATGAAGTCCAGGGTGGTTAAGTGATTTGCTCAGGGTCATACAAGTCCTATACTACCTCTGACAAGGGATTCAAAAACCTGTATCTGACTCCAAGTCCAAAGCTCGAACCACTACATACCACACTGCCTCTCAATGACAAACATCCAGTCCAACCTAGAGAGCAGAGAAAGATTCCACATTGTCTTTGATGAAAGAAACAAAAGCGCTCAAAAGGGGGAAGGGAAAAAAAATGCAATGGACTTAAGGCTTCCTGACTGGTATTTAACCAGCTCAGCTTAATCCACATGAGAAGGCGAGATCCAATCACTGGGTCCTCTTAATAAAGAACAAAAGGAGAAGAAAGGGGCATTGTTATTGCCAGGTAAGGCTTCAGCCTCTTGGCAAATAACATAAATGTTTCCAGTAAGTTCAGAGAACAATGAAGCTCAGAACCAAATTCAGTCCAATTTGTACAGACTTAGACTAAAGCTGCCACAAGGTGGTGGTACAAGCCCATGGTTTGCACGAACTTCAAAACCACCACTTCCAGTGTAAGAACTTAACCCCAGATGCTGTAAGCTGCTGCCCAAAAGGAGACCTACTAAAAAGGGACACAGAGGGGACACCCTAGGTATCTCTAAACTTCTAAGTGGTCTTCCTTCCAAATCCCCACCCATCACTCTAGAACATAGACTTTTTAACACTGCATGACCCTGGTCCAAAGGATCTTGTACAAAGATCATGTAATCATGTTAAAACAAGAATAAACCTTAAAAGATCATCCATCTAATGAACTTAATGTCAGTTTAAAGATTGGAAAACTGGAGGTTCATAAGGACAAAAAGATTATTCAGAGAATGGCAGAGCAGGAATCAGAACTCAGGTTTCTGTGATCTTTCCACCACATCTCACTTCAAATGGCTGGGTTTTCAGTGCCTAGCCCCTAATTTTAATAAAACTATCAAACTATTAGATTTGGACCCCAAGGAAGATGCTATTAAGTATGCCCTCTCTGCCTCTGATGCCTGATCACACAAGATACCGATACTCAGCACCATAGTTTAATACATAATTTTCCCTAGACCTTTAAGGACAAAGAGACCTTACATGTTGAAGCCTGGATCCTATAGAAATAGTTCATGCTTCAATTTCATTATCAAAATCACACTCTAATGAGCAACAATATTATCCAGAAGTGTCAGCAGGGAGGGAGGTAAAGAGTCAGTTGAGATTCCATGGATAGAAGCCAGGAACCAAAAATTTAGGAAAGCAACATGCCAAAAAAATTAATACAATTATAACTTAAATTTGGGTGCAAGGAGGCAGATTTGGGCAAAATATAAGAAAGAATTTCCTTATATGTGGAATTATCCCAAAACAGAATGGATTGCTTCAGGGAGACAGTGAGCTCCCTCCATCACTGGGAAAGTTTAAAGAAACAACTGGATAGGAATCTATCAGAAATTCTGTGAACGATATTCCTGAAATGAAAAGGAGGCTGGACAAGACAAACACTAGTGGCCCTTCCAACTTTTAAGCTCTCATGATTCAAAGGCCAAAAAATTTATTTAAAAGTACTGGCTTTGTGTGGGTTTTAATCAATTCAAATTTTTCAACACCAGCACAAATAATGCATGAGGCCATGTTTAAAAAAAAATTGAAGAGGAAAAGTCAAGTCTGAACTAGCATTTGTTATAGTCAATAGCAGCCCTGGAAGTCTGCCAAAAGCCAAGACAAAGGCTGCCTTGCTTCATGGTTTGAGGGGTGTAGAGTTTTGGGGAAGGGGGAGTCTCTGGGGGATGGGAATGACATGTTTGCTGTCTTCAAATATTTAAAGAGCTACAGTTCAAGAGTGCTCTTACCTTCTCGCTCCATGCCCAGAGTCCAACAGCAAGAAAAACAACTCCAGCTAACTGGAAGGAAGAGAGGAGAAAAAAAAATTAATCAGAGGCCATGGACAATGGAAGCCTATCTTGGTGTAATATACAGTCAGCCAGATCAACATAAGAGGCATAACCATAGTCAGTCGTCAACATAATATGCATAACCAGTATAAGAGCAGGCATGAGTGCCACGGATACATTGTGTTAGTGGGTCTTTAAAAGAGATCTGTCAAACTACTATGTGAACTGAGCTATTTTTCAGCCTCAGAACAAAGAAGCCATTGTCTTGTTGACTTTGACTTTCATGAGGGAATGGGACCATTTTAGGACAAACTTGGAACACTCTCCCAAGCCCTCTAAAATATTCCAGTCCAGATGAAATAGAAAAGATGAACTTTTTGGAAAGGGAATTTAGTAAGATATACAACTCTAGTTCTGTTATCAACCTGATACAAAAGTAGTATATAAACAAGTAATCACAACTGCATTACACCAAGCAGAATCTAAGAAAAGTTGCCTCCTAATCTGAGACCTATTCTTGGGGATCTGTACTTAATTAACTCACTAAAAGGCAGTCAAGACATGAATTTAAGACCTACCCTCTGATGGATAACTGGCTCTGTGTAATCATGGGCAAGTGAGTTAACATCAAGGGCCCCCTGACAACTAATTCTCTATGGCTCTAAGTTACTGAAGAATTGGCATCTGAATTCATGCAAACTGCAGATCCCTGGCACAAAAAAAGTGTCCGAGATTTGTGCTGTTAGAGATACAGACAAAATAAAAACCCCTGCCTTCAGGGAGTTTATGTTCTATTAACAGGATACAGCAAGTATGAAGTCATCCTTGACTATGCCCTCTCCCTCACCTTCCACCTCTTCATCATCTCTTGACTTTCAGTCTACTCTAACTCAAGCCCTCATCACTTCTCACCTTGGACTAATATGATAATTGGTCTTCTTGCTTCTAGTCTCTTCTCCCTCCAATCCATTCTCCACACAACTGCTATATTGTTATTCCTAATTCATAGGTCTGACTATATAAATCTCACACACAGAAGTCTCCCATAATTCCCTACTGCTTCTAGGAAAAAAAATACCAACTCCACAACTTCCCATTTAAGGCTTTCCACAATCTGGCTCCTACTTACTTTATCAGTATTATTTCAAATTATTCTTCACAAACTCTCCATTCTAGACAAACTGGCCTCCTAGCTTTTGTACTCATCATTCCCTCTTTTACCTCCATAGGTGATCTCCTTTTCCACACAGAGCCTAAACTCTCTCACCTCTACTTCAGAATCCCTAGGTTCCATCAGAGCCGAGAAAGATTCCTGCATGAGGAGAGGGGCTGAGTTAATTTCTTTTCTAACTCTAGTATTCCATATCCTACCTGTATACTTTCCCTTCAATATTTATCTTCACATGTATAACGGTGACAGCTCACTATTGTATTCTAGTAGTATACAATCTCCAAAATGTTGTTTTGTTTTGTTTTCCTGCGAATTACTGAGAACATGACCTCATTTTATAAGTGAGGAAACAGAAGTCTAGAGAGGTTCCGTCTCTGAACTCCACTCTAGACTCTGGACTTCTCTGCTATGCTCCCGCAGCCTCCTGACCCTCAAAGTTCACTCTACTCTTGGCCTTCTCACACTAAAGTACAGGCCTTCCTGTGACTGGCTGGCCCCTCCCAGAAGCTCCATGGTAAGCAAATCACCCAGGCAAGTCACATCTTCATTCCCTTCCAGGCCCTACACAGGTCATTTTACATTGGGCCTGCACAATCAATGGCCCCGAAAAGAATTTCCTCTGCATACAAAGGATGTTTTCCTCTACATTTTTCAAAGGCCCCAAAAATCCTTGGGTGTGCTGCAGCCTGGGCCACAGATTGTGCAGGCCTGTTCTACAGTAAGCTCCCAATCCTCTTCCATGTTCTCTTCAGTTTTCTTTTGTGTGTTGTCCTCTCCCCCTCCACTAGAATGCAAGCTCCTTGAAGGCAGAAAATGTCTTTCTGCAATGGTATTTCCAAAGATTAGCACTGTGCCTGGAATATAGTAAGAATTTAATAATTCTTTTAATGGCTTGACTTAGGTCAAGCACAAAGTCAAAAGTGGAGAATACAAAGGTATTACCCACCATCAATAGGTTACACACTTTGATGCACTTTTCTTACAACGACAATGTATTGACACTGATTACCCATTCTCTCCCCTCCAACCCACTGGGAAAGCGAGACTAGGCCAAAAGAACAATCTACATACAAACTGAAAATAACAAAACTAACTTGATCTGTCCAAGTTAGAACCAAAGTCCAACCAAATGAGCTGGGCCATCAAATACTCATCTGGCCCCTTACTGAAAAGCAGAATATGGAGAACCATCAATAGTCACATAATACCAAACTGATTAAGTGCCGGATGCACTTAAATTAAGAAATAATGACCCCCCCACACACACACACAATCTTTCTCGCCTTATTTTATACCCACCCTAAACAAATTAAAGTCCATACAAATTCCTAACGCAAGCATTCCTCCGACAGGGCTCACGGGTTTTGTTTAAAAAAACAAAGCACTGGAAGGATCTCAGCATGATGCAAACGATCACCTTCTAAATTTCAGAGATGAGCTGACGTGGAACTTTCCACAACAAGCCTTAACTTTCCAAGCACGCTTTCATCTTGGCTCTCCTATTCTTTCCTCCTTACAACTCTACTTCTTCCCATTACTCATGTCTCTGGACATTAATGCTACCATGCTCGTGTCCTCCCCCTACGGATCGATTTATCTTCAATTTACCCAATTCATACCCTGTTTGCTCCCATGTTGTCTCCCCCATGAGATGGTGAGATCTTTGAGAAAGGGGATTGTCTTTTGCCATTCTTTGTGGCCTCAGTTCTCAGTGGAGTGCCTTCAAAGCTTACAGGCTGGATAACTGACCCCTCTTGGGACTCAGTTTCTCCAGGTGTAAAATGAAGAGAATAGAATAGATGATCTTCTCTAAGGTGTCCTTGTAATCCAGGACCATAGTTTTAGAGCTGTAAAGAACCCTAAATATCATCTACATCACAAAATGTTCAAGCTGAAGAAGTCACCTACTCCACTTAGTTGGCCCTTCTATAGTACAGAAGAGGTGATTTGCAAAAGGTCAGACCTAGTCTAACTTTCCTTAGTTCTTTATACTAAACTTGTGGATGGGGAATGGGAAGAGGGAGGATGGGAGGAGTTGGTGGTGGATAATTTTTCTTTTTCCAGCTCACTAGACTTTCCACAGGTTTTCTCATTCTCAGGGCTATTCAGCACTAGGGATCTAGAGAAAGTCAAAAACAGTCCCTCCCCTCAGGGAGCTCACAATCTAATGGAAGGGACCACAAAAAAACTGCACAGATGCAAGATAAACTGGAGATAATCAGTAGAGGGAAGGAACTAGCAGTAAGGGGACCAGGAAAGGCTTCTTACAGACCTTAGGATTTCAGTTTAGAAGGAAGGAAGGGGGGCAGCTAGGTGATGCAGTGAATAGAGCACTGGCCCTGGAGTCAGGAGGATCCGAGTTCAAATGTGGCCTCAGACACAACACAAAAACTAGCCATGTGACCTTGGGCAAGTCACTTAACCCCAACTGCCCTCCAAAAAGCAAAAAAAAAAAAAAAA